>OX465288.1:160217491-160576989 GCA_949987695.1 Merzomyia westermanni | reverse complement strand
CCTTTTCCTTTTCCTTTTCCTTTTCCTTTTCCTTTTCCTTTTCCTTTTCCTTTTCCTTTTCCTTTTCCTTTTCCTTTTCCTTTTCCTTTTCCTTTTCCTTTTCCTTTCCGTTATTATAATTCATTTTAGGTAATTTAATTTAATTTCATTTAATTTTATTTTATTCTGTTTTATATAATTTTATTTTTATTTATTTTATGTTTTATTAGTTAATTTTTTTGCATTTCATTATAGAAGTAAGACTACAGAGATTTCACAAACAAAACAAATAAACTACCGTTTTGAGAATTCTGCGCTAAAATAAATTTAACATGAATAATCACTTATTTTTGCTTTTGTAGACACTTTGTATATTTATGATAAACGCTTTTGACTTCGTCTTTTGGCGATTGATAGCATTCATCGTGTTTAGGCACGATTACAAAATAATAACAACCAACAAAGCACTTGCATACACACACACACCCGCATAAGCAGAGCGTCACATACAAATCAGCAAAGCAGTGAAACATTTCTATACCCAAGGCACAGGCAGAAGCACGATTACAAGCAGCGGCATAGGCACGGTTACAGGCATCGACGCGTAACTTTTCTGGACACCCCCTTCCGAGTCTGTGCTGTCCCTTATGTGACGTGAAATCATTAGGGTAGGGTATATAAATCATTTAAGGGGGCATAAATAACCAAGAGCGAGCCACTGCAGGATAGAATAGTTATATCAGGAAAATACCGCTTTTTATCGACAGCCCAGCTTAGTTAAAGGCATTCGAATCAAAAGTGATAATATTCGAAATTATGCAGAAGTACCAAGACCCTTTGGCGTTTTTGGATTATGACAATATTTCTCTTTATATCGAAATCGGTAATGTGATGGCCAGAAATTGTTTCGAAATAGTAGACATGCTTAAGTGAGGCGAGCAACTCTATACTGCCACCATTAGGTGGTCTACTAAGTAAAAATTTAAGAATACACTGTTGGTTCAGCGGAATTGATGTGGACCAGTCGGGATGTTTATGAAGTCTCAATGTCTCTATAGCGCTAATCTGATAGGAACTGTACAAGCATCTTTTTCAAACAAAAATAATAAGTCCTGCTCTTTTCTTTTTCCTCCTTACGATGATGTAGAAGATTCCACTGGCCATTCAAAATCTTAGCGTACCGGGTTCTTACCCGACAAAGGACTGTCACTTTCGACAACACTCCCCAAAACCTTCGGGGAGTGTTTTTGTCGTTACAAACAATAACAACGCACTCTGCAGAAGCTGTTAGGGTCAGAAAAAGATCAGAGATAAAGTAACTCAGATTGCTGGAGATCGTTGAGTCCGTAGGATTTAAGAGAGCCTAGAATTCATAAATAATGGAAGTAAATATTCTGCTAATACCTAAGCTTGTGCTATTTCTTTGGGTTATTTTTTATCACATTGCAGCTTTTGAGCTGACGCTGATGTCGCAGAAGGACCTCTATCCAAATAAACCACTTCCTGGAAAGTAATCTTATAACATCAAAGAAACTTTTCTATTACTTTTTCCAAAGCTCTCTTGGAAACGGCTCTACAGATTTGGTTTGAAACTAGCCTTTGATTTACGATCTACCAGCCCTATACTTACTCATGTCCTTTTTTTTTTAAAAAAAAACCCAAAACATTTTTGTTGTTCATCGATTTTTTTCCACACTCAAATACAAATCGTATTTGTTCTACCCAAAACTACAAATTTAAATCATTGATCCCAATAGTTTATTGATAGCTGCATCTTCTCTCTTTTCTTCTTCTTCCTCCAACTCAGTTGTAATAAGACTTGTTTTGTTTTTGTAGCCGGATATCCTTGCCACAGTCTTCGGTTCAACAAGCTGCTCCTCAACCACGTGACCCATTGGTATACGCCAATCATCATACCGCGCACTATTATCTGAGATGTTACATTGTGTTGAAGTTGTCGGTTCATTAATTAGATCTTCTTCTACTTTGTCCTCCACTGTTGTGACATCATCATCTTCATCGGTGGAGCCTTCTGTCTGACATTCACAAATATCACAATCACAGTCACATTCCGGATCGCATATTGCACTTGCAGAATCACAATCGATGGGACATTCATGATCTTCAGGCAATTCTACACAATTCTGCTTCAAATCCTCATCATCATCATCGATAAGCTCCCAACGACATTGAAATGGACCCTGACCACATTCTGTACCCACCATACCCGTAACTTGATCTACATCACAATCGCATATGAGACGTGGACAATTACACTTATAACAACGTGGTAGATCGATTGAATTTCTTGAATCCATTTCATCTCCTAGGCCGCCACAGGCTCCAGCGGCTGAGGCACATGCGCCATCCCGATCGCTACTACTCGTATTTACGACGGGTAATCCCTTATTTGGTGCCGTACTTGGTGGAGCGTCTCCATGAAAGCTGTAAATGCTCCTGGATGGTTTTGGCGCCTCAGATATGGTACGTTGTATACACTTTTCACAGGAGCAATCGCTTAGGCCTGGTGGATTTGAACGGCTCTGCATGCGATCATAAAGTTTCTTGTAGACACACTTGATTAGCGATTCATAATTTTTTTGAGCTGAAAAGAACATGCCCTCGTAGCTGGCGAAAATTTGTGCTGTTCGCTTGGCCGCGTGGACCCAGAGGCATTCTTGTGAGTGGATCAATTGGGATTCCAATATCGGGTTACGTATACCGCCCTCGCCTGTGCCGTGGTAGAAGGCCTGGAGGGGAAAAAAATTAAAATTAAATTTTTTTATAAAAGTGGTTGATAACACGCCTCGAATTTTGCTGTAGGAAGGGGAGAGACTTTGATTAGAAAATGGAGCAGAAGAGGAATAGGAAGAAGAGTAAATCGTGGAGGTAAAAGGCAAAAGAGTTGAAAAGGGAATAAACGGCAGATAAGGAAGAGGTTAAAAAACCTAGAAGTCAAAGGGGTAAACGTGACATTGGATTTCGGCTTCTTCCATCTGCTGGTGCGAAACATTTAATCCGAAGAACGTATTTGTTGTTCAAAAGAAGCAGTAAGGACCCACCATATCAGGAGAGCTTCTGTTGGTACATTAAATTTTGTCAAGAATACTGAAATACTAAAGTGTTATTCAAAAGATTGGTAAGATGGTAAGTTTTTGAAGATTGGTACTCCATAACTCTCTTTGGCTTTCAGATTAACCAATTCTGCCAAAAGGAAAACAAGGAGCGACGTACTGCGAAAAGAGGGAAGTGCTGATAATCATCTAAGTGGTTTTCTGAAATAAGAGTCCATCGATTTATCTCAAAACATTAGGAAATTTGAGAGACAAAACTGTTGAAAACTCTTTCTTCAAACTGTTGTGACAGGGATGTACGATTACTCAATTCAACTAATTTTTAATCAGTAATTTTTTTGATTAATCAAAGGTGTAATTAATCAGATGTAGATTAATCAGCTCCGGAGCGATTACCCTTAAAAACATTTGAATTTTCGGATTAATCAGGACGGATTACTCAGTTTTCTAAAGAATCCAAGTAATACGATTATTTTTAATCAAAATGTAATTAGATTATATATAAAATTAGATTTAAATTATTGGGGACATTAATCGTGTAAGTAATTCATTAATCGCACATCCCCAATTGTGAGTCAGCCCTGTTTATTGATTAGTAGTTATAAATCAATTCATTAGACGGATTTTTTAATTGGTAATGATTATTTCTAAAATAATCAAAAGTAATCAAAACACCTTTTTTTGATTATTTTTCATTAAAAGTTGAAAGTAATTGGTAATCAACCAGGGTTCTCAAGAAAATAATTAATGAAACCAGTAATCATTACGATAAGTAATCATTATTTAACAGGCCTGTTATGGGTGCTTGAATAGTTTTGCATAAGAAAAACCAATGCCGATTATGTATACATCACTAGACGTACCTTAAAAGCTCGTTTAATAATCGAATAAGTCAGTTGTGCCTCCATGCGGTTCATCAAACATTTGCGTCCCAAATCATGAATGAGATCCTCTTTACACAAACGCTTACGAGGCACAACATCAATGCGATGTCTAATCTCATCATAGTGAATGAAGGAGTAAATTATCACATCAATCGCCGCCTTCGCTTTGGCTTGATGTATGCCACAGATAACCATAATTTGAGCCAATGTTTCGGACACATCGTAGACATTCTCCATGAAAAGTGTTGATTCGGTTGACTTGTGCGGACAATTACAAAATGAGTGGCCATAGCAATCGCATCTGTAATTGGATAGGAATCTTTGCGATTTCATTTTTTTTGTATTACGTTTTGCGTTAGAAGATTAAAAACAAGTATGCGATAACATTTAAAAAATAGTTCTAAAATAAATTTTTAATTCGATTTTTGAATATTTTCTATTTTATTTTAGGCTACAAGAAATTTGTTTGTCATTTGAAATGAAAAGTAACAGAGAATGAAAGTTTTTTCAAATTCTAATCGATTTCCGGGTTAATGTGGAGAGTTTACACATTGAACGAAATGTTGAGAAGTTCATTTTAGTAAGGCTAAGACTGCAAGGTCGTGAAAATTAATTATTGACTGGGGTGTTACTCTGGGTTGTAATGCGATCTCCGGTTTGTTGTTCGTCTATTTGAAAGCAGCTTTAAAAGCGAAAATAAAGCCAGCCGAGTCATTCCACCGAGAATCACTCTTGCCAACAAGATCTACTTTCGACTGAGTAGATTATCGGAATGTGAAGTCTTCTTTCGACAAAAAGATCACTCTCCATCTTATCATAGCCGTGCTGATGTATGACTTCGATTAATGGACCGTGTCAAAAGTGTGTTCAGTGCTGAGTGGCCACAACGCCAATTAGCGTTAATGCGACATTTGGATACCAAATCTCGTGAATTAACCGATGGAAAATATTTTAAGAAAACTGACAAAAACTCCGAAGCAGGTTCTTCTAGAAATTTTATGGTAGTACGGCAGTGACTTGGACAACTGCACAGCATGGGCTCTACCGTCTCTCCGCAAGATTTCTGCACGTGATACTGTGTTTCAGACCCAACCGTGACGCATGCGTTCTAATTGTCCAATGCCTCGTGGGAAAGGTTAATGATCGTGCCTCATTGTATGAGGACAACAGACTCCTTGAGACCCTGCAGAACTCCATATGGGTCCTCATGTTATTAGACTCTCTAAGGCCGACATTCAGAGCTTTTCCAAGCCGTGCCTGATCTATGGTCATTGCCTTTCCCTATATACCTCGGACACCTATTAGGAAAACCAGGTTTGTTGGAATAGTCTCCTGGATAGCAAAAGATTTCGGATTGAAATACACTTGCTGGGTTCAGGAGATGCATAAAAAGGGTTGTATCGAGGGTAATTTCATAAGGAGCTAGACGAGATCTTTGCAGGTATTTTCGCCATCATATTCATTCATACACGTTAGTCATCCTTTTCAGCGATTACCGACGCCAATTGGAACCATTAAGGCATCCCTCAACAGAAAGAACCACTGTGAGACCGATTCACTAATCGCTCCTGCTACAGTCGACTGTCGACAGTCGAGTTGATGAAGAAAGAGTTCACTGGAAGCATATCCGCCAAAGAAATTCCAGATCGGTAAATCCGCGATGTGTGAGTGCTATTACAAACAAGAACAACAAATCTGCTTCCGGGTTCGTACACCACACAGGGTACTGGGCGTGTACCAAGGGGAAATGGCATACATTGAGGTCTACAAGCCCGAAGGAGCAAAAAAGTAATTATCATTGACTTTGCTCCCGCGATAGCTGCAAAGCATACGGTACCACAAAATGGCGCCTATCGAGTTACGAAATGGGTGTACGCGAAATTAAGCCCAAATTAAAATTCTCAAATCTAAAACTACTTCTGTACCTAGACACTACTAAATCTGTGTAAAATGTTTGAAATGTTCTATCGACAAGCATCAGAATTAATCTAACGATCCGCTGTTTATCGTCTTAGATCGACCATCTGCTGTCGTTATTTTGTGATAAATAATTTGTGTGATCGCAAGCGGTATGTGGTATGTGGCATGCCATATATGGGCGTTAAATGCGTTCACTTGTTGTCACGATATTTTGCCATATCATGACGCTAGAGCTGCCACATAATTAGGTATTGAATATTTATGAATCGATTTCTGATGCTGTGGGAATGTTACTGTCAGCGAGTCAACAAGTGAGCGAAAAATCACACAATCTCATGAGAATATCATCATTTGTGTCGATTGCATGCATAGCGATGTAAAGGGTGTTTTTTTTAGGGGTATAGAACTTCAAATTGAAATAAAACACAAGAAAATCGTTTCAAGGTCCATCAATTTGGCTTTATTGGAAGGATAATTTTATGCCATTAATGTTTAAATATGATTTCGGGCATGTGGCCGCCGCGGCTGGCTCGAATAAAGCCAATTCTACAGGTCCAATTTTCAACCACTTTTTCGAGCATATGGGGCCGTATGTCGGCAATAACGCCACGAATGTTGGCTTCCAATTCCCCTAACGTTTCTGGTTTGTTGGTGTAGACGAGCGACTTCACATATCCCCAAAGAAAATAATCCAATGGTGTCAAATCACACGACCTTGGTGGCCAATTGACAGGTCCATTCCGCGAAATTATGCGCTCATCGAATGTTTCCTTCAATAAATCGATTGTGACGTGCGCTGTGTGGCATGTAGCGCCGTCTTGTTGGAACCACAACTCATCCACATTCATGCCATCCAATTCGGGAACAAAATAGTCGGTTATCATGGCTCTATACCGGTCTCCATTAACGGTAGCTGCCTCTCCAGCATTATTGCGGAAGAAGTATGGCCCAATGACTCCACCAGCCCATAGAGCACACCAAACAGTCAGTTTTTGTGGATGTAATGGCGTTTCAAGGGTCTCATGTGGATTCTCTTCACTCCAAATGCGGCAATTTTGCTTGTTGACGTAGCCATTCAACCAAAAATGAGCCTCATCACTGAACAAAATTTTGCGATGAAAATCAGCATCGAAATCAATCTCATTTTCGGCCCATACACCAAAATCACGACGCATTGCATGGTCTCGCGGCTTTAATTCTTGCACAAGCTGGATCTTGTAAGGTCGCAAGCCAAGATCTTTGCGCAAAATCTTCCATAAAGTTGATGGACAAAGCTCCAATTGCTGTGCACGGTGGCGAATCGATTCATTCGGGTCCTCTTCAACACTTTGCTCTACAGCGGCAATTGTTTCTTCGGTGCGCACTGTTCGACGTCTCTGCGGATGCGTATTATCACATAGAGTAAACGTAGTGCGAAAACGATCCATGGTTAACCGAATTAATTGCTCTGATGGACGATTATGTCGACCATAAAATGGACGGAGCTCACGGTAAACTTCGCGAACTGAACCATTATTTTCGAAATAAATTTGCACGATTTGCAAGCGTTGTTCTTTTGTCAACCTGTTCATGATGAAATGGCAAACCAAACTGAACATAAATGACATTAGAGTTGCCAGATTTGACCACAAAATGCCAGTATTATCTCTATTCGAAAAACAAACCTGTAAAAAAAACACCCTGTATGTAGTGGTAAAAACGAGTGGTAAAAACACTAAAATGCGAATGTTGCCAGAGTGTAAAAAAAATTTTAATGGGCATGTGGAGAATTGACGGCTCAGCATTGAAAAACACAGACTTTCTTGAATGCAATCGACGCTAAAAATGCTCCGCTGCACCCTGCGGGATATGCAGTGGGGAAATTCATTTAGCCATCGCCTGGCTGAGTTGCCTACCTTTTTTAAAGTGGGGCAACCCTGAGTTTAGATATCAATCAGGCAGGGCTGTGTAGTGATTGTTAGGACTCAAATATCTCTCAATTACAAATAATTGATAAAAGTAATTGATAAAAGTAATTAGTTTCCTTTACAGACTACAATCGCGATCCTTGTTAATATATGCTTGCTTAGGATTCTTCTGAACAACTTTGAGTTGCCGACACTTATCTCGTTTACCTTACGGATATTTTAGAACAACTTCGGAATTGCTTATGGGATAGGTTTCTGACTAATGATTATGGTTCCAAAACTTTCTGTAGTCACAAAAGCTCACCGGTTACATAAAGTCGCCGAATCCAAAACTCTGGCTTGTTACAAAAAGTTACCGGATCCAAAACTGCCACTAGTAACAAAAAGTCAGCCCATTCAAAACCCTTACTAGTAACAAAAAGTCGCCAAGTCCAAAACTCTCACTAGTTAGAAAAGGTCAGCGGATCGAGAAGTCCCACTAGTTACAAAAGTAAAGGTTTCAAAACTTTCACTAGTCATAAAAAGTCACCGGTTCCGAAACTCTGACTAATTACCACAAGTCACTGGTTTCGAAACTCTGATTAGTCACAGCTTTTGAAAGTCTTCATAGTAACAAAAAGTCACCGGTTCGGAAACTTTCACTAGTTACAAAATCATCGTTCTATAAAAGGAACTGGGTTCGAAGCCTTCACTAGTTACAAAAACACCGTTCGATAAGGGGACTAATTCCGAAACTCTCACTAGTTATAAAAATTCACTGGTTCCATAAAATTCACTGGTTTCATTAGTAACAAAAAGTCACAGTTTCCGCAAATTTCACTAGTTACAAAAGGTCAACTGTTGAAAAAACGACCAGTTGCAAGAAAATCACCGGTTCTCCAAAACACACCGATTCTAAAAAATGACTAAGTTAAAGGAGAGTCACCAGTTCCCGGGTTGAAAAAGGTCACTGGTTAAAGAAAGCAGGTCCAAAATCAGTCACTTCCAAAACCAGTCACTAGTTCCAAAAGATTTAGCGGTCTTAGAAGAACCGACAGTTTAACAAAGTCACTGGCCAAAAAATGACGGTCCGAAGTAGAAGTAATTTTCGTGAGAGGCGACTAATATGCACGTGCAACTGGTTGATCTACGGATATGATGTCTCTCACCTCTCATTACCCGTCTCTCCTTCCCTACAGTCAGGCAGTACCGCAAGGGAGTACCAGATCGTACCGGATTCATATCCGGCCAAGGACTGTCAGTTCGACAGCACTCCCCAAAACCTTCGAGGAGTGTTTTTGTCGTAACAACAACTACAACAACAGGATCAGCCATTGAGTTGAACATCGCTATGATTCGCTCATTTCTCCAGGTTAAGCGTATACGCCGCCACTTTTGCTGATTACTGCTGATAGATAAACGATAGAATTGCCACTTCTATTGCGCAAGTGCAGCCACAAACGATTTGTTAAGCAGCGCTATTGCTTGCCATTGTTCATGGACTTCGTAAAGGTGCGCAGTTATACGGCGATTGACAGCCTTTAGCGGGAATGCGAGATCCTGCTGTGAGCTTCCAGCTATGAAGGCGCAACTGATATGGGGCTACTGACAAAAAACGAAGCTCCGATATACTTACGTACTTGCATGTACTTTCTGTATTGTGTTGTGGTTATCGTCGTTGTAGCACTGCATGCATGGTGCATGCGAAGCCGTTGCCGCCTATGTGGTGAGACAATGAATTTGCTCGCATTGACGGTGTTTGTGCCTTTTTATGGAGTTAATTGGATTGCACTCACCATTCGCCATTTGTCCATTTTACTCATTCGCCCATCACCTATGTTTGGCTGCAACTATGCGAGTGTTTGTATTTGTGTGTAGAATCCAGAGCTTCCGTATAACTTGTGCGCAAGTGAAAAGGTCTCATAATAACATTTTATGGAAAACTAAAGCTAATTGGAAACATCAAGGAAGGTCAATTCATTATCCACCTGTGTTTTGCATATCACACATCCGCTGCTACCGAATTCGGATGTTGGTAGGCAATCCTTAAGGGACGGGACTTCTTTGCCAATTCGCAAAATCAGACCCAGTCAGCAAGGCCATTGGGCTAATGCAGGCATTGCGTCAGCGACCTAGATGTACGAGGTCCCAATACAGACCCGAAAAAGGTGCGGATAGTAAAGCAAGGAAAGTTTCCTTTGTTGTTGTTTTCAGCGATAGAAACACTCCCTGAAGATTTTGGGAGGGGATATCAACCCGGTACGCTTCTATGTCATCTCAAAGCCTCCTCACGTAAGCAAAAGAAAGATTGGTAGTATACTCCTCAATCCCGCAGACCCTGGAATTAAATATCTTAACGCGGAAATTCAACGGACGCTCAATGACTACAAGCTGACCAAGTGGAAGCAACACCAGGGGCGGAAAATTATTTTCAACAGTCAAGGCCCTATCAAATCCGACCAAATACAATGACAAAGTCGCCATTACATTGTGGCTGCTTTGGACTGAAGGGGCAAGGCATAAAACGCTCTCTCGAATCGCGCTCTATAAGTTTCTCGAATGATGATGCCGAAAGGTTTGTCTCAATGCGAAATTCTTGATTTTATTTAAACAAAAGGGTTCCCTCATTTTGCAAGCCTTTATGATTTTTCATTTAATTCTTATTGCGGAGCTCTGATAGAAACGCAAGTTCATGTGTGCATTCTTTATGGCTCGCATCTTGTTGATTTCGAAAATTGCTTCCATCTATTTGATTGAAATAATCGTTAAAGAATTGATTGGTTGACCAATAAACTGGAAATTCGCTGGATTTCCCTTTGCTCGAATAAGTTTTTTTCAAGCATAGAAAAAAGCTACACATCAGAGCATTGCAAAAACGAGGAAAAAAGACGAACCAAAATCAGTTGACATGGTGTCATGAAAAATTTGCTGTTTATGTTGCGAAATGCGGATAATGTCTCAATTTGGGCTTCCTGTTGTTGGCCATTTGTGGAGTGTGTTGGCATAATTTGCTTTGTGATCTTGTAACCAATAAATTGTGCTAATCGTTTTTAGATTTAATTGACGCAGAAGGAATTGTCAACGGATAGATATGGATAGATATGATGTGTTATCCCTAATTGCATTCAGCGCAAAAACATGTGATAGATCTTGGTGGTCAATGACCTAGGGCTAGAACAGTAAAACAGGTCAACCGACTAGCAATAGTTAGTCTCATGCTTTGGGATTGATTGTGCGTGGTAACAAGAGAGAGTTTCTATTTGCAAAAGAAAGATTAAGAAATTGTGGCTTAAAACTTTAGACTTCTCTGGGAAATTTCAATAAGCGTTAGTTAAGACCGGGGAATACAAACGATTCAAATACTCCTTCATTTCTTTCCCGTTTCAGTTGCTTTCATTTTCGGGCTCCTTCCCTTCGGATTCGTTAGCGTTGATAAAATGAACTTTCATAAAAAAAAGTTCTCGGTAAATTACTAGGCTTGATTGCTGGGGACTTGCTGTGAATTCGTGTAAAAGACAAATTGTTATTTTTTATCGAGAAGATACTAGACCCAAGAATTCAGAGCCGAGTGTTTGGAATCATCTTCTACTATGACGCAAATTTTAGTTGACCTCTTTTGCTGTCGGGGAGCCAGCGGCAAGTGCTGGGGGCTCTTTTCCAGTTACATTGGCTGTTTGATATGGTGGCCAAGACGAGTCTCTTCTACGTCATGTTGGTGTGGTAGGGAGCACTGCACAATGCTTTCACTGCGACAATGATGGAAGCCGTCTAACAAATGGTATTGTTGGTATTAGCGGGGCTCGTCGCACAATATCTACACTAACACTGCATCTAATGCTAGCTCTGCAAGAGGAGGATGATATCTAGTGCTTCAACTAGCTGTGAGCTTAATATGTACTCGGACCCCACAGTGAGGTTGACGGTTGTCATAGAATACCTGACCTGACCTTTGTTGTTGTTATTTATGTAAAAAAATACCTGACCTCGCTAGCGGTTGTTTGGGAGTTCTTCAATATTAAAATTGGCCATGCAAGGAAGTTATAACGCAGCTCTCTTCGTCCAAGAGGTCACATTGCTAGCCAGACAAAGCTGCGTTTTTGGACTTGGACATTTCCTGCCCACTTGTAGTCTACTTCTGGACTGGCGGGCTTCGAGTCATGGCTCGCCTAGCTTTATCTCGTGCTTAGTTGCCCAGGTTTTATAAGGGAAACTCTGAAATATCTCTGCCTCCATTTACTTTTTCCAGGTGGAGGTCTGCTCTAACTGAAATACAGGCTACGCAGCGGCTTGTTTTGTGAATGAAAGCAAGTATCTCTGTTAGTTAGTCTGGTATAAAAACTGATCGTATGATTGTCCAAGTGGGTTGCCCCTCAGCCGAGGAGGCTGCCACGCAACCGATTCTTATCTTAGTCAAGTGGATATTATAATAAAAGCTGCCTTATCACTTACAAGCTGGTAGTCCGGATTGTGCATATCATAATCTTGTTCGAAGAGGAGGCAAGTGTTCAGTATTTGGTATATCAATACTTGAATAGAAGACGGTTGGTTCCTCTTGGTGAACCGTTGCTCAATGATTTGACGGTGGTATGCAAACTGCAAATAGAGGCTAGCATATTGACCCAAGCAGTTGTTCGATTCCCTTTATTTTCCATAGAAGTGGTTACAGACCATGGAGGATATCACACTGGGGCTACCGGTGTCCTAAGTGGAGGGCTGATAGCGTTTTCCTAGTTCAGATCTCTTTCAACCAAACCCAACACATAGAATGCGGCTCTAAACATAGAGAAGATTTAGCATTACATTTTTCGAGGGAACAGCCGAAAATGAAAAGCTGCCGAGATTCGCCTAAGCGACGAAGTTTATCAGTCCCCTACCCCAAACGCAATTCGCAAATCACATTGATTTTCTTTATGGTATTGTACTAAAATCGAAATCAATCAGCAAAACCAATTATCTGCTACATTCCGTTGGCTGCATGTGCCAAAACGCTCGTACAAGCAAACAGCTAAGGATCAGTCTTGAAGACAGACGGGTTAACATTTGCAAATACATACAATCGCACATACACATATGTACGATTGGGTGAACGAATGTAAGTAGCAGAGCATATAGGACCCGCAAGAATAATTAGGCACTTGATTGACATGTGGGATAAGGAGACATACGCTTGGAATGCAGCAGCAAATTATCGAAACGGCTACTGATCGACTTGCTGTGTTTTGCTCTTTGGTTCTATTCAAACGGACATCAATGGTGTAGCAATGTTGTTGTCGTCGCCATTGTGGCAACCTGCTACTGCTGCGCGAAAGTCGTCTGCGCAAAGTTGTTTTACCGTTGTGTGATGGCAAGTGGAGATATCATCCTCGTATTACCAATGCCGCCACAGCAAAGACTTGAACAAAACCCAAACAAGCTATCCGCCATCATCGTCATCATCATGATCATCGTTATCCGCCTTCTATTGCCTGTCTATCCTCCGCCTTCTTGTGCGCTTTTTTCTCTCTTTAGCCTTATCCACATCTCTAACTTGCTCCTCCTCCCATTAAGAGAAAACATCTACAGCATCGAACCTTTTGCGACCTGCACTATCAACGCTATCGCCATCACACAATTTAGTCAAACGGCTAATCCAATCTCAATTTAATGCAATGTCACGCCACCTCAGCACATATCCTCTTTCTCCTTGAAAGTTGTTCCCATTTTTTTGTACTCAACGATAGCGTGCCGGAGAGCTTTCAATCGCCATCGCATCAGATTTACCATAAAGACAATGTGTATCACTTGCTATTCTTGGCTTGCGAGTTGGAAACTGGAGCGCTGGGGGTGTGGTGAGCAGGGTAGAGGTTTCGCATACCCACAATATATTGCAAATTCGATATCTTTTGGAGTTTAACACACGGCGCGATGCACAGATAGTACATTGTTTTTGTCTGCCTCTTCGTCACAGCTCAGTTTAAACTACAGGCATCCTAAATAACTACAACAACAACATGCAAAAGTGGAAACAATGGTAAATGTTGTGGAGTACAAATAAATTGGGACAATATTTTGGGATGACACCAAAAGCATCACAGCCCGGGGTCATTTTGTTATTGTCGCCT
Source organism: Merzomyia westermanni (assembly GCA_949987695.1). Classification (NCBI taxonomy): domain Eukaryota; kingdom Metazoa; phylum Arthropoda; class Insecta; order Diptera; family Tephritidae; genus Merzomyia; species Merzomyia westermanni. Next base: position 160,563,145 of record OX465288.1, on the reverse strand, counting down.
TGATTTGGTATATTTACATAAATGTCGATCAGGATTAACTGTAAGATGGAAGGGAAATAGCAGTCAGCTGCTTTCAACTAGCCTTCACAAAGCTCTTGAAGATATGTTCAGTAGCACTCCGATTGGCATGTTGCCTTGAGTAAGGCTAAAGATGATCGCAGATTTGGACATATTAGGTTAGATGAGGTTGAAATCGCTGGGTTGAACACTAAGAAAAGCATTCAGCCCGATACCTAGGCCACAAGTGGACCTAATCCTCGAATCATTCCTTTTATCATAATAAGGCCAAGTTGGGCGCGATGCCCTATTAACAGTATTCGTGGTAGCAAGAAGTTTCAACGAAGTCATAGGTATATCTAACAAATTATTTCCCGAAAGAATGATCTGAATGATCGACTTTGAGTTGTCGACTCTTGAGTCCTAGGTCTTTAGTTCGGGCTGAAAATATATGATAGATGCCAAATGATTGAAGGCACCGTGGGTTGCTTGCATTCCCGCTTGGAATACGGGAAGTTCGCAGTCATCGGCTAATACGTTGATAGCGTGCCTATTTGGGCAGGACGAAGCACTGTTAATAACAACAACAGAGTATGTTTTCTACTAGTTCATTACGGTCATAAAGTCGGTTTCTCTAATTCGCTTCCTTCGCTACCAAGTGAGTGCAGTAAGGCCCACCCTTCGGGCGACTGATTTGATTTGTTCACATCGCACCTCAAAGGAAGCTCAGCTTGCTCCTATGTGCCGCAAATAGATTTTTGGAGTTAATAGTATCACCAAACGTGAAGGGATCTTAAAAGTTTGTTAGTGATAGGGGAAGGACATTATATCGGTGAATCATCAGCGATACTTTTGTTAATTAGAAGTGGTGTTCATAGCAATTGCGTGGTCGGTGAGTTCGAAAGGAAAGCCGACCTGGAAGAGAGTATTGCTTCTTACATCTGCTTTCACCGGAAAACCGAACTTCAATTCAGCAAGGGAACTCAGAACCGTGACAATTATGTAACCCCGACCCAAACTGAGAGGCATACTAACGGAAACTGTTTGATGGAAATATTTGATGAGAGTATGTGCTTCCTAACACATGGATCTTCTCAGTGCCGTCGAGCACGGAATGGATGGAGAGCGTGGAATCCCTTGAGTTACTTTTGGACGGAAAGGATGAGACGCCAACAGCTCTTTTAAGAGTTGATGATGATGCTGGGAACTATTTGATCAGTGAATTTTAGAACCATACTTGTAGCATATACCAAATAGGGAAACCTTCATATTTTTGATTAGTAGAATTTTGAAGCTTTGACTGCTGATGGCGGTGAATCTGATTTCGCGGATCCAGAAGACAGCAAGCAAGCTGCATGGATGATTCAATCCATGACAAATATGAGCACCCTCCTTTTTCGGAAGATGTTATTCGAGGGCACTGCATTTTTCGACTGTGGAACCACATACAGCTCTCAATCACTTTGGGGGATACAGTCAAATTTTATCTTTCCGTTTATCGAAGACGCGACCGTTGTTGTTGTTGTTGTTTGTAACGACAAAAACTCTCCCCGAAGGTTTTGGGGAGTGTTGTCGGAAGGGACAGTGTTTTGCCGGATATGAAGCCCATATCCTCCGGTACTCCCTTGCGGTACATGCCCGACTGTCGGGGGAGCAATTTGGTATGACCAGTGCAACCTTCTGAGTCATGTCACCCCTGCTTCCGTGAGGAAAGCGAAGATGGATATTGAGAGAGGAGAGGAATCATATTCGTAGATCAAGCATCGAGTTGCACGTCGTTACGTTTGTGCATTTTAGTCGCCTCTTAGGAGCGGTATGCGTACCATATTCTAAACCCGTAACTCGCAGGGGTCTTCTCTATCTGCGCGCAGGAGGCGATAACCGATATGTTGTTCTTACAGCGTATTTTCCACCATATCACACCTCGACTCCTCATTCCATGGCTAGGTTAGGCTGTGTGGCCCGCCGCTCAATATAAGAGAATCTGACTCAGAGATTTTAAACGTTCCCTGTGATACCACATGAATTAGCGGTGTCGGCTTTAGTTACTTTAAGAATGGCTGCGTTCCACCTATATAATAAAGTATCAGAATTTTCAGCTAAGTATGAAGTGAGTCGTTAATTCCACCTCGTATCCTCCAGACTATTGCAGCCGGAAGGGTTTTCCAATATGTTGTTGTGCACCGCGCTTACTCCAACTATTCAGTGTCTCAGAACGCCAATCACCACATGTAAATGAGCCTTTGTGAACCAAACGAGCTCCGCAGATTGCCTACTATCCACCAGCCCAGCTGACTTATGATCATCCTGTTCAATAAGAGAAGACAGGTGGGCAACGTAATCCGGAACTCGCAACTCGGTTATCAAGTGGCCAGTCGGAGAGGTAAGGACTTCTTAGACCATCATCGATCGCTTCAACTTTGAGCTCAGAGCTTTAATAGACGCCAGTATAAACATGGAATGAAATAACCCAATAAAGTATTTGCCGTGACTTTGGATTAGCTGTTATCATTGCTAGTGGTCTTTACTTACTCCTTTAATTGGATCATTCCGAAGGTTAGATCACGTTGAAGGTAAGTTATAACTGTTGTTTCGCCAATTTGGGTAGTTGTGGATGGGCTCTACGACTTAATTAATAAAAATCTACAAAAACCAAAACTATTACCAGAACACCGATCGCCTAAAAGTGCATATTACATCTCAATACTTTTGCGAGTTGAAAAATCTTTATTTGAGTTTCCTACCCTTTCATACAACTTCCTCACATCCACACAGTTATCACAAGGCTTCAAGATTAAGTTCTTAAGCCTTTATTGGCATTAAGAATTAAGCGCAGCATTCTAGGTTTAATAAATATTACAAAATCATACAACAACTACAACGTTATGCGCTAACTAAATGAAACTTTTTAATGGTCTTTATTTGGTAAACTTTACTTGGCTGCATCTTTTCGAGCTGATCTTTATTGTCCGATTGGTTTATTTATAATAATTAGATGTCCCACCTCGTGAAGACTTCACCATCGCATTGTTGTTCTTACGTTTAACCTTCTTTGGAATTGTTGTTGGTGCAGTCGAGCTTAGCTGGCTATATTAAAACCACTTGAACAAGCAATTCCAGAAGCTTATCAAAATCTTCAACTCACTTTTGAACAAGGCAAGCACAAAGTCAAAAATGCTACCTGCATCACCACCAATTGGACGCATTGCAGCCATACACATCCCTGCCAGAAATGCGATTAGTCTTGGATGAGTCCGGGATGAGTCGGCCAGTTTTGATCTCTTTGTATGAATTTGAGTGATCCCTTTTATTTGAGCATGTGCTATGAAGAGACCAATTGGTCTCTTTCATGCCCAAACGGGTAGTGTCGGACACATTCCCTTTTTTCCCATACGGGTACGGTCGGACAAGTTTACTTTCAACATTTAAAAGTAGGGTACAGAAATTAAAATTCATTTATCCTAACTATGCCTATAACGGAATAGTTGGGATCAATTGTAGCCCACTGCAGACGAAAGGTATTGATCCCGGATCACTCTCTTTAGAGCTCAGTCCCACGATTTTTTGCAGGGATTTGTTGATTCTCATTTCTCGTGTGTGTATGTGTGTGATTATGCTGGTGGAGCTATATACACCACGTGACTTCACGACACCACTAACTGCGATCACAATTCCACTTAATTCGACTCAGGAGAGGCAGCAGTTGCTCAACCTCTACTTAGTCTTGAACAGCGTTGTAAGTTCATTTTAGTCGGATGTATTTATGTACACTGAGCAAAAAATGTACATGCGCTCTTAAAAAGCTCTAATGATTTGAAAAAATTTGTTTCACTTGGGAATGGTCTGCGCGATTCCTTGCTGTGTGAATGCCGCATCTTAGGACATGCGGACTCTCATTTTGCCGAAGAAGAAGATATCACTCCCCGAAGATTTGGTGTTACTGATAAGCGACGTCTATTGGCGCAAAGCATCCAGTACGGTCCTGTACTACCATCGTCTGGTACTAGCCCAACTGCCGCAAGTATGATTTGTTTGATCCCTGTAACCTTCGGATCGGGACTTATGGTCGCCCCTTATGACAGGCTTACTAACCTGATGCAATTTGTTGTGGCGAGTCTCCAATTGGCGCTAATGCGAAAAAAGATGCTCAAGGAGAAGTACCCTTGACAAACAGGTGTTACACGGTCTCTTCCGCCGACGAAGGATTGCAAGCGCAGCACGAGGTATTATGTTTCAGACGCATCATTGTCGCATGCGCTCCGAAAGGCTAGTATATCGCAATTAATCGCAATATGCGATTCATTTTGAAAATGGTTAAAGATCGTGACTCTTTACAGCAGGACCATCGACTCCATCTCCATAGGACTGCAAACGCCTGTTATTATCCTCAGTAGACCAATGATGAGAGGCACAACCACTGACAAGTCTCAAAGTGCAAAAAGCTGCTTAGCTTCGGTCGATCCCCACCGAGCTTGGTTCTCGTTCATCTAGTTGCTCTGCATGTTTGGATGCTCCGACAGGCATATTAGAGAAACTATATGTTCATTTGTAAGGTTCATGGTCCACAATAGTGCCTTATATGCATCCCGGATAACGTAGATCTTGGATTGAAAAACATTCACTGAGACTGGGACACGCATAGATAAGGGCATGGATGGGAAAATTGAAAATATTCCCGCTCTTACTCCACATACCATTTGAAACTGTCAGTAAAAACTGAGATGTCAAATATCTAAACGAACTCCTCATCTTTCCCATGAGAATATTACAGTTTGTATCGAAAACTGCTTTAGGACAAATGTAGTACGGACTAACTTTTTGGCTCAGTGTACACATACATTCCCGCATGCGCTCGTCTTTTGCACATCTATTGAAATCCACTTGCAGCACCTTAACGAATGAATAAACTCTCCATTTAGAAGTCCGCCCAATATCACCTGATGAGGATCGCAACTGGCCTCATTTCGTATAACACACAATTTGGTAAAACTACAATAGCCGGCAGCAAGGTTAACCGTCGTGCGCACAGTGCTTTCCCAGCACATAGCTCTCTTCATCCCCTTGATCAGTCTGCGTTGCAATGCCTACGCAGCGCAGGCTCCACCACACCACACTGCACTGCACTACGCTACCTGCCTCGTAAATTCTTTATGGTCTCACCTTCAGCGGTGTGCCCATGGCAGCCACATCAGCGCAGATTGCAATCGAGAGTGATTTTATGTGGTGGCACTGTGGCAATGGCAGCGCATTCGTTACGATCATTGATCGTCGATTGCTGAGGCTGTCGATCGCTTTTGGTGGTGCCTGCTTGTGGTGCTTGGGCGTTTTTTGTAAATTGGCCACATTAACATGGTTGTTCGATTTATTAAGCGACTTCAATTTGCGTTCACATTACATATATGCAGCAGTCGCCAAGAGAGTGCCAAGTGCTATGGCAGTTGGCTTTTTGCGGCCACCTGCCACTAGAAGAAGCAGTAGCCTGCAGCTAGACCTGCAATATGCCATTCTTGCCGAAATCTTGCCAGCTCAATCCAAAGCTAAATGGCAAATCGCTATCGCTACTGTTGCTGCTGTTTTGTTTCGCTGGTTGTTGTTGTAGTTTTTGTCTTTGCTGCTTTGATTGTTTTATAATTATAATTGCATTTGAAGATGAGTGACGCTTTGTCGGCGGGAAAGGGGCGGTTCGGCAAGGCGTCTTGCGATAATAATTCAAGACAATTTATTAGTGCCGACCAAATTGGTTGCAATCGAATGTGACAGGTCGGGGTTGGGTTGGGTTGCTTGACTAACAGATTGCCATTGTGGCTGCGCTGACTATATGCGGTTCGAAGGCGACGTTGTTGGTTCCGTGGTACAACTTATTGGTGGGGCGTTGCGTGAAATTGGCAATTCATTTAAATGAGAAATTGCTCAATTATTGCAACGAATTGAATTGCGATACGCGTTGAAATTAACAAAAACGCAAATTAAGTTGTTCACTTGGCGTAAACGATTTACATACAGCCAACAAGCCCGACACACGGACGGACGCATGTGGTGTTATAGCGGCATCTTGTTGTCGCGCCGATAAGGTGCTGCATTCGTATCCCGCTGCACTCAGAGATTTCGATAAATCAAAGAAATTGAAAAATGTAAAAAGACTACCACAAACGGATATTAGCAAGAATTGCAATAAAGGGATGGGTTGGTAATTTGTAAAACTGATAGTCGGGATCCAAATATGTGAGACAAATGCGACGTCGAAAACTTCATAATCATCATTCATTAACGCCAGATAGAATATCCAGGAAGGGAAAGTCATCCTCCCAATACTTTTCCCAACTCAGGCTGGTATCCCACTCTCTTGCTATCTAATTTGTGTGTCGCACAACACGACCTAGCTAGCGGAGTCTGAAAGAACCATTATACAGACTAGAGAAGGCGTTTGCTAAAGCATACGTCAGATTTGCACGTTTAGACCAGTGTAGTACAGCTCTACTGCTAGAATTATCTTTTATAGCATCAAGTTAAATAAATCCAACGATAGGTGTTCAGTTTGCTTTTTAGGGGAGTGATCATATGTATGTTAGAGAGCAGATAAACGTTACGTTGAAGAACCTCACTTTGAAGGAAGGAAACGACAGTAAGTGGCGGCGCAGTCTCTTTCGACCAAAAAAAGGAAATTCAAGTTTCTGTATTTTTATGACTATGCTTTGTAAAATTATGTTGAGCCACACCAATAGATCTGTTAGAAGGGAAGAGAAGAGATCAAAGATAGGGTCTCCTATCGTATGTTTCCTAAAATCTTCTGTTTCAGCATGGACGTTTTCGAGGTTCTTTGAAGAGCTTATAGACCTTCCTACAAGGTGGCGCAAAAGTAAGCTTCCGATGTTCAGCATATCAAATGTCAAAACAGAACTTTAGGGGCCAATCGCAAAATTTATAGCATTTTCTGATAGGAGGATTACTTTTGCGCCACCCTGTATCTAAAGCACTGCTCGAAAGAGATTAGACTGTTAAACACTTGAGCTAGCATACAAGAAGAAGAAACAGTTAGCATTGTTGGACTGCGTTAGAATAATGCTAAATAAATAATTGAATAATCGAAAATTAAGCTTTCAAAAAGAGCTTTCACAAAAAAGCTCTTTACAAAAAACATTTATATAAACTTACATAACAAGTAGCCCCCAATTTCATCCAGTTCCATGTTTAAGTAACGAAATATCTGAAAATAAAGCCTTCTGAAAAAGCTCTCAAAATAAAGCTCTTTGCCATACACAAAAGCTTACCGAAAAAACTGTTGAGATCTACAGCTAAGCCCCAGTAATGTAATAAGATAATAGAAAACTAAGCTTTTTAAAAAGCTTTTGTAACAAAGTTCATTTCCATATACACATTTTTAGCCTGCCCAAGAGAAAGCATATAGTTTTGTTAAGTTCCAGGGTGAAAAGCTAATTTAGTAATAACATAATAAAAAATTAAAATGAAAAGCTTTTCCACTATAGCTTATTCCTGTCTCCACACAAAACGCTTATAGTTCATTGCATAATTGAAATCTAAGCTTGCTGAAAAAGCTTTCACCCATAGAAAGCACAAACTTTCGCAGGTTTCCACGAAGAAGAAAAAAACCCATATTAAGCAAATTCAAAGTGGAACTAATACCCACTTAACGGATTCCTAGAAATGTTTCTGATATCCATCCATAAGGATGGAGAGTATACGCACACTACGAGCCCAAAATGTAGAATATTTCTAAGAAGCATAAAGCAAAGCGCACGACAGCTAATTAAATGTTCAAACATTTTTTTCCAAAAACATTTTCACGATAAAACACCCAAAAGATTAGAGCGAAATGAATGACAAACAGCAAAATCGATACTGAAAAAATGTGTACCAAATAAAATAAGACACTTTGGTGTTTGAGGTCGACCGTCAAAAACGTGGCTAAAACAATAAATGGCGCTAAAAGGTGATTTGCACGCCTTATTTAGTTGAATCATTTTCTGCGACAAAATGTAGTGAAATATGTTGGTTGCATGTAGGCGAGCTTAAGATCGGAATGGCAAGCGGGAAGCATAGCGGAGCCCGCAGGGAAATGTGGCAACCAGTTTAAACGGAAGCCATGCCTGTCGCGCACGCGGACGCAAGAAATTTCATACTAATTGGCATAAATACCAAATGACGCACAGTAGCCGGATAGCAAGTGAGCAACAACAACAACTACAACAACAGACGCGATCGCCAGTGAACTTCGGAGACAAGTTAAACAACAAAGTCAGTAAACAGCAGAAGGAATAAGACAATCAAAGAAACAATAACAAATGTAGTTGCCGCAATGGCAATAACAACACCACCACCAAGGGAATAGTTTATGGTGGACCAACAAATCGAAGAAGAAGCAACCAAAAAAACAAAAAGAAATCGTCCACTCGAAGAACAGCAGACAACCAAAAGAAAACAGACGATGAGATCTTCACCTTGGAAATCATTAATCGTTTTAGTCCGACATAATATTGATGAGGGGCTGACTTTGTTTCTATTCTGGTTTTGTTGTTGTTGGTGCTTTTGTTGCTGAGGACGAGCTGATATTTGTCGCTGTTGGTCACATTGCTGTTGTTGGCTAAGCACTTGTCGCCTGAGCACCTATTGCTCCCGCGCAACACATTTACCACCGCGCATCTTTCACTTAGCGTTGGAGTGCAAGTTTTTGTGTAGCGCTGGTTGTCGGCGGAACTCGTTGTCGCATGGAATGTTCATCGGACCAATTGAAATTGCTGTGACAACAATAAAAATGCAAGTTTTTGCTACCAGCTATGTACGTATCTTGAAGATCGGCTGATCTATTCTGCGCTGCTACCCCCCAATTGCCTATATTTATAAGACAGTGGCGTCTCTTGCTCGAAGCTTTGAAGGTGGACTAAGCTTAAAGGCAAGATAGTAGCGAGCTCGAATTCAGTGGCATGAATTAGCCCAAGATGTTCATTCGAAGCAGCATCACGAACTTTTACGCGAAACCATGGTACCTAAGTTAAGACAATCTCGCACCCAGAAGGTTGTCCTTTCGATTCCTGAATTAGGTACACGAGGTGGAAAAAATGTGTGAAGGATAAGTTTGCCTCTATTTGCGTCAGTTATCGTTAAGGGCTAACTGAAGTGCTTTGATCTGCAATAACCGAATATTATAAGCGCTTAAACTCCAAGTAATGATAATAATTGAGACTAGATTATGTGCAGTTGCTTTGAACTGTCACACACAAATTATACGGCATTTATGAGTTGATGGGTTCATAAAGCATAGCGAAGTTATCTTACTACAAGAAGAGGAAGTGTCGCGCCAAGCTTGCATCAGTAAAACATCTGAAAACTTTCCCTAGCTAGGTTCTAGTAAAAAGAAATATATCGATCTCCGAATAAAATATATCAACAAGGAGGGAAGAAGTTTTCTTTTTAGCCCGCACGCGGCGCTTAAACTGGCCATAACTGTTTCCGAGTTAAAATTTGGTTTCGCCATGTAAGTAATTATTTATAGACTACAGTTATTTTTCAGGGAAATTTACCAGGCTGTGGATTTAGACAAATGGAACTGGGGAAAAGACACTCAGTTCCCTGTCATTGGTATTGAAAGCCGTATCGTAAGTTCTATAGGGATGGAACTGCGGTCGAAGGCGATGATCAGCAAGCCGCGAGCTGATGGGATCACAGCACTTCCATGGATAGAGACTACCCTGGGTAGTGTCCTGTCTACCTGGCCTTAGTTAGCTACATAAAGAATAGGGTCTAAATCTAGAACTCACAGCATGGGTGTACATTGTACAAAGTAGTTATTCGACCATACTAGGCATTTGTGTGGGCTGCATGTATCCCAGGACAGTATTGTACAAACTCTAGATTTGCCTCACTGGAAGGTTGTGAAACAAGTTCGAAATTTCAACCGTCACGGACGAATCCGAACAGCCACTTACAAATAACACTGATATCTACTCGGATTTTCAGGCTTTCGAGTCACGACAAACATGTCAGTTCGACGTATCGTTTCTCTAATAAACATGCTCGCACATGTTAACATAAATTGAAACGAAATGTCCAAAGAGTAGTGATTTAGCTGGGCTAATAAAATATTCAACCTTTTGCAAGTCTATAAAGTGGCCAGCAGTTGTTGGCTCTTCCACAGAGAAGCATGATCTACGACCATGCTTCAGATGAATAGATGAGTTGCATATATTAAGATAAGTTACGGTACTGAGCGGGCACTGGACTATTGGGTATATGCAGCAGGGATGGGTTATTAACATAATACCTCGCACCGCAGTTGAAATCTTTCGGTGGCAGAAGAGACGGCAACTGCTATAGGTTGTCTAGCGTACTCCTTTGGCAGAATAAAATTTCTGAAAATACTCTCTTTCCAGAGCCTCTCGGAGGTGGAAAATTGGGGCTTAAAAAGGGCCACATATCTCGGAGCGGGTTCAACGAACCTAAAAATAGGTTTAAATGAAAGCTGCAGTGTAGAGACTGCGGAGCTTGGTGGGTCTTATATAAGGTCAGAAGTACCCTAGCCGTCTTTAGTACAGAGGAAGCCTTATGTCACAACCTGAGACTTTCGGAGGAGAAAGAAACGTTAGAGCAACTCCTGCGCAAAGGTGCAGAACGGAATCCCCTTGCAAATATTTCTTTAAGAAACTCTAAGATCACGTGATATAAAGCAGTCCTAGGGTGCCTAAAACAAATCTGCCTCAGCGCATCCGAAAATGTTGAGGCGCCTCTGACATTCATAAATTCATACAAAGCCCGCCATCAATCGCTGATCGTTTAGATCGCATTCAATGACCGGATGGACAACAATTAAGTTAAGTTAAAGCTGATCAATCGATTTGTAGCTGTAAATTCAACGCCAACATGTATGCGCACACGCGTTGACTTTGGTTTGTAGCGAGCTCAACCCACCATACCCCACCACATCACAACCCAACAACAACCACAACTCGTCAATCGCCAGCATCATCTGTTGCAGTAAGTTTTTCATAAAAAAAATAGGCTGGAGATTGTTCGTTTATTGTCGCTGCGTCTGCGAGCTTATTTGTTGGCTTGTTTGCTGCCATATTTTATTGTTTGTTGTTAATACCTTTTTTGCTGCTTATCACTGCTGTGCAGTTTTTATATCAGTCAGCCGTTGCTGATGTTATTGTTGTTGCTCTCATGTAAGTGATTGCAGCCGTCATCATCAGTGTCCTCATCTTGGCTTGATTTCTTTTTTGGTTGTGTTGATGTCGCGCAATAATCCAATTAATCGAACAATTCACTTTGTTGCTTTATACTAACGTAGATATATATAAACATATATACTTAGCTAGGTACATACATATGTGCGGTATATGAACATGCCCATACACTTGTTTCAAATACGGAAATAAAATGTTCAAATGGGTGCCAAGGGAAATCATTTAGCTCACAAATAAGGTTGGTAAAACGTGATCATTGGCCCTCATTGATTTCATAACGGTGTAAAACCTGTGTTAATGTTGATGTATAACTGAGTTGAGTTAGATCGATGAACTACATTGGCCTAGGTCCGAGGTTGAAAACCAGATCAGGAACTGAAAGCACTGTTATCAGCTGGATGTAGTCTAAATGATAATTCTAGGCTCCATGTCTTAGCTAAGAAGAAGAAAACTCGGTTAGGAGCTTGAAGCACCTTTTGCCTCAACTGCGGCCACTAGGGCATCCTTTCCTAGGTGAACTCTCTAGTCAAAAGGGTTCAAAGGGGTATATCTGGAAATTGCAGAGGCGCTCAAAGTGTGTCGTATTCCTTCAACAATCAAAAGAGACTTGTATAGCAAGTACAGGGAAATTGCTGCTCTTCAGACACCTGTAAGCTCACCAAACAAAAGCAAGAAGAGAAAACAGAGCTTGTTAAGCAGATAAAGAAAATTAATCTTCGGAATTACAGCTCGAATAACGAGGCACTGGTCGTTGGGAGGGATTAGGAATCCCATTCAATAAAGAGTACAGGTGTACCGTAACAGGCAGATCCAAGCCATTCCTTGCACGAAGCAAGACAAGGCGGCATGTTCCTAGTAGGGTTTACCTCTATATGATCGGTGGCCTATACTACTAGGTCGTTCCTAGTTATCTGTGACCGACACCCGTTGTGTTCAGCGAGCCCAATTTTTTTAAGAAGAACTTTGGAGTAGCTTCCTCTTTCTCTTATTGCGTAGACGCAACTAAAAGCCTTCGGGGAGTGTTTTTGGTTCACAAACAACAACAAGTAAAACTCAGTAGTCTTGCACTTAAGTGGTATTATAGATCTACCGACTAGCTCTCACAGCCCACCATGCCATTCAGTTTGAAACAATGAAGCTGATTTTAGACTATCTGCCTTTGGTAATACGGACCTTTTGTTTAAGACAGTACATTCATCCAACGATGAAGATTTAATAATGAACTTTATGAGCTTAACCCAGTCTTCGACCTAGTTCGGCGCAGAGATTCTTGCGGAACCCAGCTATGGAAAAAGAGGAAGAGGAACGCTCCCACTTCGCTGTATTAAGTGGTGAACGAGTTGGGATCACTTTTTAGACGGCCAAAGACGTTTAAACGAAGTTTTGTCGTTACAAGAAAAAATAACAAAAACTCAGTAGCCTTCCGCTTAAGAAGTCATGTCTTAAATAGAAGTCGTGTCATTCAGCCTGGAACCATGACGTTGTACTGGCAGAATAAATTCTTTCCCCACCTTAGCTGTTGATTCCTGTGTCTCATATCATCTTTTTCTTGTTTCACTTTCTCCTCCTTTCCTCTTCTTCGCCCTCTTTCGTTTCATCTTCTTGTGTTGTTGTTGTAGTAGCAGGTTCGACAGAGTTAAAATGTATTGAAGGCCCTTTTTCAGGTAACACCTGAGTCTTTTCGTGGGATTTATTTCCTTCTCTTCTTCTCTTCCAGGTCCCTTTCCCTCTCACTATAGCACTTAAATTAATTATTTATGGAATCTCATAAAAAATATTACACAGCTAGTGCGGGGATGTCGAATTAGCCTTTTCCCAGTAGGGAACGTAGCACCGTCTGCTATTTCCGATATAATTTATCTAATCCTGAGTTATCGCGAATGAAGACTTAATACTGCTTGGGGCATGCAACTGCCCACTTTTCAAAAAATATATAACCCATGTTGTACCCAGTGACCATATAAACCTTCTGTGAAGATTCTATAAAAATTAATTATAGTTTATTTTAACATTTAAATATTTTAAGTGAATATTTTATTTGCTAAAGTCGCCTTCATTTGCCTCTCAACAGTTTATTCCGGTATCTAGTTTCATCTTTTAAAGAGCTATTTATTAATTTTATAATCCATACTAGGTACCAGCAAGCATTTTAAGGAGCCGATGCATGAATCTCAATGCACTTTTAAATACATAAAAAACATATTAACGCGTTAGTACTGGAACTCTTCTTTAAGTGTGCACACACACATACTCGTACAAGCATTTAGTACAATAATTGATGAGCCGCATTTAATTTCGCTGCCACTCTGGCTGCTGGAGCCGCCCTTTCTTCATTCACCGATCGTGAATCGTGTGGAAAGCGATCATTTACTCATTTGCTTTAAATCAAGTTCTCAGCTTCTGTTAATGCGGCAATGGCCCACCACTCGGTTGGTTAAAGTGGAGGAGAGTGGCAATCTGTAATTGCGTTGTTTCATTAACAACAACATTAGCACTCGTCATATATCATGGATGTTTTCGGGCAACGGCGTTTCTTTTGTATTCTTAAACAGAGACCTATGCAAGTTGGCTATTGAGTGCTGGAATTCTCCCCAATCTCGAAGATGTACGTTTAGCTCTTGAGTTGTTGTGATTTATGCTCGCATGTAGGCTGTCACGTTAACAACGCCACCATTTGAGCATATTTACTTAAATAACACTTATAATTACCCAAGTATCTCTCAATCCCATTAAAAATACTACTTGTGGGTGGTACGCAGGCGCTGAACCATTGGCTTTGAAATCACGCATATTTATAAAGACTTATGGATATAAAGAGTGTGTCTTTTAGAGCGCTTGAGTTCCCCCAAATCGATTGTTTAAAGATCAAGGCAACGACTTGCCATCAATACTCTCCAGAAATTTGGCGACTGGGAGCCCTTTGGGGAAATCTGCATATAAAATAGTACTTAAAGAAAATCTATTTCTTTTAAATTAAAAAAAAAAATTGTTTAAATTCCAACATGATTAATCATATCTTAATTTTTAAAGTATAATAACATAAAGTATAAAATGCAATTTCGGAAACACTACAGTACTTAGTACCGACAGTAGTGACAACGGAATCGTCTGAGTTTGAAAAGTTGGCATTATAATACTTCAAGACCATTGCGGTTTGGGAAGCACTTTAAACTTCTGTCTGGGGTCCACCTTATTACAGGACTCCGAAGCATTTTCAGTCTCGATTTCAGTTTCACTTTTGGTTTCTATCTGGGAGCTCCCTAAAGTTCAGCTGCTGGGACGTTCTTTGTTTTAGTTTTGTTCGTTCCTATTTTGAGGTCCGATTTGCTTCGGATTTTGAGCTACGTCTCGGTTCCGAATATCATTCGCTTCCAGGGACGGATTCGGATTCGAGTTCACTTCACATTGCCGTTTTAGTAGCAGTACTTCCGCCCTGATAGATCTGGTACGCTTCGCTACTAGCACCTTGTGGTACTATCCTGACTTTCATGGGAAAGATTTGGTTGAGCCCGGAAACGGGTCAATGTGGATTTTAGACACCCCCTACGACAAATATACCTAGCTCGGGTTTTATATTTACTATTAAATTTTGATCTAGGTTCTGGTATTTTGGTTCTCGATTCTGATATTTTGGGTTATTTTGTGCCTAAACTCCGTTTTAAGTATCGCCAGGAAATTACGCAAAATGTGAAACCAATCTTTATTGGGATGAGGAATGAGTAATTCAGCACTGTCATTACAAGATAAAGACATAATCCTTAGAAACATTACTATTAGCAACATTTTTATCTGCGCCGACATGAGGAAGGAACCAACTATTTATAGGATTGGTTAGAGACCGTACATCTACAGTACGGGAGACTTTAAATTCATTTCTTTAGATCGAACGTTGCAAATTACTAACTTAAACTAACTTTTTGGGCTGGAAAGAATTCATTGGCACCGGCAGCAAGGTGTGTGCTACTCCCGCAACTGGTTCTACGTACGGAAATGGCTTACTGTTGATCCGACCTAAGTGCGCTATTTCAGTTAAACCCAGGCCTGCACTGGTTAAAACTGGTACGGAAGGCCTGACCTCTTTGGTGGAGCTGGTCTCGTCTGAAATACATGACATAGTAATCTACATCAAGCTGATGAAATGTTTCATCTTTCTGCATTTTTAAAAGAGGGATTACTCTAGCTCAAATCAATGGTACCAAGTGTGTCTATCTGCTGGCTGGCTACAAGCTCCCTGTGGCATGTCACATCTCTGAGGATAAGTCGACTCAGCTCAAACATCCTAAGGAGTTTACTTGATTATTTGAACTGGTTCTTAGTTGCAAGTAATGTTTTTAGGCTCGCCGAGGCTAATTTCACAAGAAGCGAAGCAGATGCCTCAAAGCTAGTCGGATCCCCGGAAATGTTGAAGTAAAAGTCATTGTTTTCATGGTCACCCAGAGAAGGCATCTAGAGTTAATGGAATGCGATAAATTCCTACGGACTTTGCAATGCCCTGAGAACTTGTAGGCGTCACTATATAGACATCTGAGAAAATGTGTATCTCAAATCAGGTATAACTCTGGGCTTTTACTGTCTTACTAGCGAATTTGGCAGTGAAATTTTCGGAATATGAAATGGTAACTTAAGTCGAAGTACGTAGATCTGAAAAGATTTAGTTTAGGCATTTAATCCACTCCCTTAGCTGTTCTACAAATTTTCTTCCTTGGGGGGCGTGGTATCGCCCACTTTGGGTATGGAACTAACACAGATTTTTCAAAATCTTTTGAGTAGTTTAGGAGTTTCTTGGGAACATGCAAACATACATACATATGTACATTGTGACGAGATCCCTTCAAATTCCTATAACTTACTAATTTACAACGCTTGAATTGCTTACCAAAAACTATAGCTCCTCAAATCACACCCTTTAGTAACATAATTTCAACATGACAAAAATTGATGTAATGGGTTATATATAGGCCACATCCGACAACATTGATCATTTGTAAAATGCTCAGTTTTTCCTAGCACCCCTAGTTCACTTAATACGAGCAGCATTTAACTTCACATTTTGCGATTTGTTCTTGTGACAAAATTTAATAGCTCCACTTTCCTCTCTTGTTGTTGTATTCACCTCAATAACGTTTGCGCCGACATAAATGACATTCTTTGCTGTCACATTTTACATGCCAAAAATCTCCCTAATGTGATCTCAAGTGTCGAATGTATTGGAGTTAGCCGCTTGATCAGTCAGTTTGCTTGCTTGTTTTGCTTCCACGATCGTTTGGTTATGCGCTTGGTTGGTTGTTGGTGACACATGTGACAACATTATCATCATCGTCATTACTGTCGGCGACGACAGCAAATATAAAGTTATGCCATACGCCAATAAAGTGTTGCACATGAAAATTAATGGACTGCACAAAATGCTCTTCCACCATGCAGGAATATCTTCTACTCCAGCTTCTGGCTGATGCTTTGTCGCTGTGGTTCCTACACTTTAACACTTAGTCACTAAGAGTGCAGTCATTCATATAAGCAACGATTTACATACATACATATGTACATACGTACAAAATGGACTCATTTACGTGAATCTATAAAATTACTTATAAGTAGACACAGGGTGATTTATTTTGGATCGAGTACATTAGCAGTGTATACAAAGTTACGAAGCCGAATATTATTTATAAATATTAATACACAGCCATAAGGACAGAAAAAAGAACTATGTAAGTACCTGGACCAAGACGTTCCCACCTGAAATAATCGGAAAGAAAGTCGACATTTTCGGGATATGAAAGTTCAATCCCGGGATCGTCCCGAAATTTAGCCTGCTTTAGTTTTTCAATTGTTTGTGGGCACCGCATATGCCATACATATCTATCAAAGTAGACTAATAGGTGAATTCTGTAAGCAGTATCTAGTCACTAATAGACACATTTTGTGGTCAATTTCAATTTTGATACAATTTGGTAATCAATAAGCTGTCTCACATCTCTAGTCTTAAAGAAAGAGTCACTAATTTGTTAGCTGGTTTTAGGCAGGTCACAAACAGTAAAATATTGGGTTAAAAATTAAATAAATTAATGTGGGGTTCTTCCCTTTTTTCTAATAAATTAAAACGCACGATAAGTACAATTATGTACAATAGTTTATTAAGACCACTTTGTTATACGTATCAGCGTCCAGTTAGTACCGCACTTCAAACTTAACTGCGTCGTTCGTCGCTCAATTAGGTTGCTCTAGGCTCTCTTTGTCTAGGTCGGGTTTCCGGTCTCACAAGTACAAGGATGCATTTTAAGGCATCAGTATTTAGAAGGTGTGTCCGCTTCTAGTTGTCCTTGATCTGTCTGTCAATCCCACATTAAATAAATTATAAATTTTAGGTTTAGAAACATTTATATATTTAAAAAAATTATATTTAATTAACAAAATATAAAATAAAAATAATAAATCGTCCGCAAACCTGGGTTCGAACCTGCGTCGCTTACTTTGTACTCGAGACACTTACTACCTGCGCTATTGCGATATTTATATAAGCGCTGTCAAATGCTGTACTTAAGATGTATGCAAATCTGTTTTCACCACATATCATTGGTAAACCTTTTGTAATTTTCTCTTACAGAATACCGAAATCATCTGAAGACACAAAAATTGTGTCTAATGAAAAATCTCAAATTTAGTGACTTGAGATGAGACAGACTTACAGAATACCGCTATAAACTATAGTAATTCAACGAAAATGTTGTTGAGTTTACATAAATTAAACTTTTCGCTTGCCATAAAATCAGCTGTTTAACTAAGTGGTGTTGCAAACGCATGTGAATAATGCTTGTTGCGCCCTTAAAAGCGGGCTATGTTTTGTTGAAGTTTAAGATGACTTAAGTCTTAAGTGCAACAATCCCAGGTTTTTCGGGACTTAAAAAACATCGGGATGCGGGGATCGACTTTCCTAATGTATATATAACGGATGTCGATTGTATTAAATCGTTATTCGTCATTGATACAATTTTTGGCGAGTTTTTCGAAAATTTAGATTTGCAAAAGGTACAAAAGGATAATTTCTGAATCTGGAGGGCTAAAATCTAATTTTTTACCCAAAAAAATCATTACTGTTGAAGTTTTACTCTCTACATATTTCTCTCCAATAATTAGTGTTAAAATATTTTTCACTTATTCTCAAAACACGGAAGCAAAAACTTTAATTTTTCAAAATTTTCGGCCTAATTTTAGTTTAGATCTGAATGCCTTGGTTCTTTGCAAAATTGATTTATTTGAATTGAAAGCGAATCATCCGTAGATTGACAAATCAAAACCAAAAAAACGGTTCCACTTCGTTTACGGATAAAAATTCGAACTAAACGAAGCTCTTGAAAAACCTTGGACTTTAACTTACAAATGATGTAGAAAAATCTTCTTAAATCGATTGTCTCATCACCTTTGTATATCATGAAATCTCCGCAATATAGGTATGTGCGATGTATTTAAAACAAAAATTCCATCCGCTCCAAATGACTAACCCTGTATATGCTGCATGCGCTTCTCCATCTGCTCGCTGCTCTCATGCTCGTGCTCTTGATGAAGTTGTTTGTAGTGATTTAGGCGCAGTAATAAATTTTGTGGTTTAATGGGGCGGTCTTGTCTATTCATTCACAGGCATTGCAACTTATGTACTTACTCGTACTAATATGTTCCCCTTGTATTGTATTGTTGTTTTGTTTAATAAGTTTTTCCTTTGATTTCCTTCCGACCATTAGCAGTCATTGGTAGCGAAATGCATTAAATGTCAATGAAAGTTTTTGAGTACCTTAAATAGATAAATTACAATGAGATAGATATACATATATATATATGAATGAACATATTTATAATAGATGCATGTATATATGTACATGTGTATTTGTAATCTCTTTAAAGTGCAATTGTCTATGGTTTTGCCGAAAAAAAGGTTAGAAATATAGATCTAGGGTTGAGAAAAACGAGACAATCAACGAGCTCTTAAAACAGCTCCGATATAAATCTCGTGATTGGTCAAATTGTTTCTTTAGTTCTATAGTCTTAAAACTCAACCTTGACTTGGTAATATCGTCCATTGTAAAGAGAACAAAAAGACCTTCGAGAAAATGCGAAATGCCACTAAGATAAGCGCCCGGGTTTCCAAGGAAAGTTTTACGTTCATAAACTGATTGTATAACAGACCGCTGATGAGTTCACTTCTCTGGCCTCATACGATGTAAACGAGCAGAAGCATATTTCTCACCAGCGGCGCACCGCCATTAAGAATTCTTTAGGATTCCAGCGAGTCCGCAAGTACAACTGGTACTAAAAGAGAAAAGTTAGGTTTAAAGGGGTCAGTTGGAGGAGCTAGTGATGCTAGTTGATATGACTAATGGCTGAAACTGGGACCAAAAAATTCGTGCAGCAAGAAAGATATAATGCCCGGCAGAAAATTTGTTGTTGCTGTTGTTTCAATATACTCCCCGAAAGGTTTGAGAGTATTACGAATATGATTAGTCACTTGCCGGAAGGAGTCCGGCACGCTCCGTTATTAGCACCTTCTGGTACCATTACGACTGCACTTTAAACGAAATGTTTGACTCCTTCAACATCCAGGTCACGGATTTTAGTGGTCCTTTTACGGCATACCTATCGTAGGTATAGTCTAAGCCCTTAACCCGCTGCAGAAACAGTAAAGTCTCCAGAGCACATTTGAGTTATTATGGTCAAGAGCGATTAAATTTGCATTCCACCATCCAACTATGACTGTCTGAGAGTAACACTATAGCAGCCTATACCCAAAACCCACATAGAAATTACAAGTTGCCCCGTAATGTATGGTGTAGGGAAGTGAAGAGCTGGTAAATGGCCTTTGTGATTTTTTTTTGCATAATAGAGGCGGACTGGATCTGCCCAATCAGCAAGTAAGGCGACCTCGCAGATCACGGCAACTTCCGCAGAATCAGTTTTCTTAATATCCTATTGAAGAGTCTGCGGAGTATATAAGCCTACTGTAGATCAGATTCCTATGCCATGTCGAGCACAGCAGAAGACCCGTGTCAAGATAATCGACGATACTGACTGTATGTCAGGATGGGGGACCTCTCCGAGCTATTCTAAACCACACAAAGGTACCCCTAAAAGCCCGATTTCTTTAACCCGATTATGGAGAAGATAATTCCAGCATCGGAACTAAATCGCACTGTTGCAACGTATTGAAAGAGCATAAAATTACTGCAGCATGCTGACGATATTGGTAGCATTGGCCAAAACTAACGCACCGTAAGTTCAAGATAAAGAGGCCAAAAAAGCGAATCTTGCGATGCTAAAGGATCGGCTCGCCTTAGTGGCCACGCTTCTGTTTTCAGATACATATTGAGAGTGTTTTCGACTTGGTCTATTTGGCAGTAGTGTCGGCTTGCCCAAATAGTTTTACACGAATTAAGTAGGAAATTGTGAAGTTAGGCCCTTCTGGATGACCGCAGAACGGCTCTCATTATACCTGTTCTGAGATATAGCCCTGAACTATGGACAGAGTCGAAAGAAATGAAAAAAAAAAAAGTCTGAGATGTTTGATATCAACGATTTCCATTAAATACTTCGAACTGAAAGGCCTTCCAATCGAAAAACGAGGAAGAAGAAGACCCCTACATATAAGTTTAATGCTCGTAGTGATGCGCAACTAGCAACTTAACTAACTGAGAAAAGTTTTCCTTAATTAAACTTCAAACGATCAAACTATGCATGTACTTGATGACCTCAACAAGAAATATTTTCAGGTGAAAAGCGTTACGTATTAATTAGCATAATTGCTTCACAAATATTTAGATTGCACTTGCGCCGTCTATTGTTCTACATTTTTACTTGACTTGACTTGCCAATCGCAAAACTCCTTAAACAATGCCAAGCCAAAGGCAAAGTGGAGCATAAGTGTGTAAGGACAACATACCACCATATCCATACATTCATACGAGCTTGTTTATTTCTCAGATATCCTTATCGCTACTCAATGACAATAATAATCACAACAGTAGACCGATATGAAGAGGAGTAGAATGTTGCAAGAAGCAGCGTAGAGACACTTGGTCGCCTTAAGTGGTCACTTGAATGTGGATAAAGAAGTGGGCGCGCAGAATACATCCTGACATATAGTAGCTGTGATATGTAAACTCGTAAGTGCCTTCTATGCATGTACATATGTACATATGTATATATAGAGGTAGCCAATTCATTGTTGTTGGAATGCAATTTGCGCCTGCGCAATAAATAGCACCTCAAAAGCAGGCTATACGGTCCGCTGATCGTTGGAGTAGCTGCTTTGCTGAGCGTTGTGAAGTGTCGCTCTGCTTGTTAGCCAACAATTTATGCCATTTTTGAACAATTGTTGTTCATTTTGCACAGGTTGGTTGTGTAAATTTTAATTTGATTCTTGATGTGGTGAACAATGGCGTTGGGCGTTCATTCATATGACGTTAGTGGAGATAGAGAGGATGCGGCTCAAGACGCATTATTTGCTAAAGGAATGCAGTCATAAACTCAAAGAAGCTCGACAACAATGTTTTTGAAACAAAATCAACAGCTATGGAGATACACTTATTGCAATATAGGAAGGAAGGAATGAAAAACTAAATATGCCAGTGAAATAAACTTAATAGAGAATGGTGAAAAAACTGCTAGAAGGTTATCTTGGCAATCGATAATTAATTTAAAAAACATCATAGAATTTAAACATTTATTTGACTTTATATCTTTTGTGTTTTATAATACATCTTTTTACCAAAAATATTAATTATTTTCGGAAAAAAGGCAAATACTCTTCAACAGACCTGCTAAATTTGCTTAGTAATTAGCAATCAATTAATTAGACCGCTTTTTTAATTGGCAATTATTATTTTAATGTTTTTTAAGAAAAGGCAATTACTAATTGATTACGATGAGAAAAAAATTTAAAATAATATAAAAAAAGATTTTTTGCTTCCTTTGACTATTTTTGATTTTTTTGATGTGCACATGTATTGTTGATGTGCTTCTACAACAATACTGAAAAGATATAGGTAATTTTTTTTTTAATAATCGTAAAAAATCTTTTTTTTTTGATTTAATTAAAAATTATAAAAAAAAAATTACGGTAAGCATTTATTAAATGGAGTTTTAAGAAAACAATTAATGAAACAGGTAATCATTACGATTAGTAATCATTATTTAACAGATTTGCCCTTGAATAACTCGGAAATTATTGCCTTCATATGTAGCAAACGAAATAAATTTTACTGCTTTTCTTATATTAACAGCAAAATACAACAAAACCTTAACTATAACTGGAACCATAGCAGTATCCGTAGCCGTAACCGTGGCCTTAACCTTAACAGTAACTTCAACCTTATCGAAATTAAAAAAAGTGCACTGTCGAGTGTATGTTAAGTTCCAACCTTTATGGCTGCGGCTACTAAAAGGCTGTGGTTCAGACTACATTAATGGTTACGGTTAACGTAAGGAGCCCGGTGCCTATCCATTTATGGTTAAAGATGTAGTTGCGATCATGGTTACGCGTTCACCTCTGTCGTGGTGTTTTTATGGTTACGGTTTCTGTCAGGATTATGACCAGCAGGTTATGGTTCGTTACTGTCTGCATCAAGCTTCGGATATGGTCAGTCCTTTTTAGGGATCACCTCAGAACCCTCCGGTACTAGCACTAATAACTTAACCAGTTATAAAATAATTAATACTTTTATTGTTCTTGTAACAGGAGATATGTTTTTCTTTACCTTTTCACTTTAACTTTCTATTTTAATTAAAATTTTTCGTTTTCCTTTTTTTACTTTTCTTTTTATTTTTTTTATTTTCCTTTTTCTTTTTCTTTTCTTTTGCTTCTTCTTTTCCTTTTTTCTTTTTCCTTTTCTTAACCGTTTTCTTCTCGTAATAGAAGATATGTTTTCCCTTCAATTTTCCTTAGTCTTTTCAATTTTCAAGTACTATTTTCTTCATCTTTTATTCTTCTTTTTTGCTTCTTCTTCTTTTCCCTTTTCCTTTTTCATTTTCTCGTAATAGAAGACATGTTTTCCTTTCATTTTCCTTGGCCTTTTCACTTACTTTTTTCTGTTTCTTTCTCTTTTCCTGTTTTTGTTATTTTTCCTTTTTTCTTTTTCTTTTTATTTCATTTTATTTTCTTTAATTATACCTTTAATGAACATGAAATGGTATATTAACTTTGGTCCGATGTTTGTAACGTTTAGAAATATAAGAGATAGACCCTCCATTAAGTATACCAAATTGATCAGGACGATGAACTGAGTTGATACAGCCATGTGCGTCTGTCCGTCCGTCTGTTTGAACGCAAACTAGTCCCTCAATTTTTGTGATATCTCGATGAAATTTGGCACACGAATGTATTTTTGTATTATATTAGACATTTTTCGGATCCGGTATAATCGTGTTACTATAGCATATATCTCCCATACAACCGATCGTTCAAATAAGAGGATTATGACCATTTATCCCTCATTTTGGAAGATTAAAACTTGAAACTAGGTGAGATATTTGCTTATAGATGGTAGAAGATTAATCAACTTACTCAATTAATCGAATAAAGGCACAGCCCTAGTAAACACTTCCCTTAAACAAATAAAGCTTATTATAAAAGAAAATTAAATGTATTGCTGACAAAGTTTTAGAGAACATTAAACAATGCGTATTTAAGTTTGCATGTATTCATGAAAGGTATAAAGCCTAAGGCACAGCCGAAGACAGCGCCGTCCTTACTTGTTTTAATTTATTTTACTTTATTTTGCTTTATTTAATTTAATTAAAATTTATTTTATATTATTTTTTTTAGTTTATTTTATTTTATTTTACTTTATTTTACTTTATTTTATTTTATTTTATTTTATTTTATTATATTTTATTTTATTTTATTATATTTTATTTTTTATTTATTTTATCTTATTTTATTTTATATTCTGTTGTTTTATTTTACTTTGTTTATTTTATTTTATTTTATTTTATTTAATTTTATTTTATTTAATTTAATTTTATTTTATTTTATTTTATTTTATTTTATTTTATTTTACTTTGTTAATTGATATTCGAGCTTTGCTCCAACAACAATTATTTTATTTTATTTTATTTTGTGTGTCTTTATTTGCTTCTTTTCCGTTCCTATTTCTTCTCGACCTTTGCTCCAACAACAATCACCATAACTATAATTGTTACAGATACAGTGCGGGTGCATAAAAAAAAAAAAAAAAAAAAAAAATAACATTATTTTATTTTATTTTATTTTGTTAATTGATATTCGAGCTTTGCTCCAACAACAATTATTTTATTTTATTTTATTTTGTGTTTCTTTATTTGCTTCTTTTCCGTTCCTATTTCTTCTCCTTTTCTCGGGCTATATCCCCTCGCTTAAATTGCTGTATTCTTTCATGCCATGAGGGAGGATATGTTTCTCTCTCATTTTCATTGTTTCTCTTCCCTTTCATGTATCTCTTTGCCCGCCTCCTCTTTATCCTTTTCTAACTAGTTCTCGTTTCATCCCTCCTCTCCTTTTTTATGTTCGAAACAGACTGTCACAATGTGAATAGGCGAATGTACATACGTACACTATTAACGGGCACTTGACACCTAGCCGATTTTGGCCGTCTTGTTTTCACAGCCTAGCCATTCTTTTTTTTAGCGATAATCGACCCGAATTGGAAGCACCAAGGGGCGCTTAGCATCCTCCACCGCTCTTCCCATCTTAGTGGAGATCACCTCTGGGATGGTGCTTCTTTCTCCATTCACATGACATAACCTAGCCAGCGAAGATGTTTGACTTTTGTTCGGTACACTGTGCTCATATCAGCGCAAAAATCATTCGTTTTTAAATTTCTTCCGTTAAACTTTTCTTTCGAACACTCCAAGGACTCAGTCCAAAGTTGAACTTGTTGGCAAGAGCAATTCTACTTGGAAGCTCTCGGCTGATATTACTTTCAGTGTTGACTCTGATCGCCAAAGAGGCCGAGCTCTTTGAAATTTAGTAGTATAAACCAAACCCAGCCGTGTCCTATGAAAACTTATCAAAGGTTAAGCTTTTTACGGACTAGTTTCTAATTTTTTCGGGCGGGGAAAGGGAGACGTGGGTGCTACTATTCTGTATGCATATGGCCTAACCCAATTTACATATTTGTTAATCGTTTATAAGAGCTTTTATGGGTCATTTTCCAACCCAACCACCCTCCACCGAATGTGTTAAGAGCTACTAAAACGAGTCAAACAAATTCGCCACTTAAAATGGCTTCCATGTTGTTTTTGTATTGTATTCAAATATATGTAAACGTACAACGCAAAATAATTGTCTGTGTCACCATTTGGTCAACGACTTTACCAAAAACAGAAAGTCTACGTCAGCCATTGTTAAGCTTTAATGCTGATCTTATATTGCTGAGGGAAGCAGCAACTTAATGGAGGATCTGTTGTAGTACAAGAAGAAGCAGAAGTATAAACGGCAGAAACAGCAGTCGATGTACAGCAAATGCGAATGCAAACATTTCCAATGGCTGATTCGTCACTTCTTAAACCATTTTTACTTGGCCACATTGACTCACATGCCTTCATACCCATTTGATCCGCTTCAACGGCAAGCGATTTGGTTAAGTTTTGGACCAGAGCTGCATATTTATGCATGAGCTTGTGTGTGTGCGCTCAACTCGTTAAGGATTTACGAGCAATTTTTATCACTTTAAAGATCGCTGACAAATCCGACTACAAAATTAAATAAACAAAAAAGATAAAAATTACAATTGCAATAATGGCTAACGAAGTCCCACATGGCCAATGCTGCAAAGTTGGTAATGTGGCCAATAAAAATTCGTAAACATCAAACGACCACATGAACAGATGACCAAAGTGAGTCTCTTCCTGTATGGTCAATCGGGTAAGCACGCATAAACTTTTTTTGCTTGTTTGTGCGTTTAAATGCTGGCAACTGATAAGATCACGCTGCGTGCCAGAAGCACCTCTAGCTTTATTGTGTCCCAGCAGGCAGACACTAGCTAAAGCACCAAAACAACAATAACAAATACAATTCATGTCATTTTTATATGGTGCTCACCGCAGCGATGATTTCTTTCCAATTTATGTGACATATTGATTTTAAATTGATAGTCCAGTTTGCAATTATATTCACTTAAATGTTTGTTTGTATGTCCAAAAGTATAAGTTGTGAGGTGCTGCTTTACCATTGTTGCGTTCTACAGCACTTGAATGGGCCATGGGCATTTTGTGTGTATGTGTGAAGCTATTGCCAATTGGTAGCAGTGGTCAGGGACCACCCACACGACAGACAATATGACTACCTGAATTCATTGAATTTAATATATATGCCTATGTATGTGTTTATGTGTGCATGTATTACTCAACAAAGAGATCAAGTTGAAGTTTGTAGAAGGTCACTGAAAGTAATAGGGTTTGTATGTTTGTTTTAATTTGATATGAACTTTCCACCGTGCAAAAATCTTTTACTAGGTTCTCGGAAGGTACTACTTAGTATGTTCTCTGTACTCTTTTCCCTTTTCCTCTCTTTCGAGCTCTAGCTCTCCCACTCCCTCTGGCAGCTTCTCTGGAAAAACAGCCACTACCAGTTCAAGTCTTTTGTTAATTTTTAGACTCATAATCCGCTAGCAATGTTGATTTTATGCTTGCTTTAAAACTGAAAAACCTTTGAAAAAAAAAAAATGTAACTGCACATAGTTGTGTAAAAAATTTAATTCCCCATAAAAAAAATCTTAATGAGTGTTTTTGTCAGAAAAGACGTTCTTGATTAATATTTTTAGTTTGCAGTTCCCAAGGATGCTCAACGAACGAAACGAATCTATTTCGTTTCGTTAGTTCACAACAAAAATTAACGAAATAATTTCGATCCTTTAATTCACAAAATAATAATGAATTATCGGTAATTCACAAAACTAAATTATAACAAGTAAGGAAGTCTAAGTTCGGGTGGGACCGAACATTATATACCTAGTGGTGATCTATTATGGCATACCAATTTATGCAGATCTATTTTAATACTTTTCAGTTCGTATTATAAAACCAGCTGATTGTTTTCAATAAAAACACTTCTGTTATGAGTTTTGAGCGGTAAATTAATTTAAAACAAGTAAGGACGGCGCTGTCTTCGGCTGTGCCGAAGGCTTTATACTTTCATGAATACGTGCAAACTTAAATACGCATTGTTTAAAGTTCTCTAAAACTTTGTCAGCAATACATTTAATTTTCTTTTACCATCTACAAGGTGGCGCAAAAGTAAGCTTCCGATGTTCAGCATATCGGTTGTGGCACGTACAGTGTGTGCTGTTGCACCGTCTTGTTGGAACCACATGTTTTCCAATCCCAATTCATCAAGTTGCGGCAAAAAGAACTCGTTGATCATTGCTCTGTAGCGCTCACCATTCACAGTAACCGTTTGGCCCCGACCGATTATTGGTCAAATAACTAGTCAGCAATATTCCGCGTTCTGGAGCAGTGTAGCGTAACATTGTTTATTAACGTGTATTTCGCATGTGTTTACTACACAAATGTCAAAACAGAACTGACTTTAGGGGCCAATCGCAAAATTTATAGCATTTTCTGATAGGAGGATTACTTTTGCGCCACCCTGTGTAAGCAAATACAAGGTGGCTGATGAATTTTGCTACATTAAGAAACTCAAATAATTTTTTTTTCAGTGTATGGAATTCATTTTTCTCTTATTCATGTTAAAGCTCATTAAATTTTATTAAATATAGCTTAATTAGTTTTAAAAATAATGGAATTTAAATGCCCCCCCTGCTCGTCGATGCATGTGCGGCATCTTACCAAAAAGTTGTTCATTACTGCTTGGAGAGTTGAGACAGGAATAGCCGCAATTGTTTCTCGAATGGATTGCCTCAGTTCATTCAAATTTGTTGGTTTTGCTTTGAAGACTTCCTGTTTGCAATAACCCCACAAGAAAAAGTCAGGTGCAGTAAGGTCAGGCGACCTGGGTGGCCAACGGAATGTGGAGTTTCTGGATATCAACTTATTGGGAAATTTTCGTCGCAATTCTGTCTTAACAGGTTGGGCTATATGAGGAGCTGCACCATCTTGCTGAAACCACACAGAGTTGAAAGAAATTCTCATTCGGCGTAATTCTGGATAGAAAAACTCTCTCAACATGCTCAAGTAACGGTCTCCAGTAACGGTGTGACCGTTTTCTTCGAAGAAGTAGGGCCCGACAATGCAGCGTGATGAAACTGCACACCACACTGTGACACGAAGTGGATGCAATTCCGTCTCATGGAGTATCTGTGGGTTGGAAGCACTCCATATTCGACAATTTTGTTTGTTTATGTTGCCGTTTAAATCGAAATGGGCCTCGTCAGACATGAAAAGACAGTTCAACATGTTTCCATCCTCTTCCACCATTTGAAGCATCTTCTGGCAAAATTCCAAGCGAATCGGCAAGTCTGCAGCGTTCAGTTTGTTGGCCATTTGAATTTTATATGGGAATAAGTCCAAATCTTTGTGCATAATTGACTGTAATGACTGTCTGCTTACACCCATTTGAGCAGATAAGCTTCTTGTCGAAACACGTGGATTGTTTTGTATGGCAGCAGCTACAGCAGCGATTGTTTCCTCCGTTCGAACTGAAGGGTTTCGATGGTAAGGTCTTCTGTTGACTGTCCCATGCTCGGCAAAATTGTTTACAAGTCTTATTATGGTCCATCTGCTCGGAGGATTGCCGCCAAACGTGCGCCTATACTCTCTTTGAACCGAAACTACGGACTCCAGTGCGTGATAGCGGCGGACAATCCAAATTCTTGTTTCAGTGTCCCAGTTATCCATTTTTGTTAAATGTAAAAGTCAATCTGCAAAATAAAAAAAAAATTAACCAGATTCATTAAATAGAAAAAAAGTTATTTAATTTTTTTTTGGTAGCGGCTTTCATCAGCCACCCTGTATCTCACCAAGTTTCAAGTTTTAATCTTCCAAAATGAGGGATAAATGGCCATAATCCTCTTATCTGAACGATCGGTTGTATGGGATATATATGCTATAGTAACCCGATTATACCGGATCCGACAAATGTCTAATATAATACAAAAATACATCCGTGTGCCAAATTTCATCGAGATATCTCAAAAATTGAGGGACTAGTTTGCGTTCAAACAGATGGACGGACAGACGGGCATGGCTGTATCAACTCAGTTCATCGTCCTGATCAATTTGGTATACTTAATGGTGGGTCTTTCTCTTATATTTCTAAACGTTACAAACATCGGACCAAAGTTAATATACCATTTCATGTTCATGAAAGGTATAAAAAAGAGAAATGTATATCATCATAACCCTCCTAAGAGATTTTTGAGCCGAGCTTACCTTCCAATTTGTAGTGTGCCGTTTCGAATTTTTTCCTACAAATTGACGGGACCTACAGATTTTTGCCGACTTCGAACGGCATCTACAAAGCAGATGAAACTTTGCTGAGAAGCCTTCCATGGCAGAAATACACTCGGAGAGTTTGCAAAACCACTGCCGAAGGGCGACCCCGTTTTGAAAAACTTTTTCAAACCACTTTTGATGCAACCAGTCGCAGCACTCGAACCTTGGACCTTCGGTGTGGTAAGCCGGCAACACTGCCGCCACACCACGGCGCACAGTGGTCGCAAAAGGGCATATTTGGTTCAAAACCACCTAGAGGCCACAAAACTTAACCGATTTTTAAAATTTAAACGGGGTATTGTTCAGAAGCTAAAAGGCAAGAGATTGTCGATGCGTTTTTTTTTAATTTTTTGGCCAAAAAAGCATACAATAACTGTAGACTTTTGCGCTTTATAGGTGGTTTTGTACTTTAAAGGGGTCTTTTGCCCCTAATTCCAGATTTTGGGGGGGGTGGAGGTAGTGGAAATTTTGAGTATGCAGTTATTGTATGCTTTATATGGTTTAAAATCTGTAGAACAGTGGAAAACATTTTTAAAAAACTTTGTAATTATGTTGCACAGTGTAATTTTTTTAGACAAAAAATTAAAAAAAAAAATGCATCGACAATCTCTTGCTTTTTAGCTGCTGAAGAATACCCCGTTTAAATTTAAAAAATCGGTTAAGTTTTGTGCCCTCTAGGTGGTTTTGACCCTCACGAGACCACTGTGCGGCGGCCGCCATTAACTTATGTATTTGGATATAAATAGCTTCCCTACCAACAAATGCTAGCCACATTTTTTCAAAATACCAATACATGCACATTTTTTGTTTGAACAAGTGGGCATGGTTATCATCCGATTTCACCCATTTTAAATAGCGCTCGGAGATGAGTGCCAAGGAACATGCATAGCAAATTTTCTTAAGATATCTCAAAATTCGCTCAAGTTATCGTGTTAACAGACGGACGGACATAGCTTAATAAATTTCTTTTTGCTCCTGAACATTTTGATATACATAAGTTAATATCTATCTCGATCCGTTTATGCCGTTACATACCACCGTTAGGCCAATAAAATTAGTATACCTTCTAGGTATAAAATATGAAATCGACACCTATGGTAAAAAGGCCTTGTATTAAATCAAAGCTAGTTCCTGACCAATAACTTTATATACAAAACCATTTTAGCTCCTGTCTGTTTAGTATATCAATTAATTTTTTAATCTGTTGATACTACACCAACATATATATACACGATTATCTTTATATATATTTCTTTTGTATGGCTGTATATGACTAAACTCCTCCTAAACGGCTTGACTGATTTTGATGAAATTTGTTGTGCGTTTTCAAAGGGACTTAAGGACGGCTTGGATTGTAAATTGTAAATTTGACTAGGGTCTGGAGGTATCGATCGATATACAGTCCCAGGTAATGCTGAAACGTGTTTGTACAATATGGGTATCAAATGAAAGCTGTTGATATCTGATTTTATATGGCGAAACTTTTTTTTCGATATTGTTGAGACTTACCCCAAAATATGGACCAGGGATAGTTCTAGAATGTATTTATATTGCATTGGTATCAAACAAAAAGTAATGACGTGGGCAATAATATCGGGTGATTTTCACTCTCATCTTTATTTATTTGTGAGATGTTTTCCAAAAAAAATGATATTTACAGATGCCGCTCTCGTCGAGATATGAATGTGGCATAGTATGAGGTAGAGATAGAGTAATATTAATAGGAATACGAATAGAAAGACAAATTTGAAGAGGAAAAGAAAAAGACAGAGAAAGAGGATATTGGGAAGACGAAGCAAAGAAAAAGTGGAATAGAGAGTTAGAGTAAGAGGAAGCGACACTTGAGGAGAGTACAGCAAGTAATTTTTGGATACCAAATAGAAGCTGCTGATGAGAGCTTTGATACAGAGTATTTTTATACCTTTCATGAACATGAAATGGTATTATAACTTTGGTCCCATGTTTGCAATTATGAGAAGAAGAGATAGACCCACCAATAAGTATACCGAAATGATCAGGGCGATGAGCTGAGTTGATTTAGCCATGCCCGTCCGCCCGTCCATCTGCCCGTCCGTCTGTCTGTTTGAACGCCATTTTGTAAAGCATTAATCATTTGACAGAACCAGTTAGATCGGCCTAATACAATGCATAGTAAATGGGTTTTGGGCTATGTATCTTTAAAATAAACCGTGATGTGTACTCATGAAAGGTATAAAGTCTTCAGCAAAATCGAAGCCAGCCCTTACCTTACTTGTTTATTTTACTTTTTATATGAGCAACGCATATAGAAAATAAAACTTCAGATTCCATTTGAATGCACTTGACCGAAAAAAATCAGCTACAATTAATTTGAAAAGGATAACAACACTTCAAAGCGAAAACTATAATTCTTAGAAAACTAATTGCCGAATCGAGCAATGAATGAATGGCTTTCCACAAAGGATAAATCCCAAATTAACGAGATCAAATGTGAATGAAAAATAATGTCACTAAATGAGATATTAAAACACAATCAAAATGAAAAGGGATTTTTATAAGCGTTAAAATTAGTGACAGAATGCTTAATAATAGAGTGAGACGCGCACAGTGAGTGATTCAATTAAAAGATATCAAAAACAACAAAAAAAAAAAAAAAAAATTGAAAAATCTTTTCATTACAATGAAAAAAAAAAATAATAATAAAAACAGCTAATAATAATGAATTGCTATTGAGCGCTGTGTTATAATGCGCTTAAGCCTGCGAAATAATAATTTTCTCAGGAATTGTGCAGGTTACGGCACCCGCTGCGCTTTTGTGGTGTGCAGCCCTTGAAGGTGCAATGGAATGTGCAGTGAAACATTTTCAGATTAATTGAAATGTGTTAAAGCAGCTCTATTGTTAGTGCGTATGTATCAATGAGAGGTCATAGTTCGTGCAAGGTACAAGTGCGATGACTTTGACTTCGACTTTAAAACTACGACTTGACCGGTTCGTTGTATTAATGCCAAAGCATTGAATGGATTTCATGACAATGCACACATTGATCACAGCTCATTGAGCGCTTCGAAAATTCCTTCATTCATCTGTTCATTCATTCATGTTTGCTCTTTTGTCTAAGTTAAGTGGGTGTATGCGTCCAATCGTGTTGCATTCAGGTGCGTGTTTGGACACTCATCTTGAGTACTTTGAGCTAGGGTTCGGGGTCTTTCGTTCTACCATCAAGTGCCGTTCTTTCACTGTGTCAATTCAATGGATAATGGGATTAAGGCATTAACTCTCAAGCACACACACATATACCCACTCACTCTCAACTGAAAATCACTGAAATTATTGACATTTTAATTTACTAACCAAAAAAAGTATTTAATGAAGTTCCCACATATTGATCTTTACCGCTCTTTTTCAACTTCTCCATCAATTTTGCAATTTCTATCCCTTTTTTTTGTGAATTTTCTCATTTCTCTTGCAGCCAAAACTCCACTTAAGCCAATTCCCTAAGGTTTAACCAAAAGCAAACAAATTTTTCTCTCATAAAAACTACTCGACTCTCAAGCGAATTGTTCGTTGAAGAGCAAGCGAGAGATTAGCCCGTTTTGTTTGCTTTGTTTGCCGAGATATTTGTGTTTAAAGGATTCAAGTGGTTTTTTTTTTGAGTGTCACATGACTGATGGGTGGCGGCTAGTGTTCTTGTTGCAGGTGTTTTGGCAGCCGCTTTCCCATGACTCTGCGGTTTTCAATAATTTTGTCGTTAGATTCTTTCGTATGAAAATCTATGTTGTCTGGTATTTGCGAGCTCGTTTTGCAAAACAATTGACGATAATCCAATTTATTGGCCTTTTTGAGAAATTCTTAGAAAATTGTAAATAGTCAATAATATAAGTTAATGGGATTTTCATTTAACTTGTCTTTGTGTTAAAACGTTTTAACTTATCAATCATAAAGAGCCAAAAACCTGACAATTTTTTAATTGTCTTTTGAAAATGAGCCAGGTTCACCTCACCGTAACTGACCTCCTTTTGTAGATTATGGGAATACAATTTCGCAGATGAATGTGTTCTGCAATCGTATTAATCATTTGTTTAACAACGTCGTCCCTTTCGCGTTGATGCCGGGGTTCGAAGTAGGTTGGGAGGTAGGTTAAATGGTTGCGATCCAGGTCACCCAAGTAGCTGTTAGAGGCCGTTTTGATGCCATAAAACTCGTCGAAACCTACTGACACACACAACCAACCAGAGTTGTTAATAAACTCAATGAATTTTGGAATCGCTATGCCAGATATGCACTCCAAGTTTTCGAAAAAGGGCATTTCCACAGAAAATGCTCAACGATCTCTTTGGTAGCTATGTCCTTACAACTTCTGCAGTGATAATGGTGCGGTTCGAAGTAATTCTGTCTGAATTTTTACATCGGCTGCTGGGGGACAGAATTTTCAAATGCCTCCAAAGCCTGAAGCCCAAAGTCTTCCAAGTAGGATACTAGGTTGACAATTAAATTAAGTGAAATTTCTTGAGAACTCTGTAGGGCTACTTGAATACGGTAACTCATCGTCATCGGCGACCACCAAGCTGATTTTAGTCGTTGCTTATCAA
The DNA here is from genome assembly GCA_949987695.1 of Merzomyia westermanni. Classification (NCBI taxonomy): domain Eukaryota; kingdom Metazoa; phylum Arthropoda; class Insecta; order Diptera; family Tephritidae; genus Merzomyia; species Merzomyia westermanni. The sequence continues at coordinate 160,528,967 of OX465288.1, read as the reverse complement.
AGCACACCAGCCATCCCTTCTAAGGCATAACTGATGAAAATGGGAAATACCAAGTCATCCTCCAAAGTTTTTTCCATTCCAGTCCAGGCCATCCGTCGATAGGAAAACAATTTGGGACAGAACTTCTTTGTTCATTCGCATAACGTGACCCAACCAGATTAACCTTTCGGCAGTAATTCACTTCACTTTACTTATATCTTGCACAAGAAACGTTAATTCCGAGTCATGCATCAGGCTAAGTATAAGGATCGACTTATAGAGCATGACCCTTTTTCAACGAGAGGATTCTCTACCAAAGTACGATAGACCGTTTACTCTCTCTGAACTTGAGAAGGAGCGAAAGATCCACTTAGCTCACATTTGCCAGACTGTCGAAAAAACTTGCTCCCATAAATCTGAGATGCATTGACTGTAGTTCTGGGCATCTAAAAATAAAGTGATGAATGAAATCTTCGTCCTCCTCATCCTGGCAGCTTCTACATAGGGGCTTGTTGCCATACGCCATCGTCGCAACATTCGTGTGATGTCATGTAACCTTACCGCAGATTTGCTTAGTTTGAGAAGGTAGCTAATTCTTTTTCTGTCTAAAAATGGCCATATGGACCTTGAGATTTGGCAGTCATAAATAGGCAAGATATCTGAGATCCGGTTACCCAATTTTTTTTTTAACACCAACACACTCGGCGATGGTTTGAATTCATTTAACAAGTTGTGAAGCTTAGCAGCGTCTAGAAAGTCTATTATCAGTCTAATCAAACTAGCCCTGGTTTCCTTATCGTATGAACAAGCAAACAACAATTAAACAGACGCGAGTAATTTGGATGTGTCTTTAGTCAGGCTACCCAGTCCATGTAGTTACCTCCAAGCAGAGAACGGTGGCATTTAGTGCGCCGTCAGGGGGTTTAATATTTACTTGGGAATCGATTCGAAACTCTGTTGACCACTTCAGTACTATTATTCTGCAGCTGATTTAATTCCTCGTCATTGCCTTTCCAACAAGATATCATCCAAACAAATTACTTTTCATGGAATCTCTATGCTTCGCTACCCAGCTTTTGCAGAGCCAAGACGAAAGCACCTCGAATTGGATGCCATCGAATCCCCAAAAGCTTTTTCCACAATCATAGATAATCTGCAGCATCACCGTTCATAGGCTCTTAACCGCGTAGACGATTTTTGACGTTACTAAACAGGAGTGCTTTGCCATCCCGCCTTAGCGCTAGCTAAAGCCTTTTGAAAGCACCAAGGGAGGCCAAGTCATTTTCCAACTTCTTTGTAACTCAGTGAGGATCTTACATTTACTACTAGAAGGAGGGTGTCGATAGAGGTACGTTCTGGGCCTGAATGTACTTACCTTGTCAATGAAGCCGTTGGAAAGAGAAATAATATTATACAGAAGAAACAGGATAATTATGATGATGATAATGATGAGGATAATGAAGACGTTAGTAATGGTCGCAATCATTTATATGATTCCCATAAAAGTGACTGTAACCGGGAATTTTAATTGAGCTGACATCGGAAACCTGACCTTGAAGTTGAAAGTTATCACAACCGCGGCAGTGCTCGGATTTGGAGCAGTAGCTGTGGCCAGTTTGGGAACCGTGAACACATCCCTGATTTACGGGAACCACCAAATTCGTAATCTCAACAGTGACCGGAAGTAGAACAGTAACAGTTATCTTGGCAGTTACCTGTATCCTGACAGTTACTGGATCAGTGACAGTGACTTTAATCGAAACCGTTACTTTAACAGTGATCGGAGCTGTGACTATAAAAGGAACCAGTAAATTAAGCGGTACCGCTACTAGTATAGTTATCAGGAACGAAAACGCACCGAAAGAAATAGCACCACTTTCGTGACAGTGACCGTGACCCTGACCATCCCCATGACATCGACAGGCGGTAACAATAACCGTGACAGTGACCGTGACCGGTGGCCGTGAATGTTTTTCCAAAGTAAAATAGCCTGGAGTGACGTTAGTTAACAAAAAGTTTCGGAATGCCACATAACATATGTTAACATAATATAAATGAACACATCATAACATACGACTTACAGTCAAAAGTTCCGTTATTAAAAATATGATAGCTGGAACACTTAGATTTCCACTGCAGGTTCTCTTTGCAAGTAGACGCATGGCCATTCCAACCTAGATAAGTCTCTTTCTCTTTATGGCGCGATATACAACAGGTATATCATCATAAACCTCCTAAGAGATTTTTGCGCCAAGCTTCTCTTCCAATTTGTGGTGTGCCGATTTGAATTTTCCCTACAAATTGGTGGGACCTACAGTTTTTTGCCGACTCCGAACGGCATCTACAAAGGAGATGAATTTTTGCTGAGAAGCCTGTCATGGCAGAAATACACTCGGAGAGTTTGCCAAACCACTGCCGAGGGGCGACCCCGTTTTGAAAAACTTTTTTCAAATCACTTTTGATGTTACCTGTACCAGGGCTCGAACCATGGACCTTCGGTGTGGTAGGCCGGCAACACTACCTTCACACCACGGCGGCCGCCAAGATAAGTCGCTTCTCCAAAAAAGTTCTTGAAGAAGCGATAGACAACTTGTTTCATTACTATTCATAGAAAGTATCTTAGGCCTCATTTCCACGAACTCGCAACATGTATGTGAGCCCTTTATTAGTCCATTCACGTACGCCAATTCACCAATCAAGCAGAAAACACAATCGATTAAACTGACTATTATTCGACAATTATCAAGCATTTATTAACTGTTTAGTGGTGTTGCCAACGCAAAAAATTATTATTCCACACAGTAAAATACTTGGAATTGATTAGTGCGAAAATAAGCACGACTTATGCGGGAGAACGAGGGCAACAACATTAACAATAACTACAGCAAAAGCTAACCAATAACAAAATAATACTTAATGACAATCAATTCCCATTGGGGCATTGACCTTCCCTAACTGCATCACTACAGCAGAGCGTCACCATTTTTAGCGCATCTAATCGACACCACTCATCATCATAATGTGATTGCTACAGAGTTGCATTGAATTGTCGTTGGTGGTGCAATTCTATTTGGAACTGTAATGGTAATTGTTGGCGCAGCTGGTAATTTTTAATTAACGCATATAATAACTTAATGAGCAACATTCATGCGCAGCAACGAAGCAAGAGGAAGAAAAGCGGCAGCAGCCGACGTGCCAGCGAATTTCTTGCCCAGACCAAGCTGCTGCACGAAGCGTTGCCATCAACGCCTTTAACGCCTCAACGCCTTTGGGCTTTCAGTGTTTCAGCACCTCAGCGTCTAATCGTGTGCTGCGCTTTGCATTTTGAATTGAGTTTTGTTGGGCTGTTTCTCTTTAAATACTTCTTCAACTTCGTGAAGAATTCTATTTTGGAAAAGGAGTGCAAATTGTAAACGATTGGGAAATAAGTACTACAATATGCCAATGCCGTCTTAGTAAAGTAGGCTATGGGGGCGTCGTGGCCCAGCAATTCTTTGAGCATGCATTTTGATAGGGTTTAATAACACTGCTGAAACTCGCATCCAATTTTATGGTTTTGTATCGATGCTATTGAAGGCCGATTATATGGACAAGGTATTCGGAATAAAAAATTAAAATAATCAGTAATTTCATGGCAGTATTTTTTTTTAAAAACGTGGTCCCTCTTAATGGGACGGAATTTGGCGTCACGTGAAGAGCTGCTCGATAATTGACTAACTATTACTAAAATCGTACCACTTTTGAACTGCGGGCACTCCAACATTCTGCAAGCCTCGACTATATCCTGAGTCGGACAAATAACTGATCTCCTTTAAAGATGCAACATCTTCTATCCGTCGAGAGAGATAGGGACATGTAATCATTTTAAACAGTCTGAACTGGTTAAAAAATTTATCAAAGGAAGGAAGGCCGATGTTCAGAGAGCACTCAGAATATGGAGGGATCACTTCTCTGCCCTTTTAAATGGAGAAACTGAGCAAGAAACCAGAGAAGATGCCGAACCCGAGCCCACAATCTAAGATGATGGAATTGACGTTCCACAACCCGACTATAATGAGGTGCGAATAGCAATATCCCGATTGAAAAACAATAAAGCAGCTGGCGCTGATGGTTTGCCTGCTGAGCTATTCAAACACGGAGGCGAGGAGCTGGTAAGGCGCATGCATCAGCTTCTATGCAGAATATGGTCGGATGAATGCATGCCTGAAGGTTGGAATCTAAGTGTTCTCTGCCCAATCCACAAGAAGGGCGATCCTGCAAACTGCGCCAAGTATCGCGGAATCAGCCTTTTGAATATCGCATATAAGGTCCTATCAAGCGTATTGTGCGAAAGACTGAAGCCTGATGTGAACAGACTGATTGGACCTTATCAGTGTGGCTTCAGACCTGGTAAATCTACCATCGACCAAATTTTTACAATACGCCAAATCTTGGAAAAAACCCGTGAAAAGAGAATCGACACACATCATCTCTTTGTTGATTTTAAAGCCGCTTTCGATAGCACGAAAAGGAGCTGCCTATATGCCGCTATGTCTGATTTTAGTTTCCCCGCAAAACTTATACGGCTATGCAAAATGACCTTGAGCAACACCGCTAGCTCGGTCAGAATTGGGAAGTACCTCTCCGAGCCGTTCGAAACTAAACGTGGTTTCAGACAGGGTGACCCCCTATCGTGTGATTTCTTTAATTTAATGCTGGAGAAAATAATACAAGCTGCAGAACTTAACCGCGCTGGAACAATATTTTATAAAAGCGTGCAACTGTTGGCATATGCTGACGATATTGATATCATTGGCCTTAACAACCGCGCCGTAACTTCTGCTTACTCCAAATTAGAAAAATAAGCGGAGAAAATGGGATTGGTGGTGAACGAGGGCAAAATGAAGTACCTTCTGTCATCATGGAAAGAGTCAGCGCATTCGCGCCTTGGCAACCAAGCCACTGTTGGCAGCAATAATTTTGAAATAGTAAAGGACTTCGTTTACCTGGGAACCAGCATTAACACCAACAATAATGTTAGCCTAGAAATCCGACGAAGAATTACTCTTGCAAACAAATGCTACTTCGGACTGAGTAGGCAATTGAAAAGTAAAGTCCTCTCTCGACGAACGAAAATAACACTCTACAAGTCACTCATCGCACCCGTCCTGCTATATGGTGCAGAAGCGTGGACACTAACAACATCTGATGAGGCGGCTCTGGGAGTATTCGAGAGAAAGGTTCTTCGAAAGATTTGTGGACCTCTACGCGTTGGCGACGGCGAGTACCGAAGAAGATTTAATGATGAGCTGTATGAACTTTACGCAGACGCCGACATAGTTCAGCGAATTAAAACACAGCGGCTTCGCTGGCTAGGCCACGTAGTGCGAATGAGCGAAGATGCTCCAGCCCAGAAGGTATTCTTATCGGCACCCGCCGGTGGAAGCAGAGGAAGAGGGAGACCACCACTCCGATGGAAGGACCAAGTGGAGACCGATTTGCGATCCCGCGGTGTTTCCAATTGGCGCCAGTTGGCGCAACGAAGAAAGGACTGGCGAGCTATGTTGGACGGTCAAAATCGCCCAGGCGGTTAGATGACCATTTAAAGAAGAAGAAGAAGAAGGAAGGCTGAGGGGAAGTTTTCCGTCAGGAACTTGATGTAAGCCTCAGATTAAAGCTGCCCGAATATATGAATATTTTTGAATCAAACCTGTTGGGCTGTAGGGAACTCGGAGTTCTGCTGGCCACCTGAAGTCTGTTCTTAAATGGTAGTGAAATCCTTCTTGCCGGAGGTGGATATCAGGCGTTCTTTGGAACTCATTGGAGTACGTGGTTCACTTAAACATATTGGAAGACCGTTTCTTCTGCAGTTGCATGGAGGATGACAAGGTTGAATCATCGGGACACTTTATGCTGAGCCGTTCAACCTTTGTCAATACAAGGCTTTGGCACTTCGATGCCAGTCTTATTCCGAAGTATATGTTAGAGAGCAGAGATTCTTAAAGTTATTAAAGTCCGTTAATTCGGTTGGTATAGGGTGCTTCCGGAAGTCAGTTTACCTTAACGGGAACTAGAAACGCATTTTCGAAGCTCTCCGCTTCCAAATAGTCAAACCCGAATTTCGTGTCAGAAGTCTAAGTCAATCGGAAGTTCAGACGTTTCAGAATCCAAATCAAAAGTCCGTAACAGCCTTAATCTGGTATCACAACTTACCCTCACATTGTCTTAGTAAGGTTCTCTTACACTAAATGCAAGATCTGCTGTTCCACATGTGGAAATAATTAGTATAAAAATGACACATAACTAACATTTGTCTTAGGCTCCCCTTAGCGTTAATACGCCCATGCTATTTACCGTTACGTCATAGTGGTAAAAGTACTTTAGTCAAATGCGGGCTATCCAGGGTTCGACACTGATTATTTAACAAATGTCCACTTTCCTTGGTATGCTGATCGCACTGGGCCCATAGTGGCTTGTACTACGAAAATTCAAAAATAACGCACCATAGATTGGATACAATTTTGGCTTCAGTTCTGCGGGTTTAGGGTTTAGAATGTTCCCAAGGTCGATTTTTCTTCTACGGATGTGATGTTTCTCAACTCTCAATACCCCAGCTTTTCCTTCCTTAAAGAAGGAGGGGTGACATGACCTAGAAGGTTGCACTGGTCATACTAAATCGCTACCACGACAGTCGCGCAGTACCGGAAGGGAGTACCGGACAGTACCGGGTTCATATCCGGCCAAGGACTGTCAATTCAACAACGCTCCCCAAAATCTTCGGGGAGTGTTTTTGTCGTTACAACAACAACAACAACAACAACAACAACAAGCCAATGGTTTATAAATTTATTTCTTTGTTTGTAGCTGCGTACGTATCTATCGTCTCCGTCACATGTGGCTTGGTAGTGTTAAAGCAATCCGCCATTGGCTACGTCAGAGCATTGATTACAGATGCAAGGCGCAACGATGAGGCATGCAATTAGGTTGCTGATTTGTCATTAATTGGATAAATTTGCACTTTAAATGCGCAGATAACGTGCACACGGCTGCGTAATGATGATGATGATGATGTGTGTAGCAGTAATAGGTACAACAAAAACAACAATGACAACAACTGCAATAGTCGAAATGCAGCTACGAACGCGACTCACAACGATTGCAATAACATCTGTTGGAAGCTTACTAACCAATGTGCCATGTAGGAAAAGCGAAGCTTGTTGAATCTCGTGAAGGGACTTCAAAATAGCTTTTAGGCAGACGATCTTGGGTGAATTCAAGTCTTTTTATCAAAACCACCACAAAAGGCTTAGGAATTGAGACCTTCGCTGATTTTGTTGTTGCGGTAGCAGTACGTTGCATTGCTTAGTCGGGCACTACTGGAGGTACGGATCAAACAGGCTGCTGCTGAAATAGTTTTGAATTGGAGAAAGAGGCAAAAATAAATTTTGGAGACCCACAAGAAAGCGAAGTACTTACCTCAGAGCAAAGAGTCAGTGCATCTTACAAGTGAGTCTTGCTAACCACAACACCCTTGACAACCATAATTTCTAAGTATTAATGAACTTCGTTTACCTTAGAACCAGTATTTTGTACAACGAGCCTCCGAGCCTGCGCGGGCTACAATATCCAACAGAGATATCGTGTGAGAGGAAATTGGAACGGGCTCGGCTTCATTACTGACAATACTGTGCAGTAAGAAAATTTAAATAGCTGTTGTCACCTACTGTCCAAGCAGTGGCGGATCTGGGATTTCGGGAAGGGGGGCCAATATTTTTTTCTTAAATTTCGAGGACATATTTTATCCATAGTCCCTTAAAGTTTCTTATTTTTTAAATAAGGCCAGGGGTGGCTTTTTTTCGAATCTTCTCCGTGGATCCGAACCTAAGTCCCAGAAATTATCGTCCCAGTACAAGTGCATTTCCTAGAGGAGAAAATCGAATAATCCTCAGCGACGGCCGATGGTAGGGGACAGTCGTTCAGGCGTGTTGATTGTGAAGTGTAAAATACTGCCGAACAGACACCAACAACCTGGGAACCAGCATTAACACCAACAACAAAGTCGGCTTACTAATCCAATGACAATCTACTCTTATCAACAAATGCTATCCTGAACTGAGTAGGCAGTGGCAGTAGAGTAGCGAATTCCTCTCTCAAAGAACGAAAAATCACAATCTGCAAATCACTTATCGTACCCGTCCGACTGTACAATGTTGAAGAGGGTCGCTGAAAAAATCGGATGAGATGGCTACGGTTGGACATGGAAACTAGTCGAGTAAAAAGTTCTTCGAAAGATTTATGAACCTCAACTAATTAAAACACAGCGCATAAGTTGGGTACTATTTTTGGATCGGGTTTTGGAAGCAAAGTAAGACGGAGTCTCCAACTCCTTTTGAAGGCCCAAGTAGAAAGCGATTTAAGATTTTATTGGTGTTTCCAATTCATAAATCTTCCGAAGAACTCTCTCTCGAAGTAATATTAACCGCCATGATTTCTCACAGTAGTTTTTAGGTACCTAGTTGCTTTTGAGGCGGACTTTTGAGCACAGACTCCAAATGGCGTACTTTATTTGAGATACTGAATGCATATTCATCGCGAAACATCGGCTGTCACTGTCCATCACAAACTAAGTGATTTAATCTCCCATTCTTGGGTTAAAAGTCAACGAGGTAACAGGACTTTGGTACTACGACGCTCCTATTTTCATCAACTTCTCATTTATAAACGGTCAAGGCTCCCATCTATTCGGTATTTACCTACGTTACAACGCGATGCTTCGGGATAAATGAGATATCGGCCCTATATAAATCTCTGCCAGAGACTCGCTGGGGATTGGTATATTCGTAATTTTCATGTAAGGACTAAACAGTTGTGGAGCAAATGACTGAATGGTCGTTATTTCTGGAACAGATAACACAGCTGATATTAACTAGAGTATTGATCGGCGCCGGATAAGCTCGTCTGAGGTTTTAGGGATCTTGACACCTAGGAAGAGGTGATGTCAACCTAGCGGGTGCTTAGCTGACATGAGGTGCACATGTCCAGATGTATACTGCAACGGACCAACGAAGTCGGCATAAAACAAGAAATAGATGGCGCACACCACAAGTTGGAAGAAAAGCTCAACTCCTCTCTCAGTGGAGGTATTTAGCGCCAAACTATTATTACTGGTTCTCTACAATCGAGATCGAGGTGAGGCAGTCGAACCTGGGGAGAATAACAGAATGTCCATGGTGAGCAAGAGTATAGGACAGCGTATCGACGTCTAATTCCAGTCCTTGCTATATACATTTTACTATCGCAAGAATTCAGTTACGACATTGCATTCAATAACAGATTGGGTGTTGAGCAAAGAGCTCCACTGATCGCAGACAAGACTAACTGCTACACGGTATCCATAGTAAAGCCGGTGTGAAACTATTGGAGATAAGCTGTTACGTTTGAGAAAGGTCCGTCGGAAGTAAAACATTAAGGAACTATCTTAGATTTGTCATCCTCTTTAAGCTTCTATTGTAGCTAACTGACAAATATGATTCCAAGAGATTTAAATAGTACAAACATATTTCCCTCATTTAGGATGATATAAATTCGAAACCTCTTTCTTCAAGACATTAGGGACTCGACCCAAGATTTTATGTTTTTGGCTGCAAAAGTTGTCTATGAGCTTCGAGCTGCTTATAGCTAACTTTTGATTGAAAGAAAATTAAAAGAATTGCAAAACCTAACAGCGCAACCTAACATAAACGCACAGCGTGAATTTTCTTTTAAAAATTGTCTCATGCCAATACTATACTGTGGCCCATACAACTTGTATGAGAGCAACCGAAATAGAATTGCGTGCGCTAAAAGCTAACTCAAAATCCGAAATTCGTTTTGCGTGACGTTTAGATTTGAGGTTATGTTAATTTTACGCATTGTTGTTTGATAATTTTCGTTATTTTAATGAATCGTTTTACACAAATATATTTATTTAAAATGTGTACCAAATGTTGCAAATGTAAATTTCAACTTATAAATACAACAAAACCATTCATCTTTCGACCAACAAAAGCAGCGTACAGGATTTTATTTCGGTTACTCAAATAATTGCGTATAGACTTCTGTGCGTTGGCAAACGCTTTGCGTTTATATATGGTTGAGCTGTGAATAAATACTTAGATTGCCCACAATCGAAACTCGAAAGCACCCACAAACGCCAAAAAAGCGACTTGTTCTCCGCGAACTTTACGGTATTGACATTTTAATTGCCAGCAGCTGCACTAGCAACAACAAAACCTAAGTACTCGTAAGAAGCGACAATCAGTGTCGCCGCAAGAGCAATAAATTTAAGTCCCGCGCAATGGCTGGTGGCGGTTGAGATCACCAGATTTCTTACAGTAGTTAGTCAAGTGTGCCACATGGAATGCATATACTCGTATATACATACAGAGAAACCTCTCCTAACGGACGGGTAGAAAGTACGAGTTATTTTTTATGACCGGAGGGACAATATTTTGAATGTCTTGTGGCAATTGGCGAATCCATGTGATGTATTTGAAAACGTGACGACATCCGTGAATTACAAGTGGTTGGTTTTTAACCAGAAACCAGAAAGGAGCATAAACTTTTCCAATAAAGTAGCATGTGTTTTTAGTGTTATTGAGGGTTGCTCGTACGTTATATAATAGCGAAGAATGAGAGACGCTGTTGTCAGCCAAGTAGATAAACAATAGTCCAGTTAATTTATAAAAAAACGAAAGCTTAGAGAAAATTAACCCGATTTCTGTTATCAGGTTTAAAATGGGAAAACCCAGACCGCGCTCATTGTTAAAAATAAAAAAGATATCCGAGCGAAATGGACGTTTGGAAGCAATGTTGAAAGTAAAAGGTCCTTCATGAAAGTAGATGGAAAAAAATTGACGAAATGTGTTTCGAGTGGTTTTACAAGACGCGAAGCCAAAATATTCCCATATAATACAAGAAAAGGCTAAAGAAATCGCTTTAAAACTCGGTGTCAAGGATTTTGTGGCTTCTAATGGCTGGCTACAAAAATGGCGTTTTAGACATACCATAACTTTTCCGTACACTTGCGATGAAAGTGCTTTGACGGGTGTTTCTAATTTGAAAAGATTCTGCAGCGAAGACTTTATTGCGTTCGAATTGTTGCAAAAATTAGAGAATCATATGCAAAATAGTTTTCTTTAAAAAAAAAACAAAAAAATTTACGTCAATTGACAATTTCACAGTTTTTTAAATGACCAATCTTACATTTCTAGTTTCAGGTAATTTATTTTTCGAAGTGGAATTTTTATTTTTGTTATTCATGTTTGTAAATGAGATGTGTATATGCATATGTACAAACTCGTACGTACTTATACAAAGTTTGAAAGTAATAAATATACACATATGTATGTACCTTGTTTCATCAATGTTATATAAGTATATTTTATTTAAATGAAAAAATGGTGAGCATTAAAAGATTTATAAAATACCGCCACCTCTGTTGGGCGGATAAAAATTTACTGCCGTTGAGTGTCCACCCAAGGGAGGCTTCACTGTATATACTAATAATAAACAAAAAGAAAATTATAAAGAAAGGCAAAAATTCCTTTAATATTCGTACAACCTTCTAGCTCATCCTATAAATTTATTTAGTTTTTTTTCTCTTTCAATTTAGTAACTTTCTAAGGCACACTTTTCTCAACACTCGTCCACCGAAAATACTTGACGAAATTAATTGTTGGCTGCAGACTCTGTCAGCATGTTCGAAGTGCTAACAAAGAAAAGTCAACAGCGGAACGGCGATGGACGGTAGTCTCAGGTACATATTTGTACTTCTTTCATGCCACCAACGAAGCAAAGCAGTGACACTAGCAAACAAGCTGTGGGTTGCGCGTGGATTTTGGAATTGCATACCTACAATCATACACACATACACGTACAAATCAATATCGATGCATTGCGCCACGATATCAAAAGCAATCTCTAGCGAAGCGATTGTCCCCGAAAGATTTTTAGAGTTAGATAACAAACGATTTGCAGGTGATTGTTGTTGCCGCTACTGTAATAGACACATTCATGCATACATACATACAAACACAATACAGAAGCGAATCGTTAAATGACACCAGGGAAACCGGATTCTTTTAAAAAAAAAAAGGTTCTGGAACCGAAGAACCGGATATAAAGTGAACCGAAGCTCTATTTTCAGCCGGTGTGAGTACCCCATCGTACCGGATTTGTATACAGAAAATTATTGTCCACATTGTATCCTAAATCTTCGAACCTGGAACTGGTGCTTTGAGCAGCTGAACTATGGATTGGGTAAAATTCCCTCTTGTTTACCAATTGCTAGTCGCTGGCTTTAACCCTCTAACAGCCCAATTTTTGTTGCAAACGAAAAAACTCATATTTTGTAATTCCAGTGTGATAAACTCGAGTGTTTAGTCGTTTATCCAAAAGGGCTCATAATTTTGCTTCCGTGGCTAAAACCCGCCACCCCGCCTCTAGCCGGACTTGCCTGTTAACTGCCCACTCCGCTTTTAGGCGCGGTATGATTTTTGGCCAATAATTCTATAAATTTAATTATAACCCCACATCTTCTTCATAATTTCTAATCCTTAACAATCATTTCACTTAGTAATAATTTTGATTTTTACTACAGAAATCCTTTTTATCACTTATTTGTAGTTACCAAAAAGACTTCTCTCAAAACAATTTTGTTTTTACAAATTGCGCTCAATTTTTCAACGAGAATGATTATAACGGAACTCTGTCATCACTTAAAACTATAAAATCAATCTTACGACATAGGTAAAATATTTGGCGACGATTATGTGTCAGTAATTATAGAAGAAAAGTTTAACTTAACCCCGCCTAAAGGCGGTCCTGCCGGTTAGAGGGTTAATTTGTATCAATTCATATTCAAAGGTCCATGAGTAATCCGTCATTTCTAAGTGTATCGATGCTTTTGAGCCTGGAAACTATGATTCGCACCTCGTCATAGTCGAATAATAAAGCATAGGGTCCGTCGTCGGCGATTCGTAAATGGTTCGGAGGCTATCAGCTTCTTCTTCGTTACTTAACACAGTTTTTTGTAGCTAGGATGTTGTAAGAGTCAGTTATCTAAATACACATATTGACAACCCAAACTGCACTAATGGTGTTGGCTAGCGATCCTTCTACAACAAATTTAATTTGGAAATGTGGTAGGCGTCGATTCTTCGTGATGTAACGTGACCAGTGGGAGCTTTGTCAAGACTGTCCTCGGCCCACCACCAGCTCGAGCACATACTCGCATCGATTGAAACTAGCTTTGAGAGAACATGCAACAGTAGAATCGACAGTATGCAGAGGAAGTGCGATCAGAGAGACGTAGAATTCGTTCGTGTGCCCTATACCGCATTCAAATATGTGTACCGGCCACTGAACGCAACATGTTGGTATACTAAGAAAACAATCGAAATACTCTCGGAGCATTTACTTCCTTAAAAGGGAAAACATCTACTGTGGCCAATGTGCTTTATCGAGTAACAATTAGAAGTGCTGGTCGTAACTTCTCGGAGATACATAGGTGTTGAGACGATTGAAAGAATAAAAAACTCTGAGAAAACCTTCTCTGCTGCTGTTTGGCCCTTAGTAGTATTGTTCTTTCATCTGGCTCAGTTTGAGGGCTATTTTACTTTTCCTATCTCCTACCACAATCCCGACTAAAATGGAGCCTTAAACACAAGGAATATCCCATAACGAAAGAGGTGTCGTTCACATACCTACTGGTAGAACCTTAAATAGATCACATTCCCGAGCCCGATTGAAACTATCCTTTACAGATTTGGTTTCTTAAATACGCAGAACTGCACATCACTACGAGGGTATTTATTACTTTCCTACCTACCTACCAGAATCTGAACCAGTCCAAAGCCATGGGTGTGATTGGAATCGAAAACAACCGTACATAACTCAGAGACTATCTTCCATTTTAGTACCTACCCAAGGCTGAATCATACAAAGTTGTAACTTAAATGCGCGAAGATGAACTCTTTCACTTTCCTACTTACCTTAAAGACCACTACCGACCATGGAAGGATGGGTAGCGAATGGCCAGCCAAACAACATCTGTGGCCAAGTGGTGGAATCAAGGGCTGATTTTCTTTGTATGGTGCGGCTGACGTGCCTCGGGGTCTAAAATCCACCCCACAGTCTGGTGAGCTAGTTCGCGCTTTAAGCAAGCATACCTGCAAGGAGTCCGGGGCATGCGACGCGAAGGTGACAGGCGCAAGGAAGCACGTATCCAATCCTTCTAACCCGGTTCCTAAGACACGCGAAACTGCACATCACTAAGTGCATTACTGTAGATTTGCTCTTTGAACTTTACACTCTCTTGCTTCTTTATTCTCATTTTTCCATTCTTTTTATTTATGTTTGCTCGTCATCATTGTGGGAGGGGTTTGCTGCATGTACGATCAGCTATAAATGTCCTATCGGAACATATAATGGCTATTCAACATTTTATTTTGTATGCATTTTGTTTTTGTTTTCTCTATATATTTTATGAATGACTTTGCAACTCTATTAAGTACGCTCAAATAACCTAAAAAATCGGCAATAAATTTTGTCAAAAAATCAGTAAAAAGGAAAAGCGGCCGTAGCAGACAATGTAATCTAGCGCTGAGCATTCCAAAATGATTATCACATCGATCAACCAACAACAACAGCCAACAATTTAATTGTTTATGCTGAGACGAAAGGCAGAAGCGGGTTTCGACTTTTGGTTTCTAGAAATATGTGCTCGGTACTTGCTAGCGTCCATTCATTAACGCTTAATGCCGATTATAAAGAAATATAAGTACATAATATATAAGTTTATACCATGTATGTATGTATGTCTGTTTGTATGTAATTGCCCAATTCGTTAACTTTAATTTAACCGGCCTTCTTTTGTGTTTCCTAGGTCTTCAAGTTGTCTTTGACAAAAGTATTTTTTTGTAGTTACATATATTACCTGAACATTATATATATATATGCAGTTGTACATATGTTTGCTCTCATACGCTTATTTATGTTTGCATTTTATTCAAGCGCACATTGACCAAAAGATTTATGTTGTATGTTTCAATTGTTTTCCAAGTAGATTTACTTTATTGGTTGTCCACCTTTGTTTGTCCAGCAATTTATTCTTTTTTATTTGAAAATTATTATCACACTTAAGTTTTTAGTCTTTTCTTTTCAATTTATAAATTCATTACAAAAAACTTACCGTTGTACTATTGACACAATGGTCGTATCTTCATCTGCAATTTTACACTGTTAAAAAGTGATTTCTAAGAAATATAGGTATAATTTCAAATTGAATGAAACCCACTCCAGTAATGGAGATACTACATCAGATTTGTTGAATAAACTAATTACAACAGGGGAAACCACCATATATTTCAAAGGCTTTTTTGAAAAGAAAAAAACCGTGATTACCAAGTACTCGTGGAGTTTTATGTGTAAACATGTGTGCAAAAGTTTAATTGAATTTCAACTACACAACCTTATCTTATTTTATTTATTAGCTACTCCTTTCTTGACCTTCTTTCTTTTCTTTTCTATGCTGTTCCTTTACGTTAAAAATTTTTTATTTTATTTGCTTTTCTCTTCTTTCAAGAGTCTATTTGTAATTTATTTTATTGGATTATATTTCCATTTTTTTTGCTGATCCTTCATTCGTTTCCCCTCCTTTCCTTTCCTTTTATTTATTTTCATTTCCTCTCCTTTCCTTCCCTCTCCTTTCCTTTCCGTCCCTTTCCTTTCCCTACCCTTCCTTCCCTTCCTTTCCTTTTCTTCCCGTTATCATAGTTCCTTTTAATTAATTTAATTTAATTTGGTTTATTTTATTTCATTTTATTTTATTTGATTTTATTTTTAATTTTTTTTCTTGTTTTATTTAATTTCGTTTCATTTTATTTAACGTTATTTTATTTCTAACTATTTTATTTTAATTCACTTTATCTTTTTTAGTTTTACTTTATTTTATTTTATTTAAAATTTTCTTTTTTGTTTTATTTTGTTTCATTTCATTTTATTTAATGTTATTTTATACCTAACTATTTTATTTTAATTCATTTTATCTTTTTTTGTTTTATTTAGTTTACTTTACTTAATTTCTTTTTTTGTTTTATTTTATTTCAGTTCATTTTATTTTACGTTATTTTATTTCTAATTATTCTGTTTTATTTTGGTTTATTTTATTTTATTTTAGTTAATTTAATTTAATGAAATTTTATTTTATGTTTTTTATTTTTAATTATTTTATTTTATTTTATTTTATTGTAAAGTATTCATAAAACGAGCTCAAGGCCAAGAATAATAATTTTCCACATCTTAATTTTTAGCAAAATTATTATTGTTTTTGATCTATAAGAAAAGCTATGGCGGTTCTCTCTAAAAAATTTCCTACTCTATACAACTTTTATATAATTAATGAAAAAAATTATTACTAAAAACTAAAAACAATAATAAGTTTCATAAAAATTAAAATGTGAAAAATTATTATTCTTGGCCTTGAGGTCGTTTCATGAATACTTGAAAATGTACAGGCCGTAAAATCAACAAAAATTGTTGGTACAAAAAGCGATTATTTTATTTTGTTGTATTTTATTTTATTTTGTTTTTTTATTTTAGTTTATTTGTGGCCCCTGATATGAACGTAAATGATGTCCTAATTAAGCTAAAAAATTCCAAACGTTTTTGATCATTATTTAAAGTTTGCTGGCTTGAGGGTAAAGTTCATCCTACCAAGGGCTGCTACCTAAGCCTACTATATTAATTTTATTTAGATACCTGGTATTATCTCGAAAACACCTTGACACATTTTTGGGAACACTTGTGATAGTTAATATGCTACATTTCAAGTTATCCTACTTAAGTGCTGCCACTTTAGAGCCCGGTAACGACAAATAATATATTCTAAGTTGCAACTTCAAGTAAGTGTTAGTGTTTATATTGTACCGAAGTCGTGCAGTTTCCTCAGTGTATCATTTCAGTGCAGGCACACATTTCCATTTACCAATTTGCATTTTAGCCATGTTTCTCTAATTCTTATTTAAACTCTTTTATTTACTGACTCAGCTTGTAAGTTCGCTCAATAAAAAAGATTTAAGCTGATTTTAATTGGGGACCCCCCTCCGTGTGTTGCTCTGAAACGATCAGTAAATCTAATTTAGTGGCTTCACCTATTGTTTGCGATGGTAAACTAAATCAAGCGATCTTTGTCGATATGCTTGTATGTATGAATGTGAGTTTGTTTTGTAAACTTGTAAAATGTGCAGCATATGTATGCGACCAAATGATCTTCCAAACGCTTAGCTGAAATTACATTTATAGAGTTGTTTTGTTGCTGATGGCAAGAAAATTGTCTCGTCTACTTGGCTTTTGTACGAGCTGGTACGTGCGACTATGTGGCTGCAGTAGCAAGTACAACAATGATTCGTATAAGTTGTGGTAGTCGTTTCTTACTTATCAGCACTATCGTGTTCACAAGTACAGGGACAGGGACAGGTACCTAGTTACAAAGGTGTGCATACAGTAGTGTGCGATGAAATGAGATCAGTTATGCGTAGTACCATCATCATATCAAAGCCTTATTACTTCTAATCGTGGCCAGTTGGAAAAAATATGGGAGGCCAAGTCAAGCTCCAGCTGGTTTTTCGGTGACAGGTAACAAGCTCAACGAAAATAAGATCCGTTGGCTTTATTTCTCTTTCACATATTTAATTAAAAAAACAATATCGTAAAGTTCTGATGGAATTTAAAATTTATAAAAAAAGAAATTATTAAAAAAAAATTACTCACCAATTTGAGGCGAATCTTCGACTTTAATTCATTGCAAAATCAAAACATTTATTTTTAAATTTCTGTCCCTTTAAATTATAAAGCACTACCCATGATGAGGGGAACAAATAGAATTCAACCCTGCCTACAAAGTGGTTAATTTAAAGAAGAATAATGACTTGTGGAAGTTCTCATCGAAATAGAATCCTTTAATTATTTTCCCAACCTACATATAGTTTTTTTGGGAATAAATAAATAGATCTTAATGGTAGGGGCCTTTGAAAGTTTTTGACATACACGTAGCTTACCGACGAAATATTATCGCATCATTCGAAACTCGCTTCCCCACTGACTGGCCCTATTTCATCATCCACCGCTGTACCTGCAAGCAGTCTCATCTCAAGCAAATCGCTGCTGCCGCTTTAGACAGAGCCCTTTAACTTATCAAAGAACAAGCATACATACACATTGACCCCACATAGTGGCTAACACGATACTAACGAGACTATTAATTTTTATTGAAATTACAAATTTAAATATAAACGTTGACTGGTAGACAATCTGGGCAGTCACGGCGGGCGTGTTGCATGACTTTGTGCTGGTGAGTGAGGGCATTTTAAAGACGGTTGGCGGACAAGTCACATAGACTGACCTGCCACAGCGTTGGTGATGCTCATAAACTATTTGGAAATTTCAAATAAACTTTTACACATTGGTAGCTATTGATTTCGGTGGTTGTGCGTGCATTGGGATCTCTTTTATTATTCATCCAATTTTCTTATCTCTGCGCCTACTTTTGGTGGCAGTTATTTGGCTTTGACATTCACTTGATTTGTTTAATGATTTGTTGTTTCTTTATTGTTAGCTTAGAAAAGGAAACTTCAAGTTTTATACAAATGTTTAACTGCTAATATCTATAATAGGGTGCTTCATTTTCAGGAGTTTTTCTTTTTGGCCTTGTCCTACGAGTTACATGGGAAGGAAAGGAAAAAGCGAGAGTCAAAAGCTACAGCACAATTAAAAGCAAAATTCTAAAGACACGGTAAACGAAAATGGAAGAGAGGAAGGGAAACAAGACTGAAGATAAATAGAGGAAGAAGATGGATATGAGGACGACGATGATAATAAAGATGATAACCGTACACTTTTAAATTTTCCATACGGTAGGTTATGGTTATGGTTGCGATTACTGCTACGGTCACAGGTATGGTTGCTTTACGACTGAATTTACAGTTACGCTTACAGTTGTGGATATGGTCACGGCTAGGCTAATTTAAGGTTAAGGTTAAGGTTAAGGTTAAGGTTAAGGTTAAGGTTAAGGTTAAGGTTAAGGTTAAGGTTAAGGTTAAGGTTAAGGTTAAGGTTAAGGTTAAGTTTAAGGTTAAGGTTTAGATTAAAGTAAAGGCTAAAGTTAAGGTTAAGGTTAAGGTCTAGGTTAAGGTTGAGGTGATTTCAAATTTTCTGGTAGAACAAAATGTAATAACTCCTAAAAATGAAACACCCTAATGTGCATACTAACGTTAAATTAAATGTCTATGCGAATGTGACTTTACTTTTTTTATGTCACCCAGTGATTTGTGTCTTGTATTTGTATCACTTTGTGGCGCTCTGAAATTCCGATCGTATCAATTACCGCAATATATTTTGTTGTAAAATGACAATTTGTTTTTGATTTGAATTTAAATGTTTGACCCAAATAAAATACATTTTAAAGATCTAACCCACGGTAAATGTACATTTATTTAAAATAGCTTAAGCGGACTGTAGAAAACGTGATTCTTAACCGAAATTTGAGAAAGCGGTCACTTTCAGAACTGTAGCGGGATATCCCGTAATTATGTCCGAATATAATTTGTATAGCTTAAGATGGTTCCAACTAAAAACCACCACATTATGTTTAGGTTGTTTGTATTGGAGTGTTACAGGCGCTTGCACGTCAGCTCGTTATTATTTCATGTTTTGTAATAATTTTATGCTTCTCTGTTCACTTTGCGCATGCGCAACTTCTTCCTCCACACGCTACTCAATTATGCAAAAATCAACATTGAAGTTACAAATTTTGTGCATTAATGATAATGTTGGCGCAGCAATTAAAGTTGGTAATGAGTCTGTTATTGGTTCGTAAATAGGTAAAATGAGGTCCCAGGCAGCTGTAGTTTATTAATTGCATGTCTGCAGTTATTAGTAACTAAGTGTATTCAAGTATCTGCCTGTACTAGGTAGGGAGTAATTTTAAAATTTCAAAATGAATTCTTACAAAGAAATGGGAGGTGGATAAAATAAAAAACGAGAATGCCAACAAACATTTCATTAAACGTTTTGAAAGTTACCCATTTTGTTAAAAAAAATAAATGGCTTACGAATATGAGACGCATCGAAATATAAATACAGTTTTTTATGAGCTGCTAGTTAAGTTTAATGTCTCTAACTCACCCGGAAGTTACTCGAAACTATCCGTAGTCTTGTAAATATGGTGATCGTTGCTCCACCTATCGGCATTTTTTTCTAGGTTCGGGTCTTAATGCTTCAACATCTGGATCCTTGTGCGCTCCTAGCATAATTTTATTGCTAGAAATTTGTTTTCTGATGAGGCGGCTCTGGGAGTATTCGGGAGAAAGTTTCTCCGAAAGATTTGTGGACCTCTACGCGTTGGCGACATCGAGTACCGAAGAAAATTTAATGATTAGCTGTATGAGCTTTACGCAGACGCCGACACAGTTCAGCGAACTCAAACCCACCGGCTTCGCTGGTTGGTCTACATTGTGCGAATGAACGCGGATGCTCCGGCCCAGACGCTATTCTTATCGTGACCCGCCGGTGAAAGCAGAGGTAGAGGAAGACCACCACTCCGATGGAAGGACCAAGTGGATACCGATTTGAAATCCCGCGGTGTCTCCAATTGGCAGAAAGAGGAAACTACTGACGAGCAATATTGGACGTTCAAGCTCGTCCAGGCGGTTACATGACCATTTAGATAAGAAGAAGAAGAAAATTTCAAAAGAATTTCGTAACTAATCGCCTCGTATTATTGCAGCATTTATATTGAGTACCGTTTTCAGTAGAGTTTTTTTTGAAGTTTCAAGTCTTTCGTATCATGTGAGGCATTCCATAATTATTGTAGCATTTATATTGAGTACCGTTTTCATTTGAGTACTGTTTTTCAAGTTTCAAGTCTTTCAAATTGATGGCAATATTTTCATATTTTAAGCCAAACAAGTAAACAAGTAAATTCTAGAGCCATCTGGGGGATTTTGTTTTCCGTATCATGTGAGGCATTCCATGTCAACTCATTCTACCGATGGACTTTGCATCTCGAAAATTGGGTAACTACTGTACCCTTCAAAAAGAAGAAACACAAATTTTAAATGTAAACTGATGGGTTACAATTATTTTTATCTTATTAAATTGCTTGATTTTTTTGGGGATTTGATTCACTTTGATTTTTTTTTTTCAAATTATAGTTATTTAAGTCTGATCGTAATTAGGGACATGCGAAATTTTGAATTAACAATATTATTTAATAGTTTAATTTAATTTATCTTAAAAAAATATTTATTGAAATCTCAGTAGTTGTTCGCTAAACTGAATAAAATCAAACAAAAATTTAACACTAAGCATTTAAATTTTTCCATTAATCATGATTACTCAGTTTTCTGCATACAAAAATTAAGTAGACTATAGTTAATCGAAATGTGAATAATCGGGGAATAAATCGTTTGGATTAAAGATGATTGCTCTTTTTAAATTAAGTTTAGACTAATTGGCATTTGAATAATCACACGATTTGTATAATTAAACAGCTCTAGTTGAAATCGTGATATCACATAAGTTGTAGATCGCCATGTTAAGAATCAGTATACGATATTCAAATCAAAATAATTGCAATTTTTAAAACTCTGGTTTGTAGGATTTCATATTTTTTTAGAGTTTAAAAATCAACGATTTAGTGGAAAGTCAAGCTTCAATATATTTTTGAAGGGCGCCCTTTCTCAGAATTGTCTTCAACAGTCACCTCTATCAACATTTGATTCCAAAGTCCCCTACTCTTAGCGGAAAATGTATAAATTTTTTTGAGATAAGGTATTGTTGAAACCAGACCTGTTAAATTTTATTAGTAATTAACTAATTAGACGGCTTTTTTAATTGGTAATGATTACTTAACTTTTTTCCAAGAAATGTCAATTATTAATTGATTACTATTAGAAAACATAAAAAAAAATTAAAAATTATTAAAAAGTAATGAAAACATTTTTAAAAAATTTTAAAAAAATTATTTTTTTTTTTCAGTGTTGTTTATGTGTATATTTATGTGCTTCTACAACAATCCTAAAATGAAAGAAAAGTAATCAAAAAAAATCAAAAGTAATCAAAATCACTTTTTTTTGATTATTTTTGATTTTTTTTAAATTAATTTTAATTAATTGGAAAATAATCATTAAAAATTTAAAGTAATGGTAATCAATCATTAAATGGATTCTCAAGAAAATAGTTAATCAAACCGGTAATCATTAATTAGTAATCATTATTTAACAGGTCTGGTTGAAACCAATTCTGAGAAAGGACGTTCTTCAAGCAAGTTCTGTCACAGAGCGTTTTGGAAAAATATTTTGAATTAGATAGGATCAACTTCCACCCAACCGTACATGTTTAGTTTATATATACAATATTTGTAAAAAGTTTTTCAAGGCAGTTTGCTAAGAAAGCCGAAGAAATCCCGAGACTTTTGCCCATTTATCATACCTAGACTTAGTGAATACTCTTCCGGGTTCCTTCATCGCATACCAACCGATCCAATATAATCCAATTAATAATAGCTCCTCTACTCAGTGGCACGTCTAGAACTTCTGCTTATTTAGTTCGAAACCATAGTGGATCTATATACCCGTATAAAAGCCTTCAAAGCTTATAAACGATGTAAAGCTCAGTCTTTTCCAATTTTGACTAGAATTACGACACAAACTAGAGTAGAATTTAACATACGTACTTACTTTTTTACCCACTTCTAAGCGTGTTGTGATTTAGACTTTTTTTCGGTACAAATTATTGACTTAATCTAATGAATTTTAAGCAAACAAGAAGTGGATACATAAATTAATTGGTAGTGCAAATGAATTGTTAATTGCAGGGAATCACATTTTGCACCGTAGTCAGCCGGCGTTTAGAATTGCAGCGCCATTGGCATATTCGTGCGCATGGAGGAACGTACGTACGTACGTATGTATGTGGGTTGATATGTTTGCATGCAGCTCCTATATAATAAATAAATATTTAAGTAAAGTTAATACGAAGTCACACTGTTTGACATTTTGCATTTCAATGCACGGCTACAACTCTTTAAATCGTTGGTAACACTGCAAAACGGCGTAAGTGTTATCTCAGTTTGGCTGTTATTCAACTATAAAATCTCAATTTTAAGATGAATAGTGACTTTACAGGAAAAGTTCTCATCAAGGTTAATTCTTTTAATTATTTTCCAAGACAGCATGTTGAACATAAGTTAATAGATCTGAGCTATTGGGGGGCTATAAACGTTTTTGACACAAATGTCACTTATGCGGTTTTGCAATTGTACGTTGCGTGGTTTTGCAGTGTCAGCGACGATATACTAAAAGAAGTAATAAGGAATACGAAAATTAACATTAGGGTGGTAAGTTTAGAGTAATAATATTCCATCAGTCACTGAGTTATTACTAGGAATCAGAAAATATTTCACTATTCATGTATTTATACATATATATTGGAACCGAACCAGTTAAATTAAAACTAGGATAAGTCCATTGATCACCACTAAAATAATAAAAACAAAGTAAAAACATCAAAAGTAATCCAAAAATAAATAAAGCAATGATTTTTTTAAATGTTTTTTTTTTTTATTTTTTCGAAATTTTGTTGTAATCGAAAAGAAAAAACAAAAAATTCCAAAGTAATCCTTAATAATCAAAAGTAATGATTACTTCAATTCTCGTTAAAAGAAACATGTCATAATCAATTAAAGAATCAAAAGCTATCAAAGTACAATCAGAATTTTTGATTTTTTTTTATTATAATTGAAATTAATGATTAGTTTTGATCTTGACAACAACAACCGGTAATCACTACGATTAATAATTATTATTTGACAGGTCTAAATGGAATCATTAGCGCTCAGCATTTGTTACAAAAGGCTTGAAGGGAGCCCAATTTCGGTTTGTGCCATCTTCAGGGTAATTTTTATTTTGATATACCTCTATCCATTGACGTGTATTTATAGTTTGTAGGTTCCGACCCAGCTAATGTCAATTTGGGGACATGTCTGTATGCGTTATGGACGTTTACAAGTTATCCTGTCACACGGGTTGTTCTTGTGTGCGTTTGATCAACATATTTTTCTCCGATTTATTTACAAAAGACAGTAATCGTTATAAGTTAAATAATAGAAATCAGTAGTTAATCATTTTTGTTTAATGTATATTCTTGGAATTAAGAATTATTTGTTATGTAATAATTTTATATAAACTTTATCACCTTTTATCAAGAACACTTATTATGCTTCGGCTCAAATCGCTTTTCCTCAACCATAATCATTATCTTTAGTTTTTATAAATGGTAGCTTAATCATAACTACTATCGTAGATTTTTAACCTTTTCTTCTGGAATATGAGGAAGTTTTACCTGAACATTTTAACCAATACCAAAGAATTTAAAATATAAAGAAGCTCTGGATATAAGACGTTTGGAGTTTTATCATCAATAATTAATTAAGTGGTATTTATTATGCTTGACTAAAAACTATTAAAGTCATAATAAAGCTGAGCAATACTGAAAACCACTTCAGCATTCTAAAAGACTTGTCCCAGCAATTAATGGTGTATGCTGTCTTATCTGGGGGGTAACTCTGTATTGCGATGTGAATCAAATTTATTTCGCTTTTAAAAAAAAAATGTATTTAATTTGACAGCTTTCCCATTTTTATTTGCTTTCGCATCGCGATACAGAATAACCCCTGACCTGCATAAAGAGGTTAACAAAGTAGGTCTTCCTGTGAACTAAGACAATACGAAGTATTTGCGGTCGTAAAAGAAATGAAATGAGGCGCACCTGGTTCTTGGCAGCCACAGCACTGTACCCACATTTGAAATTGAGGAGACTTCATACATTTGGGAAGAATTTGGTACTCTCTTGGTACTTTGGACTGAATAGGCATCGGATAAGTAAAACCCACTCTTAGTGCAGCGAATCAAAGGAAAAATCAACAATATTGCTTACCCTAATATGCACTCACCCATGCTCTTTTAATAGTTAAATTTAACTTACATACTGGGCAAGCAAGGGAGTACCTTCCCCATTCGAGCGAACACACACACAAGCGCATTCATTTTTCACTACTCCACATGCAAGCACCATTCCTCCTCCTCACATTGCCCCACCATAGCTGGCACGTTCTGCACTTCATTTTTTGCTTGCATTCTTTCTTGGTTGCATCGGTGCTCTATGTGCGGAATTGCGATTCGCGTGTGTTTCATGCTCGACCAACGTAATCGCTCTTGCCGTAGCCACACACAATTGCTGTCGACGCCGAAAACGACAACATTTAAAGTCGCGTAATTAAGAGTTTGCTTATTGTATAAATTACGCGTAACAAATTTTTCAACGACCGACCACTTAGGAACCGTAAAATAATGGTCAAAGAAATGCGGATGGAAAAGGAAGAGGAAGAATATGTTTGCATGAATATCTGTACTTATGTAGGTAGGCAAGTTTGTGTTGTAGAGGAAGTAGCAGTGCACAGTGGAAGGTGAAAAGGTGGTGATGGACTTTGCTACGAATGAAATTTTGTTGGAAAACGGAAGAAATCCCAACAAAGCAGGGTGCATTGAACTTTTATTTTGCATTGCTTTTATACAAAGTTGGATTCAGGCCTTGACATATTTAACCATAAATCATATAGGACTGAATAAGGGTTTTGGGAAGCCTTAAGTGTAGAAGAAGATCTCTCTTTTATAGCTATTAATACCGATATATAAATCCAAAGCGAAAGACACCAGCGGTCAAGAAATAGAATTCAGCAAGTGTTTCAGACTATGTTAGACCTTGGTACTAATGTAGTATATCCAACGAGTTTTTGTCTCATTCTTTCCTTCACTCCTCGTTTCTTAATTAGTTGGGTTGCTGTCCACCCGGTTAAAGAGAGCGGTCAGATTAGTGTCCTATAGTAGGGATTGAACCCCCGGAATAGAAGTCGGACAGGTCGGCCAAAAAAGTGAAGATTTAAGTTTATACTCAGCTAATGCAAAAGGTTAACAACCTCAATTTTCTACCGAAGTCTTATGTCCATGATGTGGCTCTACACGGCCGTGGTTAGACCCACGGTAGCGGTAGTATGGTGGCCTGCCTTAGAAAAGCAATACAACACCAAAAAACTAAATAAACTACAGCGGGCGGCCATCGGCGGGGTGTGGGAGCGTTACGGTCGTGTCCAACAGACACACTGAACGTTATCCTCAACCAGTTACCACTGGATCTTCACATACGTGAAACTGCAGCATGTGCGGCGGTTAGACTCCGCGAGTCTGGCTGCTGGAACTCGAGGCAGTATGGTCATGGTGGTATCCTCCGAGAGCTGCCCGGTATAGTTGCATCAACGACACACTATTACGCACCTTTATTGAACTTCGGCAGGAAATTCAAGGTGTTGTTTCCTTCAAGAAAGGACTGGCAGAGGAACAGTGTATGCGATGACGAGACACTTTCACTCTACACCGACGGGTCCAAAACGGTCTGCGGGGTTGGAGCGGGTGTGTTTTCGGAGCAACTGAATGTCTCGCTTTCAGTCCGGCTTCCGGATTCAGCCAGTATCTTCCAAGCAGAAGTGCTGGGGATCGAGAAGGCCTGTCCCTTCCTGTCAGAGGACACAGTAGGAGGACGTAACATTCATATATACAATGACAACCAAGCAGTGATTAGGGCGCTTTAGTCCCACATCACATCCTCTGAGACGGTCAGCAGCTGTAGGAAGATGCTAGAGGCGGTTGCAGACTTCTCATGCATTACACTCGTTTGGGTTCCCGGCCACAGGAACATCACGGGTAATGAGAAGGCAGACGAACTGGCTAAAGTGGGGGCTGAGGCAGAGGTCTTAGGTGCGGTGATGTTACATCCACCAATGACATCCATTAAAAGGCACATTCATTGCAAGTACAGAGAATTGGCAGCCCGTAATTGGCTCTCCACCGATGCCTGCAAAATTTCTAAACAAACGTGGCCCACCTACAACAAACAGAGAACAGAAGACCTGCTCAAGAGGTCAAGAAAGGAAATATTCAGAATCACATCCACACTAACGGGGCACTGGCCTCTGGGCCAACACGGCGAAAGAATGGGCATCCCGTTCAACAACAGATGCAGGAGCTGCAACGAAGAAGGGTGCAGAGAAACAGTTGAGCACTTCCTATGTGAGTGTCCAGCTCTAATGCACATCCGGTTTGCAACTCTGGGCAGCTATATAATACCAGACCTTAACGGTTTCGCGAATTGCTCTATAAGGGATATTAGCGACTATATAGGAAGAACTCGATTATTTGTTCGTGACTACAACTAACGCTTAGCCCAACACAACTTACAGCAGCATCCAAATATGTGCATGGTTCCCGGAGGAAGTGCATCAAAATGGCGCCCAGAGCGCTACTTGAGCCCGGGAGTATATCCTCTCCCGAGCAGCACAGCAACCAACCAACCAACTTATGTCCATAGTCCACAAATTACAGCGGTGTAGGTGAGGAAAATACGAAGTATTTGCTGTCGTCAAAGAAAGAATCGGCTCACCTGCTCCTTGGAAGCCACTACATTGTTGATAGTTACAAATTTGAAACTGTGAGGGACTTCGTCTATTTGGGAACCAGCGTTTACACTGAAAATAATGTCAGTCGAGAAATTCAACGGAGAATCACTGTTGCCAACAAGTGCCACTTTGGACTAAGTAGATAACTGAGACGTATCATACCTGTCCTCATGTAAGGCTCAAAATCATGGACAGTGTTGAAAGAAAACAAGTAAGGAAGTCTAAGTTCGGGTGGAACCGAACATTATATACCTAGTAGTGATCTATTATGTCATCCCAATGTACGCAGGTCTATTTTAGTACTTTCAGTTCGTATTTGCGTTCAAACAGACAGACGGACAGACAGATAGACGTATCGAGAGACGGACATGGCAAACATTTCATGTTCATGAAATATATGCATATCAAAAAATATATATAACTTCGCTATTGCAGTGGGCTATTAACTACGTGGCCGAATATTTTGCTTGTGTGTTTCCGATTTCGCTAATTTTTGGCAGGAGAGAAGCAGCTGACCAATTTTCATTGAAATATCAATATTGAATTATAAGCGATTGCCTTTGAAAATAGCAGAAATTTCATGCTGAAAAGTGGGCGACACCACGCCTACTTCTTCAAAATCAACAAAATTTGTTGCCGGCCGAGTTTTTCTTAAAAAGCTTATTATGTGTGCAAAATCTGATTGATATAACTTGCTTAAATTTTCCACAAAAATGTTTCACAACTATGTTAAAAACTGGGCGTGGACATTAACCGATTTCGCCCATTTATACAACACACAGTTACCTTTATGTATAGAACATTATCACCAAATTTCGTTTCCACAAATCAATTTTATATTTCAATTTTAATATTATGGCATAAAAAGTTTTGTGGAATAGTCCACTATAAAAGGGGCGGCCCACGCCCATTTTCGAAAATTTTAAGTTTTTGGATTTCTTTGTTTACGGAAACTTTAAAAGTGAAATATGATGTAAAGCTATTTTACGCAAAGCTATTTCCTATTTAATATATCTACGATCCTCTTCAAAATCTTTCATCTAAAAGTGGGCGTAGACCTTAACTGATCCCGCCCATTTTTCCTGGAACATTCCTTGCATACCTGGAAACCTGCGTGCGTTTCGACATCTTGAACGGTTTTTGATTTATGATGAATGTTATTTCTAAATTTGACTTAATCAAAAGTGGGCGGTGCCACACCCATTTTCAAAAATTTATTTTATGCCTCAATCTCAATGTATTCACCAAACTCTATCCTTATAGGTGTATTATGTACTGAGTAATCACTTTATATATAAAAAGTGGGCGTGGCTATCATCCGATTGCGCCCATTTTAAATAGCGCTCGGAGATGAGTGCCAAGGAACCCGCATACCAAATTTCATTAAGATATCTCAAAACTTACTCAAGTTATCGTGTTCACAGACTGACGGACGGACATGGCTTAATCAATTTCTCTTTTCTTCCTGAACATTTTGATATAAGTCAATATCTATCTCGATCCGTTTATGCCGTTACGCACTGCTGTTAGGCGACTAAAGTTAATATACCTTGACTGCGTAGCACTACTAGGTATAAAAAGGAAAGTTAAAATATATCTACATTATTTCAATCCAGAAATTAGAGTGAAAATTTGAATTTTTAAGTCAAAAATGAAACTCTAAGTTTGACTTTCTTAAACTAAAATAATGCTCAAATTAGAATTTTGATTGAAAGTCAAACTTTGGCTTTGACCTTTGGCAGTATTCATAGAACCATTACGCTCCCTGCTTATGCCAGTATCAAGAAAGAAAGAGAATAACAAAAAAAGCGATCGCATATCAAAGCGACAATAGATGACTGATGATCTAAATGCGCTGTACCTGTTTATTCGAATAATTCGCATTTTTGTTGTTGGCTTGTTCGTTTTTGTTTGTGGTATATTGATTAGTTCGCGTTTTTATTTGTCATGCAAATTAATTTTGCTCATTTGTACAGACAATAAAAATGTTGACTAATTAAATTTTGATTGAAATTTGCATGCAAAGTGGCGAATAATGGCGTGGTCGGAGCATAAAATTAAAATTTCTTGAATACATAATTTGGTGACTTTAAATTCATTAAGAAAATGAGATAAAAGAGGAAATGTAAGAAAAAAAGGCACCAAGAAAGTAGAGAAACGGAAAAGTAATAAAACGTAGCGCCTACTATAGACCACCTAACGGCTAATTGACGCTTTTGTGTTTTAAATTACAATTTAAGTTGGTTCAAATGGTTTTTGATTAGTAGCGCTTGCTTTCGTTCTGTTTGGAATTCGTTTGTTTGAAATACTTACACCAGTTTTTTATTTGGTTCGGAGCTACATATTTGTTACAATGATAAGATCTCAGCGCATAATCATTGATTTGAACAGAACTCATTAGTGTACGTAAAAAGTTCTACATCCAAATGAAGGTCGACTGATACAGTGACCAAATCTACTGATTTCATTTTAAAGCGGACACAGTTAGATATGTGAGAGGAACCCTCTGAGCCGGCGTACTTTTCCCATTCACCTAAAATGGCCGAGCCAGCGTACCCACTGAGCTACATACATATGTCTATGACTGCGAAAAACTTCTAGAGCTAACCATAAAATTCTCACCGTCATCAATACGAAAGTATCCACAACTCGTCGTACGAAAACTGGTCGACCAAGCCTTGCCTTCGTTTTCAGTCCCTTGAGCTTGATTACAGTTTTTCTGGAAGGATTTTTTTGTTTCTTTTGAAAATAAATGTTTGCGAGACTTAGTCCCTTTGAAACAATTGCAGGTCCTACGGCATATTATTTTAGTTCCCTTCTGTTTATTTGAACCTAGTTACCGATCCTTATAGTATTTTTGTTCGTTCTTGAACCTGTTCCGTTAGGATTTTCAAATAGTTTATTTTCAATTTAGTGATCCTCTATTCGATACATCAGTACAACCAATCTTTTGAAAACACACTATTGCTAGTATCGTCGTCTAGATGCAAGATCACCATGTTCGAGCTTCTTGTTCGATAAGGCACATCTCACTTTTTTGGATAACGAAGTACCTTGAAATGTCTTTCGAAAACGCACTTTTACATACTCTGAAGGAAGAACTCTCTGTATCAGGGATTCTTGATTAAAATTTTTAGATAGCGCTGAGGTAGGACTGTTTTGAATGCCAACACAGATAGGGTTATCGTCCATTGAGCCGACGGTATGTAATTTTTCTATGCTACCTTTTTCCTCTAACGGCAATAACACAGCACCAAAGCAATCACTTAACTGTATTGTATCCAAGCTACAACAGAATGGTTCATAAGAAACCACTGCTGTATAAAAGATGAATCGAGCTGCAGAGAATTCTTATGTGGAATTTTGTCATGCCGATAAACAAATTTTCTGCGGAGCCCTCTACTTGTTGACAGCAAAACCTTGCCTCGGTGGTAAAGACACCGAAGGAAAAGGTAGTAAATTCTGTGAACGATGCATAAACACTATGCATTACAGTACGGAAAACCATTGCGAGTGGAAAGTCTACCCATTTCTAATCGCTTTCTTCTGATTATTAAACATACCTGTTTAGCTATTGTTTTCTATATAAACAGTTTTCTAGATAAACTTTTTTAGTGGGATATTACTTATAGACCTGTTAAATTAGTAATTAGTAATCAATTAATTAAACGGATTTTTAAATTGGTAATGATTGTATTAATTGTTTTTCAAGAAAAGGTAATTATTAATTGATTACGATTAGAAAAAAAAAAAAAAAATAATCAAATGTAATCAAAATAACTCTTTTTCATTATTTAAAATTTTTTTTTATTATTTTGGGGTTTTCCAGTATTGTTGATATAAAAATTTGTGTGGTTCTACAACACTACTGAAACAACTCAAAAATAATCAAAAAAAAAAAAAAAACAATAATAAAAAAAAATCAAAAATTATCTAAACTTTTTTTTGATTATTTTTGGTGTTTTTAGTAGTCGTAAAAAACTTTTTTTATTATTTTTTTAATTAGTTGGAAAATAATCAATAAAAATTGGAAGTAATTGGTAATTAATCATTAAATGGATTCTCAAGAATATAATTGATCACACCGGTTATCATTACGATTAGTAATCATCATTTATCAAGTCCGATTAGTTATATGTCTCCGCTTAACTCAAAGAGTATTAGATGGCCATAAAGCACTTCTATTGGCTAGCGCCGGTAGAAGTAGAGGAACGGGAAGTCCCCTAACCGTTGTTAAGATCGAGTCGAAAAATAGTTTGCTTAATTTTTTGAGCATTTTTGACGGTTTTTTTTATTATTTTTTTAATTAGTTGGAAAATAATTATTAAAAATTGGAAGTAATTGGTAATTAATCATTAAATGGATTCTCAAGAATATAATTGATCACACCGGTTATCATTACGATTAGTAATCATAATTTATCAAGTCCGATTAGTTATATGTCTCCGCTTAACTCAAAGAGTATTAGATGGCCATAAAGCACTTCTATTGGCTAGCGCCGGTAGAAGTAGAGGAACGGGAAGCCCCCTAACCGTTGTTAAGATCGAGTCGAAATATATTTTGCTTAATTTTTTGAGCATTTTTGTTGACAGTTAAGAAACAGCTAGATTTGTGGGACTTGATCGAAATAATTATTGACTCTATACTGATAATCGAGTATAAAATATCGAAATACTTATTGACTGTATACTAATAATTGAGCATAAAATATGATGAGATACCTTTTCTGGTCTCAAATCAATGACACAACCCTCACCTTTTTTAGTCCAACGGAATTATATTATCCACATAACACACACCACGTCAACTAGATTTGTGTGGGAAGTTCTTCTGATATTACTTTTACGTCTCTTACTATTCGCTTCCATTACTTCAGAATCAACTTATTAGTGATGGGTAACCCAAAAAGCGCGCTGAGACCATTATCGTGTGACTGAAGCATGTTATATTCTGCAACCATTTCATTACAAAAAAAAAAAAAAACATAAGAATTATAATCTTTAAATGCCTTGGACATATTTGGTCACTAGCCACTATTCATATTGAAAGAAATGGCGCTCTATCAAACAACTCTTCATCCGAATGTCCACTTGAATGGCAATCATCAAAGTACGTACATTTCTTCATTCATATTCTTCAACAATTTCTTTTTTGGAACACTTCATCTTTTATTACTATCTATCAATTACTTATTTGAATGTTCCCACAGTGCATTTACTCGGTGGACGCAGAGGTGTACTCTATGTGTGCGACTCAATCAGCTAAAAGGGCTCACCCTGGGGTCAAACCAACTTGTTGTAAGCTACCTAACAACTGGTATAAATACTAACCTCAACTGGTCGAGAATGATGCGGACTTCTCAGTACAGCCACTCAACAAAAAAGTGGTTAATAGAGTTCTCCGCAGTCATAGAACGGAGGCATATCGATACATTTAGTTATTTTCTGCTGGAAAACCTAAACATAGTAACGTAAAGGCCCCAGAGCTTTGGACTTAATGTGAACCGAGGTAAAATTGCGCTGGTTCTTTTTGCAAGGAAATACAATCTCCTTAATGTTGAGCTGCGATTATTTGCGAAAGGTTATATTTCAAGTTTGCGGCCGCCGTGGTGAGGTGATGGTGTTACTGGCCTACCATACTGAAGGTCGCAGCTGTGTTTTTTCAAAGGCCCTTAGCATTGGTCGCCGTGGTGTGGCGGTAGTGTTACTGGCCTACCACACCGAAGATCCAAGGTTCGAGACCTGTTACAGGTAACATCAAAAGTGGTTTGAAAAAGTTTTTTCGAAACTTGGTCGGTGTCAAACTCGCCGAGTGTATTTCTGCCATGGAAAGCTTCTCAGCAAAAATTCATCTGCTTTGCAGATGTCGTTCGGAATCGGCAAAAATCTGTAGGTCTCCCCCATTTGCAGGAAAAAGTAGAAGCGAGACACCACAAATTTGTAGAGAAGCTCAGCCGTAGAGCTAAACCGTTTGGGGACAGTATTAGTTCTAGCTCAATACTCGAGCAATGCTTTAAAGTCTTAACTTTTACATGGAAATGACATTGGCGGTGGCATTTATTGCCCAGTACATTACTAGGCTACTCGATCTAAACCGATTTCAGTTCGATCAGCTCCTTTTTTTATTTAAACTGCTTGCAGGATAGAGAATCCTTCTTGATAAAAATAGTCCCCTGAAGCCTAATATCAAGGAGAGGGCCGGGTAACCTGTAAGTCGATTTTATTAGGTCACGTGAAAGCCTATTAGTTTTTAAACCGTGATTGCCTCTAGGAGTCCCTAAGGAGGTATTTTGGAATCAGCTGGAACTTTGGGGTTCCGAACTTTGTCGTTTAATAATCTGTGATTGTAGTTGTTGCAAAGTCACAAAATTCTGCTTACAAGGTACATCAGAAATTGCCTTGAGATCAAGAGTAGGAATAGAAGCATTGTGGTATTTGGGTTAGCTGAGTTGTCTCCACCTCGTGTGGGGTTTTACACTTGCGGGCCAAGCATTTGATATACTTCGATTTAATATGGATATTTAAGAGTTGAGTATCTTACAGTATCTATATCGAAGTTGAAGTTAAGCTCAAATAAGAACATCCATTGCGTTGACTTAAACTAAAGGAACAATCCATCATCGGTATACGGACTGATCAAACGGTTGGTTTAAATATAGCGTTATCCGCCTAGTAGGGGGAGGTGTTCGTGTGATGATACCAATTCCATCGTGCTATTTAATTTAGAGTTTTTCTGATACTAGCCCAACCTCTTGTACTTTTAGTTGGCTCTCACGCCAAAAACATTGTATGAAGTATGTTGCCAGGCGGAAACCGGAAAACGTGGGGCCTTAACGCTACTTGTATTTATCTAACAGAAATATCCGTTTGAGATCATGGCAACTCCTTCTAGCGAAAAAGGGAGTTCTGACATGTAAACAATGGAGGGGATAGGACTCCACACTGGCATATAGAATCATTACTTCGATACCTCGTTTTTAAATTGAAGGGCTGAATGAGTGGATCGAAAGCCTTCAAATAACGAAGTGCTACGCGAACTGTTCTTCTGTTCCGTGGGCTTGGCATTTAAAATTAAATAGGTAAACTGCCTCTTCGTTCAGCACAATGACACTGCACTAGTATCCACTGCTTTGAATTTTTGGCTGAGGCAAGACTACACTTTCTCGAACTAGTTCTAGTACAGTTATAAGCTGTTATTTTTTGCAATTACTTTGCTACAGGTATAATATATGTTTGTATGCACACAAAGAAGTATTTGTTTGTGTTAAAATGGAGTTAGCCGTTCATACCTGGTGTATTCCGAGAATTCCATGCGGACTGGTTCGGCCATTATTGCTATAATTGGCCAATATGCATAAATAACGTGAATGTGTAGTAGCTGAAGCAATAGCAACAACAACAACAGCAACTACAAAAACAAATACCACAACAACAACAACGACAACTACAAGCCACAGAAAACATTCAAAATCCACAGAAAACAACCAACTCGAAACACCATTGACCATTGAGATAGCGGCAACTACATTCCAGTCCAACATTTGAAACCATTCACAGCCACCACTCCAAGACAAGCAGAGCGCGTATGGAACAGGAGGAGGCATGGCATACACCACCTTCACTTCTTCAAGACATGCGCTGACGATATGCTGAGAGCTAAGCGGAGCGGGTTAGACGAACATGTCAAACAAACAATAATCATAAAAATACGATGAACTTAACTGAAGTGAATTGACGCGCAGAAAAATCAGTGGGCCAACAATGGATCGCCGTTGTTGCTACTTCTGCTCTTTACTTGTTGTTTTTATCTTTGTTTACGCATTTAGAGTCTCAAATAGTTCATTAAGGACGGCATGCTGCTGAAACATTCAAAAGTGTTGTGTTGCCGTAAGACGAAGTGCGGGCAGGTGGGTGAAATATTTTGCAGGCGCTACACATTCTGGTATGTTGTTGTATTTATGTTTGAACATAGCACGTCCGTGTCTATGGCTTACACAGATTATGAATGAGACCAGAGTTATGTTGTACAACCCGCGCGGCGCTTAAACATCGAACATTTCCATTTCCATTTCCATTTAGAGCCGTGCAACAATTGGCAAAAGTAAGGCAATGAGAAATGTGACGTCTTGGCAAGCAAGGAGCGTTCGAATTGTAAGCTGCTCTGTGGCTTATGCACTTAAGTGAAGCTGTTTAATAATGTGGGCTTGACAATACTAAGCTTTCTCATACCGGAAACTCATTAATATGCGAATTCCGCAAATTTGTTGCCATAAACCGAAAGGAGAAAGTATTATTAATGATATTGCTCATAGAGTTTATTGAAACTTTTAATTTGCCGACATTATTGTTACTTTTGTATTTGAGTTACATAATTAGCACGTGGAAGAGGTAAGACTTTCTATGCCTATTCGCTGTTCTGAATTAAAAAAAAAATTGTTGAGCCTGGAAGTGTATTTCAGAACGTGAATGGTTAGCAGAGTTCTTTAGATCACTTACTGAAATTCACTAGAAGATCCTTTGAAGTTTTATATACTGCATTTGAAAAATCTCCTTGTTGAGTCTTAATCTTAAGTTAGACTATTCGATTAGAAAGTCGAAATAAATTTGTGATGCAGAAGCTTGTTCGCTTAGGTGGAATTGAAGTTCGTTTTCGCAATAAAAACATAGCATATTGAAGTTTGCGTACCGGAGCGAATGCGAAGAGAAGTACTTGCTAAAGCGCCAAAAACACTTTTCAAACTTATTATATAGTGACGCCGTTGCGATATTTTTTCTGCCCGATATCTCTCCAGAATATACGAGTACTGTGGTTGTGGTTCTTTGCTCAACGTCTCTTCCGACAGCGTGGTAGGTAAGTGAAAGAGATTATATCCATGGATCAGTCCTTGCGTTGCATGTAATTACCCCATTGTGACAGTGCACGGCGGCCGCCGTGGTGTGGAGGTAGTGTTGCCGGCCTACCACACCGAAGGTCCATGGTTCGAGCCCTGGTACAGGTAACATCAAAAGTGATTTGAAAAAAGTTTTTCAAAACGGGGTCGCCCCTCGGCAGTGGTTTGGCAAACTCTCCGAATGTATTTCTGCCATGACAGGCTTCTCAGCAAAAATTCGTCTCCTTTGTAGTTGCCGTTCAGAGTCGGCAAAAAACTGTAGGTCCCACCAATTTGTAGGGAAAATTCAAATCGGCACACCACAAATTGGAAGAGAAGCTTGGCGCAAAAATCTCTTAGGAGGTTCATGATGATATACCTGTTGTATATCGCGCCATAAAGAGAGAAAAGAGAGACAGTGCTCACCGTAATCAAAGAAGGGCTAAATGTTGTACTTATTTTTTTTTTTAATTGTAGTTTGATTTTTATTTTTTTTCGCCAATCGAAGAACACAAGGCAAATCTCCGCTCTTTTTGAGAAGCATCCCAAGGAGACAACTGGATCTGGTAAAGTCCTTTACGAATCTCCATCTACTTAATATAGAAAGTTTTTTATATTGACGTGGCAACGCGAAATCAAAAAACATCGATCGTCTCAAAATTTGTTTGAATTAAGTTTGATTAGTAATTAATAATCAATTAATTAGATGGCTTTTTTAGTTGGTAAAGATTATTTTAATTGTATTTCAAGTAAAAGTAATTATTAATTGATTACGGTAAGGAAAAAGAAATAAAAAATTTAAAAATTATTATAAAACTTGTTTTGATTAGTTTAGATTTTTTTTTTAATTTTTTTAATAATCATAAAATATTAGAAATTTTTTGATTTTTTCAGTATTGTTAATGTGAAAAACAGTCAAAAAAAAAAATCAAACATAATCAAAAGTAAACAAAACAACTTTTTTTGATTATTTTCTTAATTAATTTTAAAATAATCATTAACAATTGAAAGTAGTGGTAATCAGTCATTAAATAGATTCTCAAGAAAATAATTAATCAAACCGGTAAACATAAGATTACTCCAGTCAGACGCAGGCACACCAGTTTATATTCAGAACACTCGTATGTGGAATACAATTTTTTTTTTAAAACTATATTGATTTTAATTTTTAAATAACATAAATAATATAATTTATAAATTTAAATTTATAGTTCTCTACCTTTTCTATTTTTATTACATTTTAAAAGTGAAAAGGTGATACCAGAAAACCATTCCAATATTTAAAGCTAGATTACTCTTAAATGCAATGTCTTAAGAAAATTTTCATTTTTATGGTGTACAATTTAAGTTCTTACAAAACTGTATGCAGCTAAAGTTTTTTGCGTTAGTGGTTTGGCAGATTTAAAGAAAAAATGAGTTCAGTCGAAAAAAATCTTAAATTAACTAGTAATGGTAGATGTCTAAAAATAATAATTAAGGTCCAAAACTTTTACAGTTTTTTTCGCTATTTTAAAAAATAATAACAATATAATCTAAAATAAAAATAATCTTTTTCGACCCAGTCTAATGTGTATCGGTATTAGTGATATAACTAATATTCGTATTCGCATTCGCAACTGCGAATATTAGCATATTCGCATTCTTCACCTTTGTCTGCTACCGCATGCGTATGTCGATGAAATACCTTCTGGGCGGGAGCTCCCTTGTCCATTCGCATAACATGACCCAGCCGGCAGAATTTGTGGGCTCTAATTCGCTTAAATATGGGAATACCTGTGATCGTTTAATTTCCTTCTATACTCGCCGCTGCAATCACGGCAGGACCAAAAATACTTCGAAGGCCATATAATCTTCTTTCGACACTGTCTATGAACCGTACATCACGGTAGGTATGATGAGAGAGGACTTTACTTTTCTGTTGCCTACTCAACCCTAAATAATGCTGGTTACAAAATAGAACAGTGACGTGGCCACTATTATTCGATGATTGTGAATATTTAGTATTTTCTTCGTTCACCGCTGTACCCACATACCAGAGAACACAGACCTTGCGACTTGTTAACGGCCAATTATATCAATATTTAACATCAGAATACGTCAAAGATGACACAAAGTTGTAATAGACAGTGGTACGGCGGTTTACCTCCGCAAAAAATTCGTCCTATAGGCACTCGCCTTGTGTAAAGCCTTGTTAGTTTTGAATGGATTGGATCAATATCATTTTGCATAGCCGTATGGCCTTTGTAGGGAATTCTAATAGATGGTACGAGGCGACTCTCTTATCATAGGTCTTCTCCAGTATTTGGCATATTGAAAGATCTAGCCGATGGTAGACTTACCAAGGCTGAAGCCACACTGATAAGGCTTAGTCATCTTGAGACAGTTGACTCCCGGAATTTTGTCAACCAGCGAATCTTTTACCAGCGTACTAGTACACAGGCTATCATAGTTTTGGTCATATAATGGTGGTTTGTAACGGTAGAAAATAATAGAGATAGATATGGAGTTCCATATATCAAAGTTCTTAGAATGAACAGAGGAATCCATTAAGACATGTCTGTCCGTCCGTCCGTGGACACGATAACTTGAGTAAAAATTGAGATATTTGAATGAAATTTGGCACATAGGTTTCCTACCGGCCAAGGTAGGGTGCTATTTGAAATGGGCGAAATCGAACCATAACCACGCCTTATTTTTCGATATCGAAAATTTCGAAAAACGTATAAGATGGGTTAATTCAATAATAAAAGCAGCTACAATGATGAAATTAGCTAGATTTATTAATTTGGTTGTCCCATTGACGATTTTATCAAAATTTTTAGGAAAATGGGCGTGTCACCGCCCACATATGAGTGAAGAAATTGTCCAATTTTGACTGTTAATAATTTCAGAACGGTTTACGCTAGTATAACGAAATTTCGTAGGAGGCATACTATTCTTGTGACAAATGCATCCAATGGAAATAATCGAAAGCGCTTATCAACCACGCCTACTTTTTCATAAAAGTTATATGGAAATGAGGTAGAAATATTGAACTGCTCATATCTAATTAACTGATACAGGTATAATAATATAATTTGGCAGTTACATATTCATTTCATGCATTTTTCTTATTCTTTATACGATTTTTGCAAAATTTTGGAAGGTGTACGTGGCCGCCCACTTATTATTAATGATCTTTTTTAAATTTTGAAAAATGGGCGAGGCACCGCTCACATATAAATCAGCAAAATGTCAAATTTCAGCTATTATTAATTTCAGAACCATGTTAAATAAAATTACGAAACATGATACGAGGCATACTTGCAACGTTTTTCAAAATTATATATAGCCTATGCTGTAACCAGTGAATCCAAGAATCGACTGTGAAAATTTCATAAAGATCGGTTGAGTACCTTGGACGCCTATACAAATTTAAAATTTTATATAGCATGGGGGCGTGGCATCTCCCACTTTTCCAAAATTATATATAGCCTATACTGTAACTAGTGAACCCAGGAATCTACTGTGAAAATTTCGTAAAGATCGGTTAAGTACTTTGGACGCCAGACAAACAGACCCACATTCATTTTTATACCTAGTAGTGCTACGCACACAAGGTATATTAACTTTAGTCGCCTAACGGCAGTACGTAACAGCATAAACGGATCGAGATAGGTATTGACTTATATATATCAAAATGTTCAGGACGAAAAGACAAATTGATCAAGCTATGTCCGTCCGTCCGTCCGTCCGTC
Organism: Merzomyia westermanni; assembly: GCA_949987695.1. Taxonomy (NCBI): domain Eukaryota; kingdom Metazoa; phylum Arthropoda; class Insecta; order Diptera; family Tephritidae; genus Merzomyia; species Merzomyia westermanni. The sequence continues at coordinate 160,488,796 of OX465288.1, read as the reverse complement.
TGTGAACACGATAACTTGAGTAAATTTTGAGATATCTTAATGAAATTTGGTATGCAGGTTCCTTGGCACTCATCTCCGAGCGCTATTTAAAATGGGCAAAATCCGACCATAGCCACGCCCACTTTTTATATATAGAATATTTTCGGAAACACAAAAAAGTTATTACTCAGTGCATAATACACCTATAAGGATAGAATTTGGTGAATACATTGAGATTGAGGCATAAAAAAATTTTTCAAGAAATTTTTGAAAATGGGCGTGGCACCGCCCACTTTTGATTAAGCCAAATTTAGAAATGCAGCACGCAGGTTTCCAGGTATGCAAGGAATATTCCAGGAAAAAATGGGCGGGATCAGTTAAGGTCTACGCCCACTTTTATATGAAAAATTTTGAAGAGGATCGTAGATATGGTAAATAGGCAATAACTTTGCGTAAAATAGCTTTACATTATTTATATTTCACTTTTACAGTTTCCGTAAACAAATAAATCCAAAAACTTAAAATTTTGGAAAACAGGCGTGCCCCCCTCCGCCCCCCTATTTATAGTGGACTATTCCACAAAACTTTTTATGCCATAACTCTGCCAAAAATTGACTTGTCGAAACGAGATTTGGTGATAATGTTCTATATATAAAGGTAACTGTTTGTTGTAAAATTGGGCGAAATCGGTTGATGTCCACGCCCAGTTTTTTAACATAGTTCTGAAAATTTTTTTTTTTTAATTTAAAAAGCGATATTTCTAAAACTAAGCAAGTTATATCAATTTAATTTTGCACATATAATAAGCTTTTTAAGAAAAACTCGGCCGCAAACAATTTTTGTCAATGTTGAAGAAGTAGGCGTGGCGCCGCCCACTTTTCAGCATACAATTTCTGCTATTTTCAAAGGCAATCGCTTATAATTCAATCTTGATATTTCAATTAAAGTTGGTCAGCTGCTTCTTAGTAGTATTTATTATACTTCTGCCAAAAATTAGCCAAATCGGAAAACACAAAAGCAAAATATTCGGGCACGTATTAATAGCCCACTGCAATAGCGAAGTTACATAGCTTTTTTGATTTTCATATCTTTCATAAACATTAAATGTATCTAAGTATGAGAAGAAGAAGAGAAAAGTTCACTTAAATATTCAGCACGATGAGCGGAGTCGATTAAGCCATGTCCGTCTCTCCGTCCGTCTGTCTGTCTGTCCGTCTGTCTATTTGAACGCAAACTAGTCTCTCAGTTTTATAAAAGAATGCTGAAATTCGTTGTTTGCTTTCGCCCTTTTATAATATACAAAAGTAAACCTCCTATCAGAAAATGCTATAAATTTTGCGATTGGCCCCTAAAGTCAGTTCTGTTTTGACATTTGTGTAGTAAACACATGCGAAATACACGTTAATAAACAATGTTACGCTACACTGCTCCAGAACGCGGAATATTGCTGACTATTTATTTGACCAATAATTGGTCGGGGCCAAACGGTTACTGTGAATGGTGAGCGCTACAGAGCAATGATCAACGAGTTCTTTTTGCCGCAACTTGATGAATTGGGATTGGAAAACATGTGGTTCCAACAAGACGGTGCAACAGCACACACTGCACGTGCCACAACCGATATGCTGAACATCGGAAGCTTACTTTTGCGCCACCTTGTACTAGCAAACCCGGTAGACGTTGTTTTGACGTTTTAATACATAGAACACATCTATATATAAAATGCCATTAACTTGAACCAAATAAACTCCTAACTATACCGAACTGCAGCTTTATATAACCTGGGGGCTTTTCCAAAAGCTATATACAGACTGTGTCGTTCCCAGCAAACTCCTCAACCTATAGTGAAAGTTCGAGAGCAAAACAAAACACAAAATATGTGCGCGTGGCACCGCCAACTTTTGAAAAATGATGTAGATATTGACTAAGTGACACATACGAGTATATCCAAATTTCATTAATTTAGGCCAAAAAACTTCGGAATTATGACTAATTGAAACTTTATGTAGCCTGGGGGCGTGGCTCCTCCTACTTTTCCAATATTATATATTGTCTATGCTGTACCCAGTGAACCCAAGTGTATATTGTGAAAATTTCATAAAGGTCGGTTGAGTTCTTTGGCGCCTATAAAAGACACCCTTTTTTATATCTATTTTTGTTACGCACACAAGGTATGTTACTTCATTCGGCATAAACGAATAGAGATATATATTTATTAATGTACTATATCAAAACCTTCAAGATGAAAAGTAAAATATCCGTGCAAGTAGTTAATACCCCACTGCAAAAGCGAAGTTGTATATCTTTCATGAACATGAAATGTTTGTACGTACTCGTATACTGAAATGATCAGGAGGATGAGCTGAGTCGATGCAGCCATCCGTCTTTCGATACGTCTGTCTGTCTGTTCGTCGGTCTATTTGAACGCAAATACAAATTGAAAGTATTAAAATAGACCTGCGTAAATTTGGTTGACATAATAGATCACTACTAGGTATATAATGTTCGGTTCCACCCGAACTTAGACTTCCTTACTTGTTATTTATAAAATTGCCCACATGGTAGTAGAAAAAGTTTGCATCGTCTACAGGTCATAACTCCACAACAATTTAGGAATTTACCACGACCACTTTTACACAGCTGGGTATTTAATGTTCGGTTCCACCCGAACTTAAACTTTCTTACTTGTTAACCATAACTCCTGTCTGGCAGCATTCCAAACTCCATACAATCAAGCCCTTCGACCTTACGATTATTTTTCCTAAAATAGCGTCTCTTTCTCTTCTTCTCCTCCTCACGATAGTGCTTATTTTCAAAGCGGGTTGCGCCGGGCAATGTGGCCCTGTAGGCCCCTCTTTTCAAAGGCGGAGCGACATTCCGCATTGTACCAGTTGCTCTTCCGAACTCGCTGTATGCCTAGAAGATTGTCTCAGCGAGAGTCGAGAATGAAGAAGGAAGGAAGGGTAACATGACCTAGAAGGTTTCACTGGTCATAAATCGCTACCACGACAGTCGGGCAGTACCGCAAGGGAGTACCTGAGCGTACCGGGTTCAAATCCGGCCAAGGACTGTTAATTCGACAACACTCCCCAAAACCTTCGGGGAGTGTTTTTGTCGCTACCACAACAACAACAACAACAAATGATTACACTTTCCTAGTGTTTCTGGGCACACCTTCGTAGCTGCACAAAGGCGATTGCGAACCTGGCTGCATAAGATGATGGTATCATTTATGGGACCTTTTAAGGTACCCACATCCACGTCGGTAGAGTTATGTCTCCTGTCGCTCACGACATCATAAATTTGGGACCCCAGTGAATTCGTTTATGCTGTAACCTGCAACCACAGATGGTTATGATTGGAGAGGGCTGAAGTCAATAAACTCAGTCTCCTCTTAAGATGTTACATCGGGGAGACACAATTTTCCGACGGCTTACCAACAACTTCTTCCTTGCCTACGTTGACTTAAAGTCACCAAGCACGATTGTTTATATCATGTTTGGGGCAGCGATCATATGTATCCCAGTATATGTTTCAGTCGGATGAGTTCCTACATACTCGGCCTCTAAGCCATGTACAATTTACTCCAAACCTGACATTCGCAACATCACCAATTGGCAAATTAATTTTATCACTGTTAGTTGATAGAGATAATAGGAAAATATTAATTATATTTTCAAAATTTAAAAAAATTCAAAAAATAAACAAATTTAGGTTATCTTTATGAAAACATCACAGAAGAGCGCCATCGAAGAGCTTTCGTTTAGTTAGCTCACACGAGTTTTACCCAAAAAATACCTAAAAACTACGCACCTACGAGCTCCAGCATTCTGTCAATCAAGTCCCCAATACAATTTGCGCGTATTTTTAATTGCTCCAATAATTCATTGAAAAATCATTGTGCGATCATGAGCGACACGCTAACTTGGACACCCAGCCGTAGAAACTTACAAACAAATAGCCATGTATGCGTTCGTGACACGCAATGCTAAAGCCAAGAAAGAAATAACGAATTAAAAAAAATTAAAAAAAAAAATATTTGTTCAAAAAAGGGTAGCCCGAAAACAAAATATCAGAAAAAATTTTGAAAAAACGTTGGCTGCTTGCGGCAGGAAAAAATGCCGTGAAAACAGAAAAAGGCAAATTATAAATGACGAGTGATCGGTTGGCCGCTTATCGTCGATAATTGAAATTCAAGAGAAAAAAGTCTGTATGTAGGCACCACGAATATGAAACAATACAACAAAACATAAAATAAGAAGACATGGAAACACACAATCAAAACTGTGATGGAGGTAAGAAACCAAGAATAATGCAAGTGCTACGAAATGCGGATAAAAAGCAAAGCAGCAGAGCAAACATACAAAGAAAAAACATTCGACAACGCCAAATTAGCCAACATTCGGAATCTGTCAGCTACTGTTCTCCCTAATTAATAGCGAGATGCCTGTTCAATTTTAAATTACGTTTTGTTGTCGCCAAACGAATTCGAGATGAGCGGCGGATATCGGGACTCTTGGAAACCACTGCGCTAATTTCGGAATGTTAGAGATAGGATGTATGGAAAAAGCTCTCTAAGAAGTTGAGAACGGGATGGAACCAATTTCCTGAAATATAGACAACATGAGTACAATGCTTACGCAATATTTGAGCAAAAACTACATACATATCTATCTTTGCAAAATCAGAATGCGGCACATCTCCGAAAATAGTGAGGGGAGGGAGACAAATAGGTGGAGGGGGGAGGTGACGTGTAGAAATAGAAATAAGCTTAGGAAGAGGAAACTAAATAAGCATGAGAAGAATAAATAGACATGGCAGAAAAAAAGGAGGAGGGAGATGAAAAAAATGATGAAGGAGGTGCAGAGGAAGACTGAGAGTGATATTAGGAGAGGAGAGAGTGCAATTTCTGATATGTAACCAAGTCAGTTTTCGGCCAGGACCGGTTCAAGAAGTTTTAAATGGCTGTGATAAAAATTAAAAAAAAAAATAGTAACCACGTAAAGCAGGAAGGCAAACCGCCAGTTGATTCGCTGATACCAAGACACCTCCCTTAACAAGTTTCCCGGGAGTTGGATTCGAACCTGCTCTTACTTTAACAGCATCGATCACCAAACCCCGCTTAAGACTGCTAGCAATACTCTGTCCTGTTTAATCAGTACTCCCACTCATGGTTTTGGAATTAAGCAGGGATACACCAAAAAAAAAAAAATTGGGACCACGTATCCAGTACGCAGAAGCGGCTATGTGGGAAGTACGAGGCACTAGAGTAGACTTTTCATATTGAAAGATATGTTCACATACTGGAACCACGTATCAAAATCTTAAGAATGGATGTGTTCGTTACCTAGAAGTTGTATGTTAAGGGAAAAATTTACGGGAAACTGAAATTGTAGAAAGGGACGATTGGGTTAAAAAAAAAATTAGAATATCAGAAAAGATTGGATCGGGACTAAATATTTAGTCTTACGCATCTCTTATGCTCATAATTTTGTGTAAATAGGTATGCCTGTTCTTTAATTGTCGTGCAAAAGGTTTTTTGGAACCTTCGTAATTTTTGTTGTAACAGTACTTCGCCCTGCCCCATGTCATACACTTTCTAGGAATTTTAATCTATCGCTTCTGCACTCCCAAGGGTTAAGAGGATTGTTGCTGATATGAGCAGTACTTTCCCGTAAAGAGTCTGCTTCGCTCCAGTAATAGCATCTTTTGCCACTATTCCAACTGCCTCGGGGACTATTGTGTTTGATTCGTCGCATCTTCTGGTCGACTGTCTTTGTACAAATTGTCCTTGAAGATGTATTGAGCTCACCGAGCCACCTAAAGTAAAGAAAAACATTAAATGGGTAGTGGGAGGTAAAATGTTTAGGGTACCTTTATTAATTATTTTCTGATAGCTATTACAATTTTAGTAGTGCTTTGAGACTTCTGTGAGGTACGAAATTCCTTTCAACGCTTCGAAGGAGCTCGAAGTCTGAACTCTTATAGTTATATTTGGAATGCGATACCTTGAATGGATCTAGAGGACTTCTTTGTAGCTATAACTGTTCTTGTATTAGAGTCAAAAATACTCCTCTAAATTTTAGACCTCGTTTGTGTATGAAGAAGAGAGCATACATAAAATGCACGCATGCGGAAAGATGGGCATTCCGCACCATGATCACTGCAGAAGTTCTAAGGGCATGACTACCAAAGAGACCATTGAGCATTTTCTGTGCAAATGCCCCGCTCTAGCCAGAATGCGTGTAAAATCCTTTGCGAGCTCCTTTTTAAAAAAACCTCGAGAGGTTAACTGAAATAGGGATATCAAACATCCTTGAGTTTATCAACAACTCTGGTTGGTAGTAGCATATACCCGTTTTACATTCAGTAGGATCAACAAGTTTTTATGGCATCAAAACGGCTTTTAAAAGTTACGTGGGCGACCTGGGTCGCAGCCATTTCACCTACCTACCTACCTGTATATGGAGAGGCAAAAATCGAAGACGAAGGTTATGGCCGCTATCTCACTCGATGAACGGATAGCAATTTTTATGTGTAGCCTCAAATATCTTTGTCTTTTTTGGCTCAGAGTTTAAGGAACAGTCAAATCATTATCATTTGTTAGCGCTTAACGGTCTCAACGATTTTGGTCAAAGCAAGTCAGTGATCACTTTTTAGCGACAACTTGCCGTAATTTTTTTTTGTCAAGTTATTAGGGGCTTGTCCCTTTCTTACCTACTAAGTTTTGGCCTAACCCTTTTAAGTTTAGAAAAACTTAGAAACTTTAAACGATGTTGGCCGTCCAACAAAATGTACGAGCCGCCACTTCGTTTTGGTATTGGGCGCTAATTCTAAGCACCAATGGATGTTAAATTGTTCTAGAACGAGGCGGTGCTGATGAAGTACAGTTAGCATGTGGGCGACCGTCTTCAGCCTTTTACACAATAGGATATATAAATCTTGAGAACTCAATCAACTCCCCCCATTGGAAGATGTTACATTGCGTAGACTAAAATTTTCCTACTCCGGGGCTGTAAGGTTCCATTGCAATTTCTCTAAGGCGAAAATGCCAGCCTTTGCATTTACGTGGAAATCAACCAGTTGAGCGAGTGTCCGGACACCTGTCCTCAACGTATCTAGCGAAATTTTGCTTGAACACTTTTGTGAGTAAAACACTTAAAATACCAAAATTTGAAAATAATTAATTAATTTTGCAAACATAAATATGTGTCGGTATGAATTTATGCACTCAGCGTATTAGATGCATAGTTTTTTCAAATGAAATCTCCCGTCGGCCGGCAAGTGTCCGGTTTTACTCCCACTTTTCATCCGCTCTAACTCAAACAGAAGCAACAAACATGAGCGCAATGTCAACAACAACTAGTTCTTAACTACAAATGACTGCCATTATTATGACGCTTCAACGCTCGTTATATGAGCGCTCTCCTAAGTTTATATATCGATGAGAGGTAGTACTCCATACCTCCAGTGGCATTCTGCGCTAATTCGCACACCGTACGATATTATTTCTGCGACTTGTTTCTTAAATTTTTACGTTATAATACGAAGTGAGAGATGCAATACTGTTTTTTCCAACATTTTTTAAGATAGAATGGAAAAAACTTTCGAAGCCGCTCATTGATATTTGCCTTCTATTAAAACGCTATTGCGTTCGATTCCATATATGGGAATATTGTCAAATATATAGTTTGATGCGTAAGTGTTTGAATCTCCTTTATTAGTTAACTGAACTTCATAGTTTAATACTGCCTAGGTATAAAGAATTTTAACAAGTATTCACTGGACTATAAGCTATATGAATTGAAATATGTCTCTCATATCCTTAAATTAGTTGAAGTTGAAGAGAAAGCAATTTTTGCCTTATATACGAGTACAACTAAGTTTTGTAGGCATTCATCATACTATCACTTGAATTTCAATATTTTTCTCATAGAACTATAATTTAAAACTCGTACTTTGATTGATCTTAGAAAAAGTTTTAAAATATCTGTGGCAATAAGCACAAACAACCAAACTCAAGTTTGGTCAAAAACCAGATAGCACCACCACTGTGTTCTCCGTGTGAGGATCTATAATCAAACAAAATTTCACGACTTTTGCTCGAAAATTGTGGATTTTATGGACAAAAAACTTTATCTCAATTCCATACATTTACACTACAATTTCAATTTTCAAAGCGCTCTACTGAAAACCTCACGAAAGTGACTTTGGTAGTTTGTCCTTATTGCCACAGATATATTAGTCAGAAAACCGTGAATACAAGTGCTCAAAATAATTTTGAGTTTTAAGAATATTTTTTCTCAAGTCAACTTATTTTTTTTAGCAAAATTAAATCTTGCTCATGCACCGGTGTCCCCTTCAACCAATTTCAACATTTGTTTTGCTTTGTTGATTTTTTGACAGGGTGGGCATCAAGCAGACCTGTTAAATAATGGTTACTAATCTTAATGATTACCGGTTTGATTAATTATTTTCTTGAGAATCCATTTAATGATTGGTTAGCAATTACTTCAAATTTTTAATGATTATTTTCTAATTAATTAAAAAAATAATCAGGATTTTTTACGATTATTAAAAAAAATAAAAGGTAATCAAAAAAAGTTAGTTTGATTACTTTTGATTATTTTTGATTACTCTTGATTATTTTTGAATTTTTTTTTATAACCAAATAACCAAAACAAAATTTTGTTTTCATTAGTTTTAATTAGTTAGGATTATTTCTGATTTTTTTCAGTATTTTTGATAGGAATATTTATGTGCTTTTACAACAATAATAAAAAAATAAAAATAATCAAAAGAAAAAAAAAATCAAAAAAGTAATTAAAAACAATCAAAAGTAATCAAACCCATTTTTTTTTGATTATTTTTAATTTTTTTAATATTCGTTTTTTTGTTTTGATTATTTACTTTTTTTTTGATAATTTTAAATTTTTTGTTTATTTTTTTTTTTTTTTTTTTCTAATCGTAATCAATTATTTGAAAAACAATAAAAATAATAATTTTCAAATAAAAAGGCCGTCTAATTATTTGATTACTAATTACTTAATGAGTAATACTTATCAAATTTAACAGGTCTGAAATCAATCTATGACTGGAAATCGGTTCCATACAATAATTTTAAGAGTTTATAATAATAATAATACAATAATTTGGAGAGATTTATTACCTCAGTGGTGTGCTGCCTCCAATTTTTCGTACAAATTGGCGGGACCTATATATTTTATGATTGATGATTTATTATAAATGATTTTTTTGCGAGAAGCTTTTACATGGCAGAAATACACTTCGATGTCAAAACCTGGGGGTTACTCTATTGCGATGCGAATGAAATTTCTTTCGCATATGAAAAAAAAAAATTTATGTAATTTGACAGCTTTCAAATAGCATTTGCTTTCGCATCGCGATACAGAGGAACCCCTGGCCGTCAGAAAAACTACCACCACACGACGGCGGCCATCAAGTTTGTAGTTTTTAAAAAATTTCAATATTTTGGTTCATTCAGTTAACACATATTGCAAAATATTATGGGTTCCTTGAACGCATAGTACACGGGATTTTCGTCGAACAAAGAAGGTTCAACCATTAAGTGGGCCTATTAACTCAAAATTGGATAAGAATCTAAGATATTTTCAGACGATATAACCTTAGCTTACCCAAAATTTGATTCATCAGCCCAGATGACATTCGACCATAATGCTACTGAAAAGCCGATTCCGAACTATATATCCGGGTTTTCCTGAATTGAGCATAAAATACATGACAAACGTATTCTGTCTATATTTTGGAACTCAAAAAAAGGTGGCAGATTATGATGCCAGAAGGTGGCGAGAGGCCAGATAGTACATTTTTTTTGTAAAACTCACACCTCCCTCTTTTTTCAAAAATCATTTAAGTTTACTTAGTTCGAATGTATGAACTTGGATATTGAATGGAATCTTTAGATTGATATTATCAAAGCCAAGAGAGATCCACTGCATCAGTGTTTGTTTTAAAACAGAAAGGAAACGAAGTTTCGATTCGCTTCAGTTTCCGTTTCAAGTTCGGTTTAACTCACTAATTTATAGAGATACCAAAATGGCCAAGATGCCGTACTTCGGTCAGACTCCGATGCTACAGAAAAAGTTATTTGCTCCCGGGCTACGTTCGGAATCATAATCTACCAGCTTTCGCGAGCTTAAAACCTAACCTCCTAAACGGTTTCTCGTCCAACTCATTGCAAATCCAAAACTATGAGTCGAGTTACAAAACTAAATTTTATTCCTATTTGGCACGGAATGCCTCATATGCATTTGTAGCCAAAATTATTGATTGAGCTTGAGTTGTAGCTTCAGCAGCACGCTCTAACTAGAGCACTAGGTACTTTGGTGTTCAGTACCCAACTCACAGGTGTTTTGAATGACTGAGAGCATAACTCCTTCGCTGTATGGATTGGTGTGTGCGCGTTTTATGCAACTACCAATATGATCAGAACCAGTTCCAACCAACTAGCTACAACTTACCGGCATATTTGCTGTAAAACCAGTTTTCTTGAGTGAGTTTTTGTTTTTTTCTTAGCTTTAAAGTTTTTTCGCCTACAAACAAATTATTTACAAGCAACGCCTACCTTGAGGTGGAGCTTAAAACCGGTGGCATGCATGGACGTTGTGGAAAAAGTGCTGGTGTTGTGTGAGTGCGGTTTTTTCAATAAGCACTTAAGCTATTATTGCATGTCTGCATGCATGTGATGTTGTATCTGTATTTGTTAAGCATTGAGGTGTTGACAAAATTGCCAAGATGGTGTCAAAGCAGCGCAAAAATGGTGTCTTGTTTACATTTATTGCCTATTATTGTTATAAATACATACATACATATATACTTAGGTGCATATCGTCGGTGACACAGCAAAACCGCTTAAGTGATAGCTCAGTTTGGCGGTTTTGCCACTACAAATTCCTTATTTTTTAGACGAATATTGACTTTATTGAAAAAGTTTCCATTAAGGTCGTTTCTTTTAACCAACAAGGAGTTTTCTTGCGAATAAATGATTAGATCTTGATGGTAGGGATCTATGAGAGCTTTTGACAAAAATGTCACTTAAGCGGTTTTGCAGTGTCACCGACGATATGCAAGTAAGCTCATTCCAGGAACAATGCGCTGATGGTAGTCAGGATCAGCTACCGAATGTGTATTAGCGCCCAACGAATGACATGAACATAACAATCTTGGTAGTCGAGTACTTTTGGTATTGGCTGCATAGTTTGCGCATTTCAATGATTGCCAATTTACGAGCAGTTTTATTTCCTACAAATATAAGTACATACATACATATGAGTAAATCCGGGCAGTATGGTGATGGGTATAGCCGATTCTGTATGGAACCGGGTCCGAGAAAGAAGAAACCGTTTCAGTTATTAGGAAAACTGGAAAACAATTTTACTGGAACCCATGAATGTTACACCGCCCCAAACATTGGACGACATCGATCAAAATTCAATCCCGAATTGGATAATCTGGGTTGCCTTTAGAAAAGTTTTTATTGAAATAGGGTAAAATCGACTTTTTGTCAAAATTTATTGAATAAAAATTCAACTTATTTGAGAACATATCGACTGCTGAGTGAAAGATCTGCCTATTTCAAAATATTTTTTAAAAACGCCCTATCTCAGAATTTCTTTGAAGAACGCCCCACCTCAAAATTTTTGTCAATAACATCCTATTTAAAAATTTGGCTTAAGAACGCCCTATCCCAGAATGAGTTTCAAAAACGACCTATCTGAACGTAAATTCAATACATTTTTTTCTGAAATAGGGCGTTTTTGAATCAAATTCTCAGATAGGGCGTTGTTGAAAAAAATTTTGAGATAGGGCGTTTTTGAATAAAATTTTGAAATAGGTCGTTATTGAACCAAATTTTCAATAGGGCATTTTTGAAAAAGATTTTGAAATATTGTGATCTTCCACTCAACAGTCGATATGTACATATATATAGGCTGACAGGCATAGGCTGGTGCCAAACCTACTTCCTTAAAAAGCCTCCATCCGTTTTGAAAACGGTAACTCTTAAATGATTTCAGTTAGGTACGTAAGCTGCGCTGGAGAAGTTTTTTCCAACAGATTGTAAACCCCAATCAAGAGGCAGGAGCTATGCTACAGCATACCTTTGCCCTCTTAACAAATACAAAAAGCTTTCTAGGGCCCAGCCTATTTGCTGCTGCGACATGTGGTGATTATGAAACGCCTAATAAACGGAGTCTGAAAGTAGCCAGCGAAATGATGGCAAAGGACATTTCCCCTTTAAAGAATTAAAGCGGGTTTTTGACCCTTTATCAAACGACCTGCATATCGTCGGTGACACTGTAAAACCGCGTAAAACACATTTGTGTCAAAAACTTTTATGGGCCCCTGCCATCAATATCTTTTAATTTATTCTCAAGAGAACTACTGGTTGGTTTGGAAAACAATTAAAAGAATCTATTTTGATGAAAACTTTTTCCATAAAGTCACTATTTGTCTTAAAGTTAAGCAATTTATGGTTGTAAAAACAGACCAACGGAGATATCACTAAAGCGACTTGATTTCACGGCTTTTTGTGTGACCGCTCATTTGGCTCTTGGCCATATCTTCAAGAGATTTAAACTTCTTTGCATGTTCCTCACTATTTTCGCAAGATTTCTTCGAAGCGCAAGCTCGGGACAGGTAGTCTGTGCGTTCAATTTTAGATGACGGTAAAGCAGCTAAAGCATGGGTAGAGCATTTAAATCGCAGTAGCTTTCTAGGTTAATTAATAATCTGTTAATAATCTATAATTTAAAAAAAAAACGCTTTTTTGTGTGCCTTGGTTTGCTGGTGAATTCGATTTGATCTAAGCAGGCCGAACGTTGTGGACCATAGCTTCCTCTCTTTCGCAAGGAAATTGACTAGAGATTTTAAAATATAGTTCATCCAGCGTGTGCCGGAAGATGTGTTGAGGAAGCTAACTGACTTGATTTAATTCTAGAAATAAAAAGACGCGGTAGCGGGCTTCTTATTTTCTTCAATAATCCTATACAATCTATTAAGCACCCAGCAAGAAGGTTCTTAGTGAAAAATGGTGAAAATCCTCTTCGGCATCAAACGGAAATTAATTAGATAAATTTTTTAGTAAATTTATTTTTGAGAAGGGTTGGCATATGATTTGCATTAAGCAATTCATTTCAGATATACCCGATAATAAAACTGCAACGCCTCCACGATTTTTTTTATAAATTTGTAGACATTTTAAGCTCTCATATCTTCGTGCTGATTCTGATGATATATAACAAGGCTGACACCTATTCTTCGGTTGGAACATCGAAATGAGGGTCACTCAAAAACCTTCCGTGTTGAGTGTAAGCATATAAATACAAGGTGGCGCAAAAGTAATCCTCCGATCAGAAAATGCTATAAATTTTGCGATTGGCCCCTAAAGTCAGTTCTGTTTTGACATTTGTGTAGTAAACACATGCGAAATACACGTTAATAAACAATATTACGCTACACTGCTCCAGATCGCGGAATATTGCTGACTATTTATTTGACCAATAATCGGTCGGGGCCAAACGGTTACTGTGAATGGTGAGCGCTACAGAGCAATGATCAACGAGTTCTTTTTGCCGCAACTTGATGAATTGGGATTGGAAAACATGTGGTTCTAACAAGACGGTGCAACAGCACACACTGCACGTGCCACAACCGATATGCTGAACATCGGAAGCTTACTTTTGCGCCACCTTGTATAAATAATAAGCGGCTCCAAGGAAATACAATACAGATAATATAATTATTCTAATAAAATACCAACTAATAATTCTATTTAAGAAGAAGCAGCTATATTACCTCCATTTATAAATAGGTCTCAAACATACGAGTACCTTTCATAATAAAACCGGTTCTGTAAATGCTCATAACCGCACATCACTAGCACATAGATTTATATTTCCATTTGTTCTGTAGGCGCCTGAAAATCATCCAATCGGCGCGGGAAATTCTTGGAAATGACCACAAAAGCTGCAAATCTTTCCAACTCCTAAATATTTATAAACAGAACAAAGTGACAGCTTTGACACAATATGTCGCCATTGGGAATGAGCTGATGGTAGCTAAGGAAGTTTTAAGTTGTGCCATAAATTGCCACGAACGACTTCATTAGCGAAGATTTATGACAAAGCTGGTTCTACTGTTTTGTTACAAAAAGTAATTGGACTATCAAAAGTTGGCGTTCGCTTTGCCATTATTATTAGAAATAGAACTTGCAGATCTAAGGAACTCATAAATAAGATATTAATGGTATTACAGGAGCTCTTTTATGTGTGAACGCAGGAGCGGCTGAATTTTTGGATGCCGAATGACTTTAACTCAGAATGGAAAATCTAGACCCAAGAGCAAAATGTCAAGTTTACCGAGGACTGTCTTTATAACATGCGGTGGGCCTCTGATTATACGACCCTCTGATTTGACGACACTTCTAGGATAAGAATTCTGGCGACCTGTGTTGAAATTTTTATACAAACAGCTTAAAAACGAATCCTGAATCCTGTCCTGTCGGATTCTTTCCTGAAGATCTCGTCATTGTTAGCCTTACCAGATCTAAACTTTTTAAACGATGTTAAGGATACTTATTCGGATATAGTTAATACTTTTGCGCAACCTGATATTTCAGATGATGCTAACTCAAGCCGCGGCGAAGTCAATCTAGCTTGTCCTCTTGGGAAATGTTACATCGTGGATACTAAATTTTCCGACTGTAACACTAAAGACTCCTTTCTTGTCCATGCTGGCAATAAAGTGGCCAAACTCGATTTTTATCAGAGAAGGAACCCTTATCAGCTTCGTCCTCCTCCTCTGTCGACGCAGATATTCGTTATGTTGAAGAATCGGGCTCGGATGCGGTTCATTCCTGGACTAGAACGTGGTCTCCACCCAGGGAGGCTCCCTATCCAACCCTATATGTCACACTGCTGGGCTAACGCATCGTGTTCTAGATTTATTTTGCTTTGTTGCTTTTCCGACCCGGTGGAAAGTTGATGTATATTGGAACGATTTTCCGTCATCCCTTGTCATATTCGGTTTTGTAACAAACCGGTTTCGGCGTACCGCCATCCTCAGTGTTTAGTTTTGTTCGTAGAAATTTGACAAAGGATGACGGCAAATCGTTCCAATATACATCAGTGTTCTAGCTAGTTCACGTCACCCAGAGTAAACGAACGAGAACTTAAGACTGAGACTTGATCCCAAAACACTTCCACAAACACAAAATATGATTGAAGCCGTGATAAGCGTATTACCGTGTTCAAGAAAACTTCGAATTTTTAGCATATGACCCAACGATTTTGTGTGATATAACATATATTTTATGGTACTTCCTCAAAACTTTATTTATGATTTATAGTAGCTCAAAGTATCTATTCGTCTTAAGAATACTTTTTTGGAGAATTCTTAACACATTTGCCTCACGTTGTATTTAATTGTAGTGATGTATCGGTGCTGTTATCGTACCCGCCCAGCACACAAGACCACAGTCTAGAGATCAATTGAAACGAAATGGACGGCTAATAGGTTTATGCAGATGTATAGAATTGTAGCCACTTGCTTAATTATCGGCGCACCGAACAGATTATTTTATTGGCCACGTTAACATATAACAACCACAATACTGGCAAATAAAGAGTGATGCATATGGCTGCAATGTTATAAAAACCGAAGAATCGTAGTCCATTTTGAGAAAAGACAACAACTTCCTTTAAATGAACGAATGAAATTTGCACATGGATCACCCTGTAAATACAGCAGCGCCAAGTGGGTGCGACTAAATTAAGTGAGTAGCAGTTTTATATATTCCTGTGGCAGGCAAATTTAACGCGCACGATGAAAAGTGCAGCAAATTGAGAGAACACCAAAATGAATGGCGAGCATCTAAATCGACGGGGCGACAGCTTGCGGTGATCAACAAATAAAAACGGTGCAGCCGTTAATTGGCCCATGGCATACAAATACAAAGATAATACAACATTTTTTATAAGACAACATTTATATGAATAGACCGAAAATCAGCAGCTGGGTTTGCTTCGGACCTCGTGAACTTTCCCTGAACAAAGACGTAGTTGTTGTAGCAGGACTTCGTTATCAATGTCATCAGCATATTGCGCTGTCAAAAGCTGTTATGGAACCTACAAAGAGATGATGTGGATCGGGTTTCTCTTGACCGGTCTTCTCCACGATTTGACATAACGTGACCAACTGGTCCCTTGGTAGCCTAAGCAAATCTGAAGCCGCACTGGTAAGCTTCAACCAGCTTATCATCGGTGGGTTGCAGGCTCTCTGATAATTCGCTAGATAGATACCTGTATGAAATATTAAAAAGATTGATTATGCGGTAGTTGGTGCGACTTGTATGATCTGATTTCTTGTGGATCTGTACAGAGCATACTTTTCAACGGCAATTCGCCTTTATCTTTGCACAGTTTGACAGATAGAATGATATTTTCAGGCGCTTTATAATTTTTAAGCCGAAAGGTGCAATCCTCATTTCATCCCAGTCGGGTGGTGGCACGGTTTTTCTATCGTCACAGAAATTAATGCCGATTGATAGAGCTGATAATTTCCATCGAAATTGAGCAGTGAGAAGTAGTAGTATGACTATTTTCGTATAATATTCGAATAAATACTATTCAAATAAACAGATAAAAGTATTCGTTTCAAAAAATTCGAATAGTATTTATTCGAATAATTTATCCCTTTCGAATAGTTGCATTGAAATGCGGGAGATGTCGGAATCGAAATTCACTGTCTTCATCGCTTGTACCTATGAGCATGCATTCACGTTTTGTATGTATGTATGTATGTTTGAGTGTCCAAATATCTGCATAAGTTGTAGTGATATTTGTTTAACTATTCGAATACCTATTATTCGAATAGTTGTCATTTATTCGAATTATACTATTCGAGTAAAAGTATAAATTATTCCAATAATTTTTATTCGAATAGTCCCATGCCTAGTGAGAAGTGTTCCCCCCTAAGTACGTTCCGTATGGCGTTTATCAGGACGCCACTATTTTTACTCCAGTAATTCGCTCCGGCTTTGAAACCTTCCGTCAGCTCTACCACGGCAACATGACCTTGCAGCCGGTTCTTTTCCTAGGCGGAGCGACATTCCGCATCGTACCATTTGTTCTTCCGAGCTCGCTGAAACCCTATAGCATCTTCAGTGGCAGTGCAAAGTGAGTGAGAAGTATTCTTCGAGAGCAAAATCAAGAGCCGCGTTTGAAAATTATCAGCTGCCTCTGTAGCAGCTTCCCGACGTCTCCTGATTATATATATGACTATAGCCCGAATTGAACCCAATGACTTGTATCTATGTCTGCATTCTATCATGACACTATGAATTTGGTTTCAGGTTTTTTGATTGAGGCTAAGCGAAAGAAGTCAACCTAGTGCCCTTAGGAGATGACTGCATTTTCCGGCCAAATACTTGTTGTTCAACCATCCTCGCGTTAAAGTCACTTAGCACAAAGTTATAAAGGGCGATCATATCATATCGGTCTCGTTAATGGAATTAAGTATTTCCTAATCAGTTGCATTGTCCTCGGGCTCTGAACTATAATCCAAGTTTCGAGCTCGGAGGTATATTTTCTTATATAATGAAGCATGTGTCACCTAGCGACATTGCTATAAGCATTGAGCTATGATGTTTGACTTTAAAAATCGATTGAAAGATTTCCTAATTCGGAACTGAGATTTCGCTAGCAAACAAAAGGAGCGACTTACTATAAAGGTAGTGATAATCATAAACAAATACTCCAACAACTTCAATAGCATTCCTAGGCCTAAACTCAGTACAAAATTGACGAGCTATTTGACTGGCTTGCGGGTTGCGGCACACAGGTGAAGGAATGTTTAGACATCTGCATATCAGCGTTTTTTGTCATTAAATGCTTAAAAGAATATTATCTTGTTAAAATTACAAATAACATGAGCTCTGAGCAATAAAATATACGGACATGCCTAACTGGCGCATCGCCGCCTTTATCTTGGGCAGTCTACCCGCTCGCATTCAACATGAAGTCTGCCTCGAAAAACGATCATCCATTAAAAGTCAACGTCCACCAAAAGAGTGTCGCTGACGCTTTGCTCTTGATTGATAGTCTTCGACCGTAGTGCAAGCACTAATATCGTTTCAGAAAATTTTTTATGACTGCTTGCGTTTCGGAAGTTTACGAGCTTGAGCTCATGGCTGACTGCGTGCCAGCGGCGTTGGTGATGGCTGTATTGAAGGTGGCACATAGCATCGATGTTAATGTCGTTAAGAATTATAATTTTTTTATTTTTATTTTTTTTTAAATTTTTTAAGTCATCCAGCACCAGCAGCTACAAAAGTTAATTGCCCACTGCTGATCAGTGCAGTCGTATTGTCGGGCAACCATATCTCCTCCTCTAAATTTGTAGCCATCAGCGGAATTTTAGTGCAAAAAAATGGCAGTTCATGGTTTTATGACTCAAACGCGGTGCACACATTTTTTGGAGATCGTATGTGCCAGTATTTAGTATATAACTAATACATCGTCGGCCTTGCGTTAAAAGCTGCTAAGTCCACTTTTCACTCAAAACGAATTTTTCATAATGGGGGAGAGGTGAGTTGCGAACCAAAAAAAAAATTATGTATACAGTTCGAAATTTAAAAAGTTGAGTTTATTTTTCTTTCAATTCAGTTTTTGCGTTTTAAAATAAAAGTTTTTCGATAACTATTATCGAACATGGACATTATGTCCACTTGTTAAGTCTTTGAAAAAAATTGTTTTAATTTTTTTTGTCGTAAAATAAGCAAGTTATACATTTATTTCCGGAGAACTTTTCTTTCAAAAATCCAAGAGCCATCTCATCCTCTTCCGGCATTATCCATGAAAAACCGCCTCGTCCATTTCTGAGCCATAGCATGCAGGAATAATGCTGAGAAAAAATTGTTTACAGAAGATTTATGGTATTTCCCGTGATGCCAACGGCGAGTGCCGAAGAACATTTAACAATAAGCTGTCCGACCTTTACGCAAATTCTAGAGGCTCCGCTGCCTGGGAAATGTTATTCGAATGGACCTGTAAGTTTTGCTATCGACAGCTGAATTCGCTTTGATACGCCACGGTTTCTTATGTTTCTAGCCAGACGACTGTACGACAATGGCAACGGAGCAGGACGGTCAAATGTATGAGGTTTGCTCTAAACTAAACGATCATCTCCAGATATTATCCAGTTTTTTTCGTCGAACGGAACCTGTCATTGTCCCCGACAAAATACTCGGCCTACCAACTCTTGAGGTGGCACAAGCAGGTGAACAATTGAATAGACGTCTAGGTTCATGGCGCCACCCTACGAAGTGTCAAACAACCTAAAATCTTGAATGTGACGTTACATGACATTCTCACCTTCGTCGCTTATGCAATCCCAATTGCAAGCAAAGTTCAAAGCCTCAACAAAATTCTCAAGTCACTGTCTATTAGTACCTGGGAAAAGATAAAAAAAACTTTGCTGGCAATATACAAAGCCTGCCAGAACACCGCACTCTAGTTTTTGAAGAGTTCGAGTGTCAGACTTCTAAATTACGGTCACTGTATGGTTATCCTATTTCCCAGAGCACTCGGTCTATTACAGACATCCTGAGCGTAAGAGCTATTACATCAATGTAGAATTCGCTCTGAAAATGAAGTCTAAATGCATCAAATATAACCTCTTTTTCTATCACAATAAGGAAAGGAGGTATTCACGTTAGGGCACAATGCCCAGTAGGAGGGCACGTTGGCATCTGTTATACCAACTCAAACATTCGATGAAGAATATTACTAGTACTTCCTTCTATCAGACCGGCATGTGCTTTACCGAGAATATTCATAAATCTCTTCCAGCGAAAGTATTAGCGATTTCTCATCTCACGCTTTTCTATCTCGATTTACTTTTTCTTCCTCCTCTTTCCGACTTCCTATATCTCTTCATCCCATTTCGCTTTGTCTTACTCATCCTCGTCTTCTTCCTATTAGTCTTCTTCCCATCTTCCTCTCTCTCTGCTTTTGTCTTTCATGCCCCTCTACCGACCTCTATACCTTTTCTTCTAACTCTTTCGTCATATAAATCGTTGGTGTTGCGGTAGTTGAGCACAAAAGGAGAGCAGATTGAAGAGCAATAAAAAATAATTTAAATTTCCTTTCTTTAAAGAAATCATTTTTTTGAGTGTACCTATTTGTTTATTTTTTGAACTTCTTTTTTGTCTTTATGTCTTAATTAAAGTTAACAGCCTGCCGGGCGCGTCAAGTTATCGTAACATTTTGTTCTTTCGTTCCAATCCGTCCCATTTAATGGTTACTCG
The DNA here is from genome assembly GCA_949987695.1 of Merzomyia westermanni. Lineage (NCBI taxonomy): Eukaryota > Metazoa > Arthropoda > Insecta > Diptera > Tephritidae > Merzomyia > Merzomyia westermanni. Next base: position 160,468,470 of record OX465288.1, on the reverse strand, counting down.
TCTGAGTGAGCAAAGCAATTATTCTCTTTTTATGATGAAATGAATACGGAAATGCTGTGTTGCAGCAGCTAACTAGGGACAAATTGTGGGGCTGATCGGCATAACGAATTTGAGTTAATACCTTCAAGCAGCTGATTGCAGAAGAGTTAACCTCGATTCAAATGAAAAGCGTGAACAATTTTCAAAGTTGTATTCTGAAAGCTGAGATAGCAAATTTTTAAGTAAGTAAGCATCACAATTTGATAACAGATTTTGTTAGGCTAGCTTGGGTTTGTGACTTATTTTAGTTGACAGATGTGAAGTCGTGACGAAGTGCCGGAGCTTGCTTTATAAATGGGCGTTGCCTCATGGAACATTTCCATTCGTGTTTTATTTACAAGAAATTTTTAAATCTGACTCACATATACACTACAGAAGCTTTCTTGCGAAAAATATTAGAAAAGCTTTGACGCATCCACATTCGTCCAATCTTAAAGTGGCAATTTTGGATGTTGCGGAGCAAAGCAACCTAATACATCCCCGTATAAACTGGATAGAATTGGTAATGTGGTCGAAAATGATAGCCACCAAGCTGGGTAGTACTACTAGGATATGGAATGTGGGTCAACGTGATCAGTGGAATCGTGCAGAGAAAACCAAGGAAGTCGAGTGAATGGTAGGAAACCGTAGCGCTCAGCATTAATATTTCAAAAAAACAGAGTCTGTGCTTTTTTACCACTGGAACCAAAATCCCAAGTGTTTACCTACCTTCTTTTAGTTGTCAGGAGTTACATCTTTCTGACAGTGCCAAATACCTAAGCTTCCATTTGAAACCTGAGTTGAACTGGTAGTTTAGCATGGAGCACAATAATGAAGGGGTTATAAGGATTTGCATTCCTGCAAAAGAAAGCTAGGCAAAGAGTGTGTTCTGAGCCCAGAACTTGCAGTGCAACAGTGTGGGAAGGCAGTTCGGGTAAATTCATGAGCAAAATGCTAGGCAAAGTATTTCTGAATTGTATGTGCAACATGCCACCGATCGATCTCTTTGTAAATGACATGGCATCCTAGGGTACAGTTAGACTACGGCAGGTAGCACTTTTTAAAGAGTCTCGTGGAACCAGACCTGCAAAATAATTATTACTAATCGTAATGATTATCGGTTTGATTAATTATTTTTTTGAGAATCCATTTAATTATTGATTTCCATTATTTTTAATTTTAATGATTATTTTGCAATTAATTAAAAAATAATCAAAAAAGTATTATGATTTCTTCAAATTATTAAAAAAATATAAAATAATGAAAAAAAGTTGTTTTGATTACTGAAACACTCCTGGGTGTCGTGGACCAAAAAAAACAGACGTTTGTAGGTGCGAGGACCCCTTATGTGGATTGTTGCACTGAATTCGATTATATTCGGCTCCATGAATATAGAGTAAGTTTTGTAGCATTCGAAAGCGTGTCGCTTCGCTGCGTCTCAGAACTTTAATATACTGAATTCGATTCTAATCATTATCTTATTATAATCTTCGAAACCAGTTGAGACATGGAAGGTAATCACATGGCTTATTGCGGCCCTCACTGGCACCTTTCGTTTGATAGCCATATTATAAAAACACATTTTGGGTTACCCTGGTCTACATTTTGGTCGATAACTCCAAAACTCAGCAAGTTATCGAAATAAGGAATACCCCAAATTTTAAATTAGACATCTAATAATGCAACAGAGAAAATGCCATTCAATTCCATTAAACAGTTTTTTAGTGATGTGCAATCAAACATACAGACAAAAATTCGAAAAACTGTTGTTACAATTACAAATGAAAGACCTACAGGCTGGCTTTCCTAAATGGCTGTGTAAATATGATTTGATTAAGGCAAAAAACTCACCCACCCTCCTTTAACTTGAAAAAATGAACTACTTCAGAAAGCTTTAGCATAACACCCTATTGACAAACAAAGAAAAAATGCAAAGATAATAAATTGTAATTAAACCCTAACACTTGCTTGCATATCGATAAAATTTCCGATGGCAGGATATGAAAATAGCAAGAAAAAGAGGAGCCTTGTACATCAACTGCACACCGTTCGATGACGCAAAATTTCAGAAAAACGTGAAAAAGTAATTTATTCTTGTTGGCCTCTATATATGAACTACCGAACTGAAGGGGAGGGAGCTATGTCCTCAACAAAACAAGAAAAAAAGATGAGCAAAAAATAGCGAAATAAAAATGAATGATTCAAGAAGAAAAAGTTAAGGAAGAAGAGCGCAGTTCTGTCGAAGCATTCATCAAAAAATGGAAACTAATTTCCTGTCAGTTGTTGTTTAATACTTTTATGTATATGTGTGTGTGTTGGATGTATGTGCGTATGTCAGTGTGTGTGCTTTATTGAAAGGTGTGGGTGTTTTGGTTTTAGTAGATAAACTTTTTTTGCGCGAAACCAGTTCATGTTTTAGGGTATTTTGCAGATGTGTTTTTGTTGATTTTTATACCCAATAGTGCTAGTAGATAATCGGACAACCTGCTTTTGACAACGACCATTAAAGGTATGCCAGGTCGCTTAATGAAAACCGCGGACTCGGAATTATGGTGCGAGAGGGACTTCGTCGCATGATGCATGATTGTGGGAAAGCGTCTCGAATGACTCAATTCGTCGGTGCACGAAACATTTTCTTATCCGGTAAAAAGTTTTAATTTAAAAATATCCGCCTAGTTAAATAGCAGCTTACTGATTGCAAAACACGCAGCTATATCGACCTTATGACAGTATTTCAGATGTGCCCCATGATTCCAGGACTTAACATCGATTCGGATCACTACCTAGTCATAGCAGAAATGCGTTCCCGCCTCAGTGTATAAACTGCTGCATCCGAAAGCACGAATGCAACGAGTATATTCTGTGAACGCTATCGAGAGTTGAAGAGTGCAGCTGGACATCTTTTCCGGACGTACAAGAGATGTAGAAAGGCTTGAATGTGTGGAGCCTGAGCTACTAGGAAACAGCAAAAGCGTCCGTAAATGTTGTCAATACATCCGGTGAATCACCAAAGGTTCGAAGCCAGCGCCAAAAGCTTTTGGGATAGAAAAGCTGGACCGATGTTCGGAGAATTCTCGACTGTGGAGCACCAGAAGGTACATACCCCTAAAACTTTACTGTATTATATTTCGCCGCTACTCAAAAAAAAAAAAAGGCCTCTTCGAGCCTTTCGAAGTCGCCATGATAGACTGTAATATCTTGACAGAAGGAGCGCTAGTAGAATACGCCCTGTTCCACGTTTTAATTCTATTCCGTTGGCGGGTGGGTGTAGATGAGCGAGATTTTGTCCACAAGTGTGAACAACAGTGCTTGGTGTCGAAGTCTCTCTCTAACCACAAATCCGGCGGCAAATCTGCGTCCCTCCAGTAGATGTCGCAAAGTGCAATGGTCGTATTTCCTTAATTGTTGTTAGCCTTCACAAGGACATCAATTATCCAGTCAGCGTCAATCCCAATATTAATAGTCCATACAACTTTTGAAACTTTTTTTTACTTCCCGCGAACGAGCACACGTACGTTTGTTCATCGAACAAGCCAATATTCACAACGTTTGGCTTAAAACCCTTACAGATTTCTATCGAAATATATTGTGGTTAAATCGGAAGCGGCCGTTGCTTTGGGAGGGTGAAGTGGAGAAGTACTAGGGCTGCCTTGGTGTTTCTAACTGACGTCAGTTATAGCGAATAAGGCATGCTTGTCGCGTTTTGTGGGACTCTGCCAACATCGCTAAGGCCATTAAGCGATTAAACATAAGAACTGGCCAAAAAAATTAGAAATTAGTAAATGGACCAGCAAAGTGAATATCAAGGTCTAAAACTTCCGAAAAATAATATTAATATAATTTAAAAAAAAATTGCGTTTTCAGAATACATATAAAATTCAAACACGAATTTTCGTAAGAGCAAAACGGTCAGTCTACTGGGGCGATTCCGCTAATTCAAATATTAGAATTACATATTCCTCTCACACAACGATATAAGGTATTTATTGGGAAAGAAGAAGTAGAGAAACTGGTGCAGATTATTAAGAAGGGGAGAGATTACATTTCGGGCAGACAAACGTCCGCCGTATCAAATACAATTATTAGAAAATGGGCGTGCCACGGGTCACACTATAGAGAACAAATTTTGAAATTCGTATGAACAACCCGGATATTAGAAGTAAAATTTCAGTTGATTTCGTATCGCCTTTTACACTTGTGTTTTTTTTTTTTTTAATTTGATGCTAATTCGCATTGCTAATGGGTATATAAATTAAGTTTGCAACTTAACTCGGTATTTTTTACTTGTTTCATAAACTTTTTTTATCTGCATTGTAATTGTTGTTTTGTTCCTATTGTCAATTGTATTGTTATTTAGCTACAAAACCATTAGTTGAGGTTGATTCGCTGTAGCACAAGCACCGTTAGTAGTGGAGCAGTAACCAGAATTCCACAATCGTGGAGAGAGGTGGCATCGGAACCCCGAGATGCGCTCATTTTTAATTGAAAATTTTAGCATATTGATGGATTTCTTTTTGACACCAGTTGGCGTTCCTCCTACATGTTGACAAACTCGGCCAACGAAATATTCTGTAATTTATTGTATGCAACAATTCTTTTGTGGGGTTGCCACCAACGGAAATTAAGCCACAACAACAACATTCCAAACGTTTTAAAATGTAATAAAGATTTAACAAATATTTTCGCTTGCCTTGTAATTGGAAATCCTAAACGATGCCGGCAAGTAATCGATCAAACGAAAACGAAGAAAAGCCACTTCAGTGGTTATAGCCCACGCCACGCCTTACTAAGCATTGAGCGCATTATTTCGATTATTTTTTCATACAAATTGCATTTCGCCTGTCAGCACTTGGGGTAAAAATCCGAAGAAAAAAAAACAACAACAAAAAACGATTTTAAATCAGCAAATTATTGTGATAAAGTCATAAAGTATCAGCGTATTCATTAACCACCATCAAGTTGTTGTATGTTGTTGTAATGGTTGAAATCAAGCAACATGTTGCGGCAATACTTTGACGCACGCAGAAGCGTTGATGGTGCTCATAATTTTATTGCTGCAGATTATAGGCTTTAATACGTGGCCCAAAGCACTCAACGTGGCGCAGATTATGAGGCTAGCAGTTGAGCGCGTTTAGTTAGTAATCAGACAATTCGATTTGTTACTTAATTTAAGTGCTGGTTACCATACAAAAGATCATCGCTTAGTCAAAGATGAATGAGATTAAATAATGTGCGCTAATTTGACGAGAGAAAGCGCTGATTATAGACGATATCCTTAGGAAAAGTAGCTTACTCAGTAGGGTAATAACTTTATTAAGGCTAAGTTTAGGTAATTGTAGAGAGTACGATGGCACAAATATATATAGCGGCTCATACTGAAAATGATCCAGTTACTTATTCTAATATGTTACGAAAACGAATTTTAGTTTTTAAATTTTCGGTAATTTCGTATAGGTTTGGAAACATTGATTTAAAAGATTTCTATGAAAGAACTACCTATACTTTCATAAGAATTAACCACATAATTTTAGCTGAAGAAGTTTTCATCAGAATTGTTCAATTTGATTAGTAATTAGTAATGAATTAGATGGCTGAAGAGGAGCGTGTACTTTCGAGGGAGACTAGAGTCATGCTAGCACAACTTCGCTCTGGATATTGTAATAGGTTAAACTCTTACTTATCCAAACTGAACCCCAACATACCAAACACATGTCCTGCATGTGGTATGTCCCCTCATGATACCAAACATCTCTTTTCCTGTTCAGTCGAACCTACTCTTCTAACACATATATCACTCTGGTCCAACCCTGTGGAAACTGCGCGTTTCCTCGGACTTCCGTTAGAAGAATCTGATGGCAATTTAGAGTGATCGAACCCATTGGGCAGGGCGAAGCACTGTTAACAACAACAACAACGGTTTCTTTAATTGGTAATGATTATTTTAATTGTTTTGTAAGAAAAGGAAATTATTAATTGACTACGATTGGAAAAAAATAAAAAATAATCAAAAAAAGTTGTTTTGATTTTTTATGAATTTTTTTCGATTCTCTTGATAGTTCTTTTTAGGACTATTGGTGTGAATATTTATTTGCTTAAAAAATTCTAAAAAAAATATAAAAAATAATCAAAAGAAATAAAATTAAATAAAAAGACAAAAACAAAAAAATCAAAAGGAATCAAAACAACTTTTTTTTTTGATTATTTTGGATTTTTTTCAATAATCGTAAAAAATCATGATTTTTTTTGATTATTTTTTTTAAAATTAATTGAAAAATAATCATTAAAAGTAGAGAGTAAAATAAATAAAATACGAATAGTAATCATTATTTAACAGATCTGTTTTTCTTAGTATATTAGAAGAACTAACCGGATAATTTTTAGTGTGAGCCACTGTATGTACCAAAAAAGCATCTGATCCCAATAGCCCGGAATTGCCACTAAGGGATTCGAAATTTTTACTGCACTTCTTAAATAATTATAGTCATGGAACTACTCCAATTTACCTACAGTTTAAAAATAGTTTGAGATGTCTTTTTTTGGCACCACAACCATGTTCACCCTGCCGACAGATGCTTTGGAAAATTATAATAGCAGTTTCCAGCGGCAATATTCGTACTTTCCTCTTGTATACCTGAAAAGAAACATTCTTCATATAGCCAATCAACAATCAGTGTGGCGGCCTTCCTCAGAGCTCTATAAAGTCGAACCACTGTTCTTTCACCCATTTTTCAATTTCAGGAGCACGTTTCCATATCAGAAAAAGTAGGGGAATCAAAAACACCATTTGACTACAACGTCGTCGGATGGCTGCAGTGAGAAATGGACAATGGACTGTTCTCAACTTTCAGAAAATGCTTATATCAGGGCCTATATATTGTTTTCAGAACAAACGTTTCGAAGAAGCTTTAATTGCGCTCAAATAATAGCGGAATAATCAAATTGTGCGCCGCATATGTTGTAACAAGAAAAAAATCATACGAATCTAAATTCGTGCTCGGCAAATACTTTCCTTTAAGTCGAACTATGTTCAGCCATTTCCCTTAAACAATAGGTTTTTACTAGTGTGTAACCAACAGAAAGCGTACAAGAGCATGCCATTTTACTTATGAAACTTTTAGCTCTCTAACGAAGTAATTTTTATAACATTTTTCAAGGGTGCATGTTCGCTGAAAACAAAATTTAGGTATTTTAAGTGTTTGTTTTTTTTGTTGGGCATTTTTTGCTGTTTCTAAATCACCAAAAAGTAGGCATAAGGGACGCCGCCGAATTTATTTTTGGGTACACGGTTTCCCAAGTAGGTCTGTATCACACAATTCAAATGAAAATGTAATCAAACCATCTCAACTTTTTTTCTACCGTCTTTTTTGCTTTTCCTCCCCTATTTATTTCCTCTAGTTTACCCTCTGCATTTTCCCCTACAACCTCCATCACATAACCCCTTTACACTTTATATATCGCTTATTCTACTTGTTCCCTTTCTATATCTTTTTTTTTTGCTCTTCATCTTTCTATTCTTCTGCTCCTATATATATAGAATCTATATACCACATATTAGACAGCTGGTTCTGACATGTACATATATTGTGCCCCGTTTTTCCTCAATTTTATAAAGATTGATATATGGGTCATCTGAACCCAAAAAAACGTAGTTATGATGCATCGGAGCCATGGCACCGCCCACTTTCGCCTATGCTATACCCACTTTTCAAATAAAATCCGTTTATTACTTTGAACATTTTCAAAGGACAACAAATACGAAAACATAGGGGTGTGCAACGCCCACTTCTCTAAACTTCAACATATGTAATGAAAAAGGGCCCCTTATATATACATACAGTTGTGTTCAATATAATAGTAGTGAAATTTAATTGGATATTATTCGACGACACAAAAAGAAGAGGTGATTTCAATAATTTTCATTTAAAATATAGCTAATTCCATAACAGCAACCACATAAAAAGAAATTTCAAAGTTTGCACAGGAAAGTTAATTACACTTTTAAAAATTTACATCAAAATTTCAATATTATCGTGCAGAATTTTTTGAAAATGTTTGAGTACGCAGTTTTATTGTTCAAAATTTATTTTTCTTCATGCCTTTTATGGAAGAAATCACTCAACATCCTTGACGAAAAAATTCTGAAATTCAGGGAAGTTTTTGAGCGTATAACTAAGATTGATTGGTCTAGGCAACTGTATACTCAAAATCCTTTTACAAATTCTGCAACAAACTTTTAAGATTTTTGTGGGCATTTTTTAAAGTTTAATTAACTTTTCTGAACTTTGTGTAAACTTGGAAATTTCTTTTTATGTGGTTTCTCTTATGGAATTTGCTATATTTTAAATGAAAATTATTGAAATCACAGCTTTTTCTTATTTCGTCGAACGCTGTATATTTCCAAATATTACTCTGACCCAAATAATTTGGAGTTATGACGAATTGCAACTTTATGTAACCTGGGGACTATACATCACCTGGGACTACCATAAACGAAGTCACATTCATTGCTATTCATAAGATGTTATAGCGTTGTTGTTGTTGTTGTAACGACAGAAACACTCCCCGAAGGTTTTGGGGGGTGCTGTCGAACTGACAGTCCTTGGCCGGATATGAATCCGGTACGCTCCGGTACTCCCTTGCGGTACTGCCCGACTGTCGTGGTAGCGATTTGGTATGACCAGTCGAACCTTTTAGACCATGTCACCCCTCCTTTCGTAAGGAAGGAGAGATGGGTAATGAGAGGTGAGAGGCATCATATCCGTAGATCAACCATCGAGTTGCACGTCATTACCTTTGTGCATATTAGTCGCGTCTTACGACCGGTATGCTTACTTTGGGCATATTCTAAACTCCTAACCCGAAGGGGGGCGTCGAGGGAGTCAGGTGACCAAGCACTTCGAAAGACGCAAAACAATTTTCAAACTGCTGACTGGGTACGAAGACACATCTTCGAGAATTCACAATCAAAATTAATACTATTGTACTAAATCCAACTCGAAATGGAAAACTATTAAACATTTCGAAGATTATTTTGAGTTACGACAAAAATCATAAATAATGATTAATATCGAATTAGACGCAAAATTATTAGAAATGAACACCTTTAAACTCTATTTGTTGAGGAAATAAAATTGAGCAAGTTTTAATAACTCTGTCAACAAGATTTACGATTGAATTTCTATAGCTGTACTACACAATAAATTAAGATGAGTAAATTTAGTTATTAGATATTTCTATACCCAATTCATTCGTTTGAGTTTTTTATAATTTAAATTTCCATTGAATGAAGTGATTAGCCCACAAACAAGTCATTTAACTCATTATTAAGTTGAATAATAACATAGAATTGAGAAATATAATAGTTGCGCCTTGGAAAAAGCATAAACGAATTGTTAAAGTTTCTTACATTCATACTTTTGAGTTCGACTTTGCGCATGCGCGCGTGCAGTGAGCTAACGAGGCAGCTCGTTTGAAAGTTAACAAACTCACAATCGCCTCTGGTTTGATTTCATTGGCTTAGCGCTACAGAAAACGGAAAGCTGACAGCCTAAAAGCAATAAAAAATGATTTATTCCGGCAAAGAGTTAGAGGAAATACTCAAATGCGCATATTTATTACTATCTCTTTATGTTGAGATGCGTGTTTATTACAATAAATAAATACATAAAGAGCATCTCTGTATGCCGCCTAAGCAGTCATAATAATTTAGACTTCATTTATATTGAAACGGATTAATTTGATTATTGCGCCCTTTTTAATATTTCTCAATTGCCAGCTAATGCCCCCTGCTGACTATTAGAACGATGAAGTAAAAGGAAATACAAAAACAAAATGGTATGAACTATATATTTTTTCTATTACAGCGCTACATCATAATCGGTTAGTTTTTGTTCAATTTAATTGATTGTTTGTCGCCTCATGGCCACTCTTCTGAGCCAACTTGCCGTCCTTTTACCAAGATAATTCTTGTGCTATACATGTGGTAAGATCTTCCGTTATAATAACGCGCAAAGAACATCAATTAATTTGTTCTTCTGCCAGAGCTCCACAACAGTCCTTTCAGGTAAAGACATTTTCGAATTATGGCCACTCCAAACACAACTTCGAAATTATTGTATGCAGCTAAAGAGGGTGTAAACGACACCAGCAGATTTTTGCAATATTAGTTTAACTAAAAAAAATTTGAAGGATAAGGCCGTGTGCTGCAATCCATGTAAGTGGGAAAGTTTCTGATAGGGAATGGGCAGAGGGACTCTTTGGCGTGCGGTTTAAACAACTCGTCCTTGTGCGGGCAGTTTTATACTTCTGTATGATTGCATCCAAGTTCTCCTATAGCTATCCACTGATGAGTTTATTGAGAAGCGGTTAGTAAGAAATCGAGAACTTTGAACCCGCAGAGTGTTATGCGCTAGGCTTGGGACGCGCCACTTTTAAGCACACTTCGATGAAAACCCCACATGCGTCACGGATAATGGAAATTTCTTTTTTTTATGACAACTCACGGCTAAATTTTAAATGATGACGATTTGAAAGGATGTTCTTATAATAGTAAGTAGCTTAAGAAGCCTCTGGTCGGTGTCGTCGTAAAAGCACAATATAATATATGGCAGCCAAAGTATAGTTAAAGTCTACATACAAACGTCTAGCTGCGACCCGCTTAAAAGAAAGATTTTTTAATATTTTAACATATACGGGCAAGGTTTTAGATGTATAATCGCATGATTCGAGAATATAACTTCGACTCCGATCACTCGCATCACTGCTTTGTCTCAGCCATAATAGGCGTAAGCCTCTGTGCAACTTAACACGCCCATCTGAAAACTCAATTGGACGACGAAAATTGTAATCGAGTTAGACCGCCAATAATTTCGAAACTCGGTTCTCACACCGGTTTTCCAAGCACTTAGCTCAACCCAAAGAAATATATGAGTAATAGATGCATTTATTGGGATCACTACGTAGGGGTGGCCTCAAAAAACTTCTGGTACGATGAAAAGTGCTACATTGCAAAGAAAACAAAGTATGCTACCTGGATGGAACTAAACAGTAAGCACATTTTGAAGAGGAATATAAAAAACGTCTCGACTTTCTTCAAATCTTGTAAGAATGAAGACGACGACCTGGTAACCGATGTTCAGAGCTTACTTAGATTAAATGAATAAAACGAGGAACCATCCAAAAAAGATGTTGAGCCACAACTCGTTCTAGACCCAGCGAACTAGGGGGCCTAGGATATACATGCGGCAAAATAGCTGGGTCAAACAAACCACTTCAGTCGAGCAAATAACAAAAGTGTTTAATACGGGACTGTTAAAATCAAAAAAAACCTCTAATAAACCTTGGATAGATTTTGTCCGTTACACAAGCAAAAAAGAAATCCCTTGATCAAAAGCATTTCCTCTCATCCGACAGTGGCATGGTACGAATATCCGAATTTAAATGCAATAAAACCAAAGAGATTCAATGGTGAGCTGTACGCAGATATTGACATAGTTCAATGAATGTATACCCAGCCGCTTCGCTGTATTGGCCACGTGGAAGCAGATGAATGACCAAGTGCAGTCGGAGTTGAGATCAGGTGATTCTAATTGGCGGCAGGTGGCAAAGCGAAGAACCGACTTGCGCGCTATGTTGAACGGTCAAGTCAATTTAAACGGTTAAGCGCCATTTAAGTAAGTAAAGCTAGTATTCCATACATCCACGTATTGGAGGCATCTCTGGTTTAAGATATATAAATTATAGAGGTAAGCACTTGACTGTTGGACTAATCAGGTATGGTAGAATGTGGTCAGGTTGAGAGTAAATGCTCTCTGCGCAATCCACAAAAAGGAGATTCTGTAATTTGCAACTCGCTATTAGACAACCGAAACTGGAATACAAATTTTATTGTCTGAGATTTTAATTCGCCACATGCTTTTTAGACATTAAAGGATATCGATAAGTGTTTTCACAATAGCTCCACCATGCTCCTAATGTCGATTACTGCGCTACAGAATGTTTGTCTAGCTTCCGTGACATGGGGTCTAAGGCTGCAACATGGTACACTGGCTTCAGACGATTGCAAACGCGGTAGTCTTCTATGAAAATCGTTTGGATGTGCCCGATGGGGTGCGGCAGAGTTGTAAGTAACTCATCGATTTCTACTTTAATCGATACATTTTTTAATTATTGCTTTTAGAATCGATTGTATTAATAGCAAGCATCGATTTTTAATTCATCGATTATAAGAATAACATTTGATGAAAAAATGGGGTAAACTAGTGCCAAGCCGTTTACCCTTTTTTATTTTTTTTAATATTCATCAGTTAAATTTATTTTTAATGCAGTAAAATGATAAACAACAAACTGATCATTTGTGATAATAACAATTTAAGCTCGTTTTTTTTTATTGTCTAAGCCGGAACTGTAGGAAAAATTTGAAGCAGCACACCACAAATTGTTAGAGAAGCTAGGCCTTAAAATTTTTTTTTTTATTTTTACTCTTATTGTTGTTTTATGTTTATATTTTCGTGAAAGTTTGTTTGCTGGCTAGAGGTCAAATAAGACAATATATCGATAATGAAACGTAAAAACTTGTGTTTTTATTTTTGCCTTATTTGACCTCGAGCCAGCAAACATTTCATTTATTTATATTTGCTTTAAAATCGACTTTAATAAATCGATTATCATTAAAGAAAAAAATCGATTATTGAGTAATCGATTTTCGTACTAGAAGTCTCATCCCCACAACGCTTCAATGCTAACCTAACACTGGATTCGAAGCGCTAAGCCAGTCTAAGTAAGAAAACGCAGATTCAGCTCATCTCAGCGCACTCTCTTTACTATAGCCCAGCTGAAAATGTGCTTGAAAGCTAATAAAACAAAATTTTATCGCCTCAAGAATTGTGAGTTAATTTGTGAACATTGCATTGATTTAAGACTCAACCATATGAAGGCGCATTTCACACACACACGGTCACACTCACACTCGCTCATACATACGACTCCAATTATACCCGGCGTGTACTTAAATCACACTCATTATCGTTTTCATTGCTAAAGCTTAATGATGCAATCAAAAACGCAGCAGCACCAGATAAAATGCAATAACATGAATAGCGATAAATACGCGAGTAAATTGCGACATCAACCACAACAAAAGAAAAAGTAACTCAAACAGCTTAGTTAGTAGTTAAAGCAAGAAAAACAACACCAACAACAATAGTATCATTGTCGTTGCCATTAAACGCAAATAAAGAACAAATTTCGCTCTTAATTATGTTGTCAGCGGCGGCTATTGGTTGCATGGCTGCTGGTGGTGGTGGTGGCAAGCTGGTGGCTGCTGCAGTACAACAGTGGGCTTTGTTGTTGTTTTGCGCTGTCAATGTTACTGTGGTGTTGGTGTTGCTCATATTGTTGTCGCTTTTCTGAGGGTGTTGTTTTTGTAATTGTAGCAGCTACAGTTAGTGTGCACGCTTGTTGCGATTGCTAAGTAATTATTCCACGCGCATTTATGGTGCAACAACAATAAGAAAAAAAGTGCAGCTACAGTGAGGCGTTTCAGAAAAAAAACGCATGCTTTACGTTGAGCGCAACATGTGGCATGCAACAGATAAGATCGTCTACTATGTGCAAGTTCGAAGCGCAAGCAAGCAGCAACCGACAATCGTACAGCCCAACAACAGCGCGCGACAGTCAGCGGCGCGTTGCTTATCGCTTGCAATATCGCGTAGAACATGCAAATTTCCTGCTGCTTCACCAGCCTTCGCAACTGATTTTCTGCACTTTTTGTTTTTACTTTTTTCTTGTTGTAGTTGTTTGCTATGAGTAAAAGGGCGATACGGGTAATGTGGCATGTAAAACAAAAGCCACTTACAAAACTTAAGTGAACTACCAGCAATGACTACAGCAACAAAACAAACGATAACAACATTTTTAAAAAATGTTGTCTCATGCATGTGGAAGCCACGGAGGTATGGTTGGAGCTGTCAAGAGTGCTGCAACACAGCAACACTGTTTATACAGCCACTTCCATCGCGATCTATACCGATCAGATGAGCGATCGAGGTGCGCGATATGGCACATTTGCTTGTGTTAGTTTGGTAATGATGTCGTTTTATGTTGCTGTTGTTATTGCTGTTTTGATTATTGTTGTGGCAATTTTTTTCGTAAAATAGTGTTTTGCTTTATGCCCTATTGTTGCCGCTCGAAAAATGCTGTTTATGAAGTTATTATTTGCCACAACACAGCGCCTTGCGCACGACACCAGTCTATGTGAAGGTTTACTCGTCTGTAAAACGGGACAGTTTTATGCCTCACTCCGATAAGGTAAATCTACAATATAATCCGTGACTACTTTGCACTAGCTTGTCAGCCGTTTTTGTATGCCTCTCATGGTGTTATTTTAACGTTATGCTGATGCTAAGTAAATGTTATGTTAATAACAGCAGGCAAATGTTAATGTTATGTATAAAGTTTAATGTTTACATTTTTAATAATTTGTTGTTGTGTTAATGTTTTGTTAATAATATCTCTATGCTGTAAAGTTGATTTTGTATTATGTTTATGCGTTAAACTTCTTATGATGTCAAGTAAGGGCTATGTTAATGTTATGATAACATTTTGTTAATGTTGTGCTTGTATTATGTTTATTTAGTGTGTATTAATGTTATGTTAATATTAGGTGAATGCTGTTAATGTTATTTTTATATTAATATCAATGCTGTTTTAATAATAAGTAAATGTTATGCTAACGTAATGGTAGTGTTATGCATTATATTACGTTTGTTTTTATTTAATGCTAATATTATTTTAATGTAAAATCAATGTTACGTGAATGCAGCTAAGTTTATTTGTTATGTTTACATTATGGTAAGAAACTGTTACCTATATGTCAATCTTACGTTAAAGTTGTGTTAACGCTATTTTTAATTGCTCGTTTTTATTTATATTAACGCATTTTATTTTAATCCTATGTGACTCTATTTATTTATATGGTAATGCTATTGCTATGTTAAGCCCATATTCGAAGCTTGTTTAGGTAATGGTACGGCAGTGTTAATTAAATGTCATATTAATCTTATGTTAATATTATATTTATAATGCAATGTAATAAATATTTTAAGCATACATAAGTTGGATGTTAATGTTATATTAAGTTAGTATAGTATTAAATTTATGTGTAATGTTATGATAACATAATGCTAATGTTATGATAACATAATGTTAATGTCATGTTAATGTTAAATTTATTTTATATTAGTATGAAGAAATGAAACCGAAATCGTAAGCGATTACAACCGATTCATTTTTCGAAATCAAAACCGTTATTTTGATCTGAAAAAGAACGAAACCTGAAACGGGTTTGACTTTTTTAAAAGGAAACTAAACTTTTTAATTCTGTGCATATTTGCATAGGGTTTTTTTTTTTTAAATGGCAATAACTATTTACAGAAATAAAAAAAATTTGTTTTCGTTTCATATTATTGATTTCAAGGTCAAAGCGCGTTTAAGCAATGTTTTGTAAAATTATAACGAGATTAGAGACTTAGCGAGTGAACTTGCTTTCAAAGTACATGTAAAACACAATGTATGAGACAGGGCAATTCTATTATTATAAGCACGTAGTGACCACTTCTGCCTCCAATCTGCAGAAAAACCAAATGTTTTTGCTTCTGAAATACATTCACACTTCTTTTTTCTTTACTTTGAATATTTGCAACCGAAACTGACATAAATGTTGAAGAATGATATCGGAATCGAAACCGAAACATGTTACAAAATCGAAACCGAAACAGGAACGTTATTTAATCGGTGGCATGCCTTGGTTAATGTTATGTATTATGTTAACTTTAAGTATTATGTTAATGTTATGTCAATAATATTAATGTTGCAATATAATTGCGTACACGTTGTTTTTTTTCTGTGAACGTTATTTTAATGTTGCATTAATGTTCTAACCAATGTTCGTTAGAAAATGTTAAGGTATATTTTTATGGAATATGGTGTTTTGTTGTACTATGTCAATTTTATTTTGTTATCCAAAGTATACACCATAACGTCTGATGTTGGTAATAGGATACACAATAAAAGCTAAAGCTGTTGTTCCGTATTGTGTCCTTACAAGAGTGTTTGTGAGCGTATTGCAAGCTAGGTGCTAAGAACCTCAATGCAGAAGTTGGATGACTGCAATTTATTTTTCAGGCGCTTTTAGACAGTTTTTGTTCAAGATTATGATCTTTTTCTCTATAAAAAGTTAGTTGAGGTTTTCTATGAAATTTTAGCTGTGTCTTAAGAAACATGGTTATTGACTTGGCTTATTTTTGTTGTCAAAGTCGACCTTAGCGTGTTCGAGCCGGCAAAGACGTGACTCTACTTCACGGATGCTTTTTTCTGTGACAACAACATTATGTGGAACCCAAGTAAAATAACAGGGTGACGTCGCTACCTTAGTCCTGTGATGAATCTATCAGACCTTATAACAAATCTCGTACATTCTTGAAAGGTATAAAGACTTCGTTCAACCGTAAAACAGTGCTGCCCTTACTTCTTGCTATTGAGTAGGTTTCTTCCTAAGCGTGGATTTGCTGTCAACCTGATTTGCATTATGTGCCGTTGTTGGTGCCTGTGCTATTGTTCACTCCCACTCTGCCTTACAGCTCTGCCACATGGGGCACGCCGAAATTATGACAGTTGCGACCGGCTGGCTGCTGGAACAGACTAGTTGTCGGCATGTTGCACGACGCGTACATCAGACTGAATGCAAGCCACATGCACGCCGTAAAAGAAGACTGTGTGGCAACACCACCACCACCACCATCAACACCAGCACCACTAGAAAATGCTGCAACATTTTAACTGCTACAACATCATTATCATTATTGTCATAACCACCACAAGTGGCTTCTGGCGATAAATGAAGGCGTGTAAGTTGGCCAGCAGCGGCAGTTAATGCAGCTAATGTGGCATTTATTGTATATTGTGGTCGAGGTCGTGAGGTGGGTGCACGATTTTTGTGCACTACCCTGCTCCTGCTGCAGCTGCGGCTGCTATGGCGGAGTGCAGATGGGGCACAGCGTGCAATCGCTTCTCAAGTTAAGTTGTAAATTTTGTAAATATTTCGTTTTTTGTCACAGCAGCAGCAACACTTTGTTGTTGTTGCTTATGATTGTTGTTGCAATTTTTGTATTGTTGTATCTACAAACAAAAACAAGCAAATTGTGGTGCATTAGTATGCGCAATTATCCATGAGCGGGACAGTTGCACCAGCCACTAAATACCGAATACGCTGGGCAAATCAAAGATGTGATCGCTGCCTCCCACCTACCAAATCCTGTCCGCTCGGCAGTTTTAGCGTTATTTTTCGGTTTTCTCTTTGTTTTATTTCCTTCTTGTACACGTTCATCGTTTGTGTCCGTCATAAAAAGATTCATGAACACATTGTTTGAATATTTTTCGAGCGTTGGTTGTGCTGCAGAGCCGCCAAAATGGAAGAATAACAATATTCAATGAAATTTTAGTTGGAAAATGATTTGTTGCAACACGACACAAGCGAGATATATGGCTTGGTTGAGAAACGCGTCAAAAATATTTTAAACAATGATATTATAATTCTATATGCAAATAAACCTGTTGCCAACATAGGGTTGTTGTTGTAGCAATATTTTGGTTTGGTTCATTGGGTATGGAGTACCCCTCTGACATATAAGAGTTTAAAGGTTCAAAAGAAAGGAACTGTAATTTTGATAAGTTCTAAAAACTTGTTTATTATTAATGTCCTCAGTCTCAATGGCATTAAAGATTAGATTAACGGTAAAATTGACCTTTAGATCAACGGTTTATCAGCAGTTTTGTCAAATAGTTCCAATACCGTCATAGCGAAACAAGTTTTCCTGACCAAAGTAGGAGTGTGAATGTGATGAAATCAAACCTTTTTAAACGGGACCAACCCAATAGTAGTCCAAGAAGTTTATCAGCGTTTCACCTTTTTTAATTGAGGCTGATTGCGCATATATCTTTGGTCAGCTACTATTAAAAAATGGCTTGAGTAGTCCAATATGTGTCTTCATCCTCTATTTACCACAACAGATCTCAGTACCGTAAGAAAGTCAAACATGGGTCTCAGCACCTCGGGAAAGATTCAGCTTGTAAAGGCTCAAAAGTTATAAGATTTAAATAAAATAAAATAAACAAGGACCGATGTACAAATATCGATAAAAAAACATATTCGTACCATAACCCAAAATCCAGTTTTTAGAATTTTTGTCTGCTTGTCTATATGTTTGTACGCACATCGTTCAAAAACTGCTACATAGAATTGCATGAAATTTTCACCGATGTATTTCTAGTGACCTAACTTAAAGTTTAGGATCCCTTTTACTTCAGTGGTGGCAGCGAAAATCGCCGCTGCTATAGTAAAATTCAAATACTCCATCCCGTAGTATAGCTGCAGTGTTTCGTAGCAGCCAATGTATCCGTGAGGTTATAATTAACCATTAAAAAGTGTTCGGTAATCCAAATTTTTCCCTCTTATAACCCCTGGAGAGGGTGAATGTGCTAAGCCACTTACTCTTTCGCTACAGCTAAGTGCTTATAATAATAAATTATGATTAATTGATTTCTCACGGTCACGGCAGCTCACTCCTCTAAAAAGCTCACTGAAACTTAAGATAGTTTAGTAAGCCCATTCATACACTACAGAGGTTGAGGAAAAGATTTTATTCAAATTCTCCACATTTCAATTTTATCATTTTCTATAGACTAAGATTTTGGTGAAACTATAGCTATTTTCCTTGCCAGAATATTTTTGGGCTTTTGAGCTCAATGATACGCTATAAGAATCGGAGTACCTGTGCCCTGGCAGCCTCGTTACTGTTGATAATTACAAATCTGAAACTGTGAGGGACTTTTCGACGAACACAGATCACGCTCTATAAGTCTCTCATCATATTCATGGAGAGTGTGGAAAGAAGACTACATGTCCTTTTGGTATTCGAGAAAAAAATTCTCCAGAAAATTAATGAATAAGAGATGACCCGATTGGGGTGGACTTGGCATCCCTGGTGTTTTTAATTGGCATCACTTGGATGACTGCAGATATCTATGTCGGCGTACAGCTTATGCGGCCCATCACTAAATCTTCTTGGTCACATCTTTTGCAACTTGAATGTTAAATACCACATAATGTATGAATAACTGGATTTTACTATGAGCTCCTTCAACTGCAGTAACTTACTTCTCTTAGCCGGTCGTTGAAATTTTGAGGAGGTTGTGAAAGTTTATCTGTGATGATTTGAGTTTTTGGCCTTTCATGTTTTTGAATACAATTTGGATGAAACAGGAACATGTTTTCTGTATGGAATTTTTGAACCAAGGGCTAATGATCTTGCGCTTCACGAATCAAACACCACTCTCGATAGCACTGGAGTTGCTATAATTCAGAGTCAACTTCCAAAAATCTCAAGCATTTTTTAAGACAAATATTTTCATTGAGACATTTTGAAGGTCCTAAAGCTGCACAATTAAATCTATGTCATAAAAATAGTCGCTCTGCAATCAAACCAACTAGTTGTACGACGTAAACTACTTCAAAACTGGTGTTAACATCAGCCCAACTAGTCACGGAATAGTCTTTGCCCAACATAAGTATTTTTAACATGCCGCGGACCTACGAAATGTTCATTGTAAGATTTTGAACAGTAATATACTAGTCTCAAACTAGTTCAAATCATACAAAATTATTTGTTGAATTTTAATAATAATTTTCAAATCAAAATAATTTAAATGCCTCCAGGCATGTTAGTTAGGTACTTGGCTTACATGGGAGAGGTTGTTGTTGTAACAGCAAAACAATCGCTGTAGATTAGGGGGCAGTTCTTTGCGGAAAGAATAAAATTCAAAAATAATACATGCTATTGAGATTTGTCTACCCTGCAAAAAAACGTGGGACCGATTTCTAAAGAGGGTGATTCGGGATTAATACCTTTCGTCTACAGTGGGCTACAATTGATCCCAACTATTCCGTTACAGGCATAGTTGGGATAAGTCGATTTTAAATTCTGTAGCATACTTTTAGGTATTGAAAGTAAACTTGTACCGTACCCGTAGGGGAACAAAGGAAATCTGCCCGACACTAACCTTTGTGGCATGAAAGGGACCAATTAGACTCTTCGTAGGACATGGTCAAACAAGAGAGATCACTTCAACCCATACAAAGATACTACAACTGGCATTGGTCGCATGCTCCTTTGCGACTCATCCCGGATTCATCCTAGACTAATCGCTTTTTCGCTGGATAGACACTCCAGTGTACTCAAAATATTTTGATATTGGTTGGTGCAGCTTTAACGGACTACTTTGAGCTTATTGAGATAATTCTAGTAAAAAGTTTCTAGTTTAAGTTTAGGAAAGTGAAAGAATTGTGAACCAGTCTCCAAAAAAGGTAGGCCTTGTGCTAGGTACATTGTTTTGTACAGATTCCAAAAGCGAATGAAATCTTTTAAAAGGCAGTATCGGTTATCGATATCCATTTATCGGCAACTAGAATCATCCTTTAACTATCCGAAAAGGAAAAATTGTAGAGCGAGGCAAAGCGAACTGAGACGGATTGCGAAGGAAGTCGAATTTTCTACCGGGTCTCTTCCTCTTTATTCACATTTAGCTTGCAAAATGTTGATTGTTGGCATATTTTGACATTTGCGTTCAATTCAAGTTAAATTAATCCTGGTTTATGAGTGTTGAAATTTTTTGAAAGAAAACTCGTTACGAACTTGAACTGAGACTTCCTGTCTGCTGGTTAACACAGAGGATTTTGTCGCTCGCGAATATTTGTAGTATCTACATAAGCATTTACATATACATACATTTGGTGGCTATAATCCCCAGTACAATACGCTTATAAAAACAACAACAAAGTGATGGCGCGCCATTGTTCTATTAAAAGTCGCTGCTGCGTTGCACACCAACTGGTAGATATTTTAATGCAGTTCAGCAGCGTGTTGTAAGTCAAACTCATGACCATTCATGCCGTGGAGCGAACTGCTAGTGCACCAGTCTCAAGCCAATAACCACCAACCAGCAAGCCGCTAATCGGTGGAGCGAGCAATGCAGCCGTAACTAACTTGCCAACTTCTGCTGCAACATGTTGTTTGTTGTTTTTCTTGTTGTTGTTGGTCTGCGTATGTAAATATACAGCGTATTTATTGTTACTCATGACATGATGGTCATAAGCCCGTGAAGCGTTAAATGTATTTAGTCCCGTCCCGTCCATACGCTGCTCTCTGTTGTCGTCCACGTGTCACGTTATGCCATGCTATGTTAGGCTTTTAGCCATTTGATAGTTGACACTTTGCCGGCATAAATTCCACCAAAGCTCATTGCAACAATTGTTGTCCTGTTTTGTTTGTGTTTGTATTTGTTGTGTTGAGAGCTAATACTTGTTACAATTGTTCTTGTTGTTCTTGTAGCATTTGCCATTATGCTGGTGTATATGAATTTCGTTTATTATTACCATGATTTTTTGTCGGATTTACATTCGGATGTTGGCTGCCATGACATGGCAAACAATAGACAATTGAAATTGAATTGTGCGTTGGCACAAATTCCATGTAAATGCGAATCCGAATCGGAATCTGTTTACCATATGCCAACCATATACTTATAATTGATATAAAAATATGTATGTTCTTTTTTTTTGATATTTGTACATATATAACGATTTGTGTGTATGTACCCTGCAAAAAATGCGATTAGTCCAGGATGCGTCAGGTATGTGTCGCCAAGGAGGTTGGAACTAATGCCAGTTCTAATCACTTTGTATGGGCTGGTCTGTTCATATTTGTTGGAGCATGTCCTATGGAGAGACCAGTTTACCCGTTTATACCCGATCAGGTAGGAAAGCACTAGTCAACGTTCTACCCTAAAGGGTACTTTTAACTCCTGCAAGTATGCTACAAAAACTAAAATTTACTTATATCCTTGCAAACAATTGTGAGACTGATCTCTAAAGAGAGTGATCCGGCATCAATACCTTTCGTCTACAGTGGGCTACAATTAATCCCAACTATGCGGTAAAGGCATAGTTGGGACTAGTCGATTTTAGTTTCTGTAGCGTACTTTTAGGTGTTGAAAGTAAACTTGTCCGACCGTACCCGTAGGGGAACAAAGGGAATCCTTCCGACACTACCCTTTTGGACATGAAAGGGACCAATTAGTCTCTTCATAGGACATGCTCAAGCAAAAAAAGATCACTTCAACAAGTGATCAAAACTGGCAATAGTCGCATGCTCTTTTGCGTCTAATCACAGATTCCTCCTAGTATCTTTTTTTGCAGGAATATTTTGAATTATAGCCCACTGTGTACGAAAAGTATTAATTGCGGACAACTCTCTTTAGCGAATAATTGCACAATTTTTTGCAGGGTATTTATAAATATATTTGTATGTAGTTATTAAAGTTCAATAAGTGGATTTATGATTTTATTTGAATGCTTAAATTATTTAACTGAGCTCTTATGGTTTATACATACAACTTTTCATAAAACTTACACAATAACTAGGAGGCCCGTCAGACGTTGTCCGTCCCGAAAATTGCCTTGGTGTACTCTCTATTCTACATGATACCTGAATTAGAACTACCCTCAGTAATAGAAGTACAGCTGGTACTTATTGACAGGGGTAATAACCTCCGAATTATTCCTGATAGGAAGCTGTCTTGGAAGCTTAGCTTGGAGAACAGAACTAGAAAAGCTTCGGTTGATTTTGTGCTCTGGGACTCTCTCAAAGGGTGATACATTGGCTGTAAAACATGGTGGTAAATTCTATTCTGTTTTACGGAGTATTGCTCTGATAGGGTTCAGTAGACACGGCAAGTGCATGTGCATAAATTTCACTTTTATTCATATGCTACTACTACTGCAGCTAACATTGACAACCTTTGAACGGCTAGCAGCGAACACAACTGTTGATCAACTGGTTACTGATTATTTTCTGAACGCACCGTTGAGTATTTCTGTTTTCTGAACGCACCGTTGAGTATTTCTGTTCTACTCAATCGATTGTTGTACCGTTACCTTTAAGTTTTCGCCGTGGCGACGCCGACCAAGTTCAAAATTTCAAAGTATGCTGTGTATTTTTTGTTTCTGTTTGCGTGCAACACATCGACAACATGAAATGTTATTCAATTTGATTGCCACAGACTATTAAAATTTTTAGTGTTACATACTTGAAAAGTTTGCAGTTTCAGGTACGTACTATTATTTACTTTAGTTCATTATTATTTAATTTAGTTCATGAAGAAAAGAGTAGTTATGCATATTTAATGAACATGTAGGTTACGGTGCATATAGTGTAAAATGGACAAGTGGTTGATAAAGCGGCCGAAAGTTTCCAACGAGGAAAATTGTGAAAAAATTGATAACCAAGAAGCTTCTACAAGCTGCAGAAACGATAACGAAAAAAATAAATGTATTTCATCAACGCGTGATGTCAAACCAGTCGTCAATTTGAGTAAGATCATGTTTTCAGGAATAAACTCTTAAATCGTAGGTGTGTCGATTTCCTGTGACACTTTCGTGGCAAAAACAATGGTTAATTTTTTGGGTGTAGAATATAGAAACACAACAATATGGAACAATATTTTATAAAAGCGTGCAACTGTTGGCATATGCTGACGATATTGATATCATTGAAAAAAGAAGCGGAGAAAATGGGATTGGTGGTGAACGAGGGCAAAACGAAGTACCTTCTGTCATCATGCAAAGAGTCAGCGCATTCGCGCCTTGGCAACCAAGCCACTGTTGGCAGCAATAATTTCGAAATAGTAAAGGACTTCGTTTACCTGGGAACCAGCATTAATACCAACAATAATGTTAGCCTGGAAATCCGACGAAGAATCACTCTTGCAAACAAATGCTACTTCGGACTGAGTAGGCAATTGAAAAGTAAAGTCCTCTCTCGACGAACGAAAATAACACTCTACAAGTCACTCATCGCACCCGTCCTGCTATATGGGGCAGAAGCGTGGACCCTAACAACATGTGATGAGGCGGCTCTGGGAGTATTCGAGAGAAAGGTTCTTCGAAAGATTTGTGGACCTCTACGCGTTGGCGACGGCGAGTACCGAAGAAGATTTAATGATGAGCTGTATGAACTTTACGCAGACGCCGACATAGTTCAGCGAATTAAAACACAGCGGCTTCGCTGGCTAGGCCACGTAGTGCGAATGAGCGAAGATGCTCCAGCCCAGAAGGTATTCTTATCGGCACCCGCCGGTGGAAGCAGAGGAAGAGGGAGACCACCACTCCGATGGAAGGACCAAGTGGAGACCGATTTGCGATCCCGCGGTGTTTCCAATTGGCGCCAGTTGGCGCAACGAAGAAACGACTGGCGAGCTATGTTGGACGGTCAAAATCGCCTAGGCGGTTAGATGACCATTTAAAGAAGAAGAATAAAGTGCAAGTTTCAAGAAGCTGGGAAGCAGCGTTGGTTTTTAATAGGCACTTTTCCTATTTCTATGCAATAAGTACTTATCATCAATTAACAAAATTTAAATTTTAAATATTGTAACCCCCCGAAAAATTCTCTTACTACGCCACTGGCCCTAGTTCCACTTTCCGTAAATCTTTTCTTAACTCTTCCATGCTTTGAAGAACCAGGATGAAATTCCTCACTTTCTACACCAAATGAATTGTTAGACACTAACCAATCCTTATTAGTTTTGAGAAAACGTAATGACCTGGTTTTCGCCCTTTTCCACCATTTTTTCACACTTTTGGCTAAATCCTCTAATATTTTCCCACAGTTATTTGGATTTATATTACACTTTCCATAAACAAAACATTGTAAAATGTTTAATCTTCAGCCACTCATCAAACAGTTCCATACGGGTAATTGCCTGAGGGCACTCTGAAAAATAAATTTTGAAAATTATAGAAAGTCGAAGAAGGTTCTCTTGTATGTTGATGAGTATAGATAAAAGGTTAAGCAATTTTTCTTTAACATTTCCAACAGGTGCAAACACGTGCATTTTTTTATAACCTTCGGAAACTTACCTTGAAATTGATCGTTTATAAAGTATGCCTTTTTAAAATGCAATATTTTTTCTACTTGTTATAAGCTTATAAAACTTACGTTTTAATGATTTTTGCATGAAGTACACTTAAAAAAAATACAGTTATACAAGAAAAGCACGTGTAGTTACTCGTACAAACGATTGCAAGCAATACATAAACTACGCGCCCGGCGACTTTACAGGTACACACTTTTTGAGCACAATTTTTATTCAGATAAAAACTCTTATTGCATAACATTTTTTCTGATTTATATTGCATAAAAAAAAATTTTGCTTAAAAAAAAATTAAAATACCACTAGTAAATATTTGATTATATTCGCGCTAGATATGCACTTCAGACCACTGTGCGTCATTTCATGCTGCCCAGCTTTCGCCAGAACAAGGCGGTTTGGATGCTCATGACTCACCAGTGAAAACATCAAAGACCGATGTCTGACTTATGCGAAATCAATTTGTTCCTAGGCTAGTGTCACTATTATCACTATGGTATCACAACGAGTTTTTCTTCTCAGATGAGGGTACTGTTAGCTAAATAACTAACTCTCTATCCTCATCTATCACTTCCTCTTACTCTGAATCCCATTTCCCAAGTTTCTTCATCTGTCTTTCTTCTCTCTCTCTCTGGATCTGGTATTTATGATTATGCTACTTTCGATTTTGTTGTGTTACCGTAATTTGAAATATTTCAAAAATGTCTTCAGTGGCAGAGCCTATGCGAAAGAGCTTGTCGTAAGAAATTTCATCGTAAGTGGTGATATTTTATCGTGCACAAAACTTCACCGGATTTGTAATATGACATGGCAACCGACGTAACCAAAATCCAGCTCCGCATTCTTTTACGAGTATACAAAGTCGCTGGGTATTTTTCTGTTTCCACCACAGTTTACTGTCCTATATAATACGCAAATCCTGGTAAATAGTATTAGATATGTCTTATCAATATTTTTTCTTCCGTTGGCCTGGCTCATCATTGTGCTAAGCATTGATAGACATTTAAAGCTTATTATGACAAATACAAAGTAATACCCTTAGTTTGTCTAACTCTCCTTCAATTTGCTTTAGGAGCTTTTTAAGAGAAAATGCATGTAACATTGGAGATAGTAACCCATCACAATGCCTCTTTCTTGGTTTAATCAAACGGTCCAAATTGTAATTATCTTCCTGCATTCTAACATGCAGTCGTTAAAATTTTGCGAGACTTCGCTTACTTCGATATGTCTTAGTTAGTTAGTTCTCTTTGACCCCTTCGAATGGTTCTCCATACTTCGGCGACGTGAATAAATCGATCTTAGAATATTACACAAAGCCATTCTATATTTCTCTTTAGAAGTGGATATTGGTAAATGATTAAAGGGTTCTGCTCTATTGCTCGCCCATTCGAGATTTTTCCTTTTTTTAGAAGGTCCTGAACTTTTTCGCCCTTCGATAGATCTTTTCTCAATCTCGCAATCTCAATGACACCAAAACTTGTGAAAGGAGCTTTTTTAGTGACGCGTATTTTCTTTATTGTATCTCTTCAATAGCTCAAAGTACTCAGTCCAGCATTTAGTTGATTCCGCCGGCCTTAGTAATTAAATAATTCCCTTGTCAGTTTAAAATATTATAGCCAATGAAGCTATGGTCTGTTTCGAGCATTCCTGGGCTTGGAGTATTCTTTTCCTTTACTACATGCAAGATACTTTGGAGTATGAAACAAGAAAGCGACTTGCACTGTTCGTTAATGTCCTCATGAACAAAAAAAATGGTGTTGGACATTAGCGTCCGTGCAATGCCAATGTATCGCGATAGTCCGCCCTCAGCGATTTCAACTGGTCCGGTGGAGCTTTTAAGACACGCGCCCTGTAGCAGCAAAGGAAATTCATGGTACTAACTAATAGAAATTTCAAATAGTATCTTAGGAACAGTCAGATCCAGGGATGGCAATCAAAAACAGCTTTCAAACTCATCTAAATATTTACGAGTAAATTCGAAGGTATTCGTAAATGGTCAATTCTATGATTCAATAATATTGCATGGCTCGTTACTATCTTGTAAATCCTCCATCTCTTGAACTCGGTGAAAATTTTGGGTGCAGCCCGAAAATCAATTAGGACACTTCAAATGAAGTAACTTTTTTTATGTACACAAAAGAGCCATAAAAAATCTTTAGACTTACTAAGAACAAAGTTTTAATTGGTCTTCTATAACGGCTGGAAAAAAATATTTACATACATACATACACATGTACACTTGAAGTCAAATAAATATACATACGTACGTATCTACTTTCATATTTAAAAATAATAAAAGTAGAGTCATCATGTCAAGTCAGCGTGACTGGCGTGAAACGTTTCGACCCTTCTAAGAAGTTGCAACGCGGCTCCCAACTGTCTGCCAAGTCCAATGCAACAACAAAATATATTAGCCAAATTGATGATGTGACCATTGAAGGGTGATGAGTGTAATATTGATGATGAAGCGATTGATGTCACTATGCAATAACAATTCCCAGGTGAGGCAAAGTAATGCATCGTTACCCAGCTCGATAAGTTTGTGAATGCATCAACGTCGCAACGTCGTGCTGCAACTCTTTCGTGACAATTACGAAGGTTGCCGTAACATTTCGTGGCATACAAAATCAAAATCAATTGTAGCGTTTTTAAGTTTTGGCTTTTTGATTACAACTTTTCATTTTTTATAAAAACAACAACAAAAAAACGGCACTTGAATAAACTGCTTCTTCTTGTTGCATCATTAATACATGTAATGTTTGTGTGATTGGCATTTTGGTGGATGCATCAACGAGTGTGATGATTGATTTATTGTAGGCGATTATCAGAAATTAAACCGACACAATAACCATTCAAATAAACGATTTGGCTGACGGAGACGTGAGGTGGCAAGGCAGTTAGTCACTTTGTTGTTTGATAATGATGAATAATTATATCTCGTCAATCAAATGGATCGCTTTGGTCTCCGGCTTTTTGTTACAAACACCTACGCAATGACAGTCTAAACATGACGAGTGTTTTAGTACGGGTGAGGGAATATGAAATGGAATAATTGAAAGTAAAATGTTATGTCATGCCTAATGAATGAATTGAAGAAAAGGCTTGAACCAATTAAAGACCAAACTGCCTTTTGATATATCGAAGGCTTTACAGGACTGAACCATAGGTAGTCTGGGGATTTTTATAAGTAGCTCAGCGAAGAATACATTAAAAGGGGACTGTTTCAGCGTCCTTAGTGTGGGAATAAAGGCGAATATTCCAATGGTTTAGGCCACCGCCAAGATCTGTGCCATGAGGTATATATTTACAAGTTATTAATTATTAACAATTATATAAATTATCCGAAGAATTTTTCGTAGGGCTTCATTTTGCATATTTTGGTGGGTTGATTTTTGTTTTGTCGTTGCGATGGGGGCAGAATTAAAATGAAATTAATTGATAGGTTCAGAAAAACACTGAAAATATACTGGGATCTTTCGAAAAAATTTCGAAAACTATATCGAAATGATCCTGAAAAAGTCCGGAAATAGTCTGGAAAAGGTCAAGACAACAATCCAGGACATTTTCTAAAACAATCCTGAAATAATGCCGAAAAAGTCCAGGAATGGTACCGACAATATCCCGAAAAAGTACCGAAATTATAACCAAAACAATCGTGAAATGTTGCGACAACAATCCCGAAAGTTAAACGAAAATGGTCCGAAATGGAACCCGAAATATTGCCGAAAAGGTCCTATATAAGGCCGAATAAGTCCTGAAATTATCGCGAAATAGTCTTGAAATGGCCCCGAATACAGTCCCGTAATGATCCTAGATTGATAATGAAAAAGTCCAGAAATGATCCCCAATAAGTCCCGAAAACCATCCATAAATGATACTGAAAATGGTCCAGAAAAAGTCAAGAAATAATAGCGGCAGCATCTCTAAAGGGTCTCGTAATTATTCCGAAGCTGTATCGAATCGATTTAGAAAAAGATATAACTATCCCCAAAAAGTCCCGAAAGGATCCGAACCCTGCCTAATTCTTATGTTCACATCTGTTTCTCACGCACTTCTATAGATGAGATGTAAACGGATGCTAGCACCAAGTCAATGCAAGAATTGTAATGGATTAAAACGGGAGACGAGCCACTCGAAAATTGGCTTGATTGCATCGCTTTCCTCCTCGCCCCCGCTGCCTTTCCTTCCCTCTGCCAACATATGAATTATCACTTTTCAAATTGATCTATTAATCTCAACTTAAATAAAAATATAAACTAACGAATTACTTGAAATCTCGAAAAAGTAATCCGCTAATGTGCTGATTGCCATATAGAGTTCAGAGTTCAACTGGAATTCATTGAATATACAAAAAAAATTGAAATTTGAATAAAAAAATATGAGCTATTGAAAATTATTCGATACCCATGAATAGATCTCAGCTAAGAAGCTAATGAATAGGTGAAATGATGATGATGCAAATGACTAGATGAAAAATTGAAAATGACTTTGATTTGTCGGCTATAGCGGTAAGAGGCGAAGTTGTTTGGGTCTGGTGATATTGGCTTGTCGTAATATCAATAACCAATTCAGTTTTTCTTTAAATTCATTTAGGCTTTTTCAATCAATTAAAAGACGTTATGCTTCCAGCGATAAATTCAATTAGCTTATGGTAATTACCGATGGGAATAGCTCAGATAAATCCATAGAAATTGAAGTGAGATTTTGTAGAAGGCTGCATGAATGGTGCTATTTAAGAGTGAACAAAGTATGATAAATTAATGTAGCTTAGAAACAATGGGTAAACATATGAATACATACGTACGTATAAGCAACTTTAGGTGAAGGAAGTTTAGGCTCTTGTGAAATCGAACATTAATAGCTAGTTGTGGCCTATTTTGAGATCAAAAATAATGCACCTAAGACAAGAATAATAATTTTTTATTTTTTAATAATTTTAATTAATTATGAAAATTTTTGTTTTTATGTGACAACCGCCATGGCTCTTCTTATAGACCAATTTCGACAGCTGCTGGATTTCTTCATCAGAGAAATTTGAACACGTTCTGGTAACTATTAGGATATCAGAACGATGTTGTTTTGTCCGCTAAACTAAACTTAAGTTCCAACCTTCTTGCCGCCGCTACCTAGGGCTGAAATAAAAAATATAAAAACATTTTATTTAAGAAAAATTGCTAATTAAACTTTATCGCTTGTAGGGATACACTTAAGTGGATTAGAGGGGGTGCAGTCATTCCTATTTAAGGAAAAGTGTGCTTTTGTGTCTTTGATTAAGTGATTATACTAAGTATTAAATTCATTAAACTTTGAGAGTTTCGCATTCACGGATTTGGTTTATACTTGTCATCAACTGGCTGTAGTTCGCCGATTTCCATTAAAATATCTTAATAAATATACTCTTAATATAATTACTCATCAATCCCATTTGAAATAAAAGCACTTTTTCACAGAAAAGTGGACGGGTTCGGCGAAAACTGGGTTCGAAAGGGAAATTTGGTTCCAAATCACCTAGATGAGTCAAACTTCAACGTTTTCTCTCTCTCTATGGCGCTATATACAACAGGTATATCATCATAAACCTCCTAAGAGATTTTTGCGCCAAGCTTCTCTTCCAATTTGTGGTGTGCCGATTTGAATTTTCCCTACAAATTGGTGGGACATACAGTTTTTTGCCGACTCCGAACGGCATCTACAAAGGAGACGAATTTTTGCTGAGAAGCCTGTCATGGCAGAAATACACTCGGAGAGTTTGCCAAACCACTGCCGAGGGGCGACCCCGTTTTTGAAAAACTTTTTTTTTTTTTTTTTTTCAAATCACTTTTGATGTTACCTGTACCAGGGCTCGAACCATGGACCTTCGGTGTGGTAGGCCGGCCACACTACCTTCACACCACGGCGGCCGCCGTTTTCTAAATATTTAAAATTTATTTGGTTGGTTTTTAGTGAGTTTGGTTTTTGTCCATAAAATCGCCAGTGCGGAAAATGTTCTACGGATCAAATTCCATGTGACTTTTAACCAACCTTAACCTTTGCAAAACGTGGTTTCCCAAAACAAATTCCAGATTTTGGAACTATTCTTGAAATTCTGAGTATCTATACAGTCATTTTATTTCTCACGCAAAAAATTGCGTAACTAACCTCTAAAGAGAGCGATCCGAGCTCTTCGACCAAATATTTCATTTAATTATGTAAGTTGGCGAAGTTCCGTTTAAATTTCGGAAAAGGTTGTGCCATCTAGGTGCTTTGAACTTTCCGGCCCTTAAAGAGAATTGATATCAACGATTTTTGTTCAAGACTCTTACAACTTTTTCATCTTATTTGATGACGGAAAAATTTAATACCACATCCTTCCATAATTACTGTAAAAAGTGGGCGAGGCATGAAGAGTTATTGCCCACTTTCACAGCACAGATGTGTTTTCACCAATTATCGTTTTGAGTGCTTAATTTCTGTTCGTGTTATGGCATTAAAATAATTTGGGAAGATGAACAGCAAAAGAGGCGGAACCACGCCCATTTTGTAAGTTTTTGCAACTTACCTAAAATATCTCAATTTATACTATGCTTTGCACTTATAATCCAAATTTCGTAAAAAAGTGGGAGTGGTGATCAACCGATTTTGTAATTTTGTTTGTCAATATGTATTTTATAACAAAAATTGTCATGATAACGTAAAAAGCTGTACACCTACAACCATAAGATATATTAAAAAAGTATTCGTGGCAGTCTGTCGATTTTGTCACTTTTGAAAGCCAATCTATGACACTATGGGGTGTAGAATATTCCTCTCGTAAAAGGCGATTTAAACCATCAGATCAACAAATCGTTTCCTGTGCTATCGGGTTGGTAACAGAAGATGTGAATACCATATCCTGTTCTAATCTTCGTGGGGTGTTTTCCCTGGTACAACAACAATAACATCCAATCTCCTACTTTTCTTTGCGCCAGATGGCTCCATCTAGGGTAAAGGACTCTTAATACCGGCGATACTCAGATTAACCTTTGGGGAGTGTATCTAACTTTTAATACACCAGCAAACCCAATCAGCTTGGTTTAACCCTCTAACCGGCAATAGTGTCTTTAGGTGGGGTAAAGTCGAATAGAGATAACACTTATACCTCTAATTTTCTTCTATAATTATTGACACATAATCTTCGGCAAATACTTTATCTATGTCGCAACCTTCATTTTATAACTGTAAGTGGTAGCAGAGTGAAAAAAATTTAAAAAAAAAATTGTTTTGACAGAAATAGATTTGACAACTACAAAAAAGTGATAAAAAGTATTTCTGCTGTAAAAATCAAAATTGTTTGTAATTGAAATAATTGTTAAGGATTAACTAATAAGTATATTTATAGAATTATTGGCCAAAAATCCTACCCCTCCTATAGGCGGAGTGCGCTGTTAACAGGCAAGTCCGGCTAGAAGGGGGTGGGGGTTTCAGTCCTAGGAAGAAAAATATGACGTAAAATTCGAGTTTATTGCACCAGAATTGAAAAAATATGAGTTTTTTCATTTTAAACTAAAATTGGCCTGTTAGAGGGTTAAATATATTAATATTCCCACAAGTCATCACACGAATATTCGGACGGATGTATATGCTTTGATCGTTATAATTTCTTATGCTGATCATCTTAATTAGTCTATGACTATTTCGATATGTTTATAACGTTACAACCACTGGGTATACAAACTTACTTCCTTAACTACTTCGATTGTTGCACTTTTAGAAGGATCGTTCATCACTCCCCTTCTTGAGCCATTGTTCTATGTACTCCATCAAATCGTTTTGCGCTTGTTAAAACATTTTAAAATCTTATTAATTCAATATATTTGTAAGTATATAATTTTAGTTTGAAGTTAATAAAGCAATTTGGTAAATTAAGTTAAACAAATTTTATAACACCTTTCCGTTAGCGCATGCGCAAAACGTTTATGCGCGCTCAACAACACCAAAAACAACCAATTGCCAATTACCGTCAAACACGTTCGCAGTGCGCATCATTGCCCGATCGCCGCATACCTATCAACACACATGCATACATACAAATGTATTAGTACTTAACCCCACTTATAACAATAAAGTAAATTACACCTTTTTTCGGCTGAAGGCAACTCGTTTCGTTCATTCATTTATTTTTCAAAGATTTTTACTTTTTCGCTGGGCTATTGGGGCGATGGGGCTGTCGGGCGCGTTATGCAGTGTTTTGCCATTAACTCCTGACACACTTGCTGGCATTCGTTTGCGGTAAGAACAAAGTTTTTTAGTTAGCACCAAAGTAGACTTTGCAGTCGCGCTACACATCAACACGTAAATCAAATGTTCGACAGATGCGAACGAATGCTGTGCTGCAGCGGCTGTGTGATCGTTTCAGGTCGTTTTGTGTAGTGCGGTAAATGCGAGTATGCGCCCAATTGTGCGCACACCAAACAATGCGCTGATTATTGAGCGTTGTTCGGTTGTGTGCATGAGGGTTTGTGTAATTCACGCGCTTCCCGCTGGGTGGAAGGTGAGTAGGTAGATAGGTTGGGTAGTTGGCGGTCGAGCTTTGATTTGCGCATCAACGGCAAGTCGGTTATTTAATAAATGAAAAGAAGCAACTTAAAGCCGCTGCTAACGAGGGTATAGAGTTTACTACCATTCAAAGCAGTAAGTAAGTCGAAAAGGGATTACCCACTATGGGCTAAAGGGTGCTTGGTGCAGCTATAGATCAGATGCTGCTTACATGGCAGACCTTTGTCGGATATAAAGCCGGCGTTCTCAGCTACTAGCATCCACAGTTACACCTTCATCACCATTACCAATGTTATCGATAACCGACGCCGATTGGAAACACCAACAGAGGTCAACCCATCCTCCACTGGTTTGTGCGATTTCACTCGAGGCCTGCCCTTCCTCTGCTGCCGAATTTTGCGTTGATAGGAAAACTTACAAGGCCGGAGCGTCGTTGTATTTCCTTCGATACTCGCGGTTGGCATCGCGTTATGGGACCATCCCATCTTTTTTACACTGTCATACATACATACAAGCCATACATCAGGACTGGTATGTTGACAAACTTATAATGCGTTCTGTTTATTTTTCAGTTGTTCTTCAAAAGAGGATTTCTTTTGCCGATTCCTTATTTATTGACAGAAAATACTTCGTCTTGGCCTCATTTACCGCTAAACCAAATTTTTGCAACGCTTTATCCAGCCCATTCAAGGCAGAAATTATTGTCGAACATACTGATCTTATCAGCAATGGCTAGTTCTTGTTGAGGATTGCAGCTTTCCGCTTTAGTTCTTACCGTCTCAGTGTGGATCTCTTTGAGAGCCTGCCGGTGCATCTTTCGACAAAACGATCTTATAATATGATGCCAGATATATAATCATTGGTTTGGGAACAAAGCGCATTATGCAAGAGCTTTGGACTGTTGTGATTATCGTGCAGTCGTCTGAGTAGGGAACTATGGAAACTCCTTCTGCTGAGGAAGGGATCTTGAATTCTCATTCCTCAACAATTGCCTGTCCAACGCTCAGATAATTGACGGGCCGCCTTTTTAGACTTGGGGGAAAGGTAGTTTCCTCACCATCATTTGACAACTGGTATTATAATCTGAAATCAATTCTGACCATGAAACTATGTATACCCAGAATAAGTTCTTAATTGGGAGCATATTTTGGCTTCGAGGCACCAAAAATATACTATGGGAAGCAGTGAACCTTGGAGTTAGCTTGAAACTGGATGTTTTCTTATAAAGGGGCACCGGATTAGAAGCCGTTGAAGACCACATTAGTAATTTGTGATTTTCAGGGTACCGAATAGGACTGTACCCTAATTATATACATTGTTAAACACCCTCTAACTCTTGGTATAGATACATATGTGGTTGGTGTTGCACCCTATTTCCAAAGCCTCCTAGCGTAGAGAATGGACCAAATAAAGTTATCCCCAATGCAGCCCAAGATTGATTTCCACGAAATAAATATAACTTCTTTTTCAATAGCTGCCGCCTCTTCAGTCACAACCAGCCCTGTAAAATAATCATTACTAATCGTAATGATTACCGGTTTGATTAATTACTTACTTGAGAATCCATTTAATGATTGATTACCAATTACTTTAAATTTTCAATGATTATTTTCCAACTGATCAAAAAAATAATCAAGAACAATTATGATTTTTTATGATCAATAAAAATAATCAAAAAAAAAAAAATCAAAAAAATTGTTTTGATTACTTTTGATATTTTTGATTTTTTTCAGTATTGTTGTAGAAGCACATGAATATACACATCAACAATGCTGAAAAAATCCAAAATATTAAAAAAAAAATCAAAAGTAATTAAAACTACT
The DNA here is from genome assembly GCA_949987695.1 of Merzomyia westermanni. Classification (NCBI taxonomy): domain Eukaryota; kingdom Metazoa; phylum Arthropoda; class Insecta; order Diptera; family Tephritidae; genus Merzomyia; species Merzomyia westermanni. The sequence goes on along the minus strand of OX465288.1, from coordinate 160,433,077 downwards.
TTTTTTTTGATTATTTTGGATTTTTTTAATTTATTTTTTTTATTTTTTATTAATAATTGCCTTTTCTTGCAATACAATTAAAATAATCAGTACCATTTAAAAAACCCGTCTAATTAATTGATTACTAATTAATAATCAAATTTCAAAAAATCCTTTGCTCCAAAAAAGTGACCCTCTACAAACTGAAATATTTTGATTTCGATGCTTTTTTCCAATTTTCTCTTGCATACGCGCATGCGTTTCATCAGCCCATACATACTCGATCATGATTTGTTTGTTTGTTCTGGTTGTTATGAAGATTTGTGGACCATTTTTCCATAACTGGCGGTTCGTTAGCGTGACAGCAATTACTTACTTGTATTGGGCGATTGTACCGAATATGTGTTCTTGTTCAATTCAATTCTATCTATCTATCTATGGCGCGATATACAACAGGTATATCATCATAAACCTCCTAAGAGATTTTTGCGCCAAGCTTCTCTTCCAATTTGTGGTGTGCCGATTTGAATTTTCCCTACAAATTCAATTCAATTACGTTATAAATAATTGGCTATCTGTAAGCTTTTTGGTTGGTGTTAGCAAAAACACCGGGTTCTTAAAAAATTATGATAATTTGGTGGGTTCAAAGTGGGTCATGCACATTATTTGGTTGGGAGAAGGGGTTAAGATAAACATTATATCCAGGCGTCCTTCCGTGATGTGACATGCGCTGTGGTGCTTCTCGGCTTAAATTTTTTTTAAAGCTCGGAAGTCTTTATCACTGTACATACCAGAAAGCGACAAAACTCGAGATAAGACTTAGGTTTTCCTAATTTCTGATTCTTACACATATATAATGGCCTGACAGAACCAAACAGCTTTCAACAAGTCGTTTTCAAGATTTATATTATGTTTCTAAATCAAGAAAGTGAGATGGTCACGGGTAGGGTAAACAAGGCAAATGTGGGAAATTGTTTAGCATGAACTGAACTGAAGGACTGCTGCTATGGACAGTTTAAAGAAGTGATTCAAAAAAAAAAGAAGACATCCCCGTTGACCTGAGTTTTATGACAAGGGGTCCTTTGAAGCACATATTCAAACCTTTCCTGCATGAGCACAAACAACCCCATAAGACTGCCAAATCAAGGGCCAAAGTACTTAGCTCACTTAGCTTCCTACTGTTGGGTGGTTAGAGCTAATAACACAGCTCATAAATTACCTAAGAATGATGTATTAAGAAAACTGATAAAATCTCAAGAACCATTTTGGGCTTCCTGCCCCACTTTATGTATGCCTTTCAGTTCAAATATTTTAAAAGCTTCCCTAACCTAAAGATTTAAATTCCAGAAAGCCTCCCGAAGCATGTTTTACCCAAAATTTCATTCCGGCTCGACAGTGCGCTCTACAATTAATAGTAAGCAACGCAACAAATCTTAATAGGCCCCTTCCACTTATATTGATAAGGGTTCGGGTTTTAGTTACTAGCCAGGTGTACTTACTAACCTTGTTGTATTTAGGAAGGTTTCTGTGACGATATCCCGAACGCCGCCATTTAACTATGCATGAGGGCCAATGGTTTTTTTTTTTTGTAGAAAATTTTGCTTTTTTAATCTTTAGCAGAGATGATCTTGGGTCTGGTCGTAAATTCTAAATTCTCCGATCCCGATGAAGTAGGAAAATATATTCATTTTGAATTTTTCCATACCCATTTTCATACCTCTTCGGTGCCATTGCTTTGGGTCTCGCTCTGCCATTCAAGAAAACCACCTTTTACGCCCAAGATGACTGATCAACGGCCTGTTATTAGAATCTCCCGATGTACCACATACTAGGGTTCGTCCTGTGGTTCAAATTGAAGCACAAAAGAGGTCAATACAATTATACTCCTATCGGTTTCTTCACTTGTACTTCCTTTCCCCCGTCATCCTTTATGTTCCTTTCCTATACATTTTTTTTCTCTTGGTTATTTTCTTTCTATTTATAATGTATAATGTCTATTTTTGTTTGAATGTTTTTTCATTTTATGTATTAATTTACTACTATTTATTATCATGTTTTAATTAATTTAAACTTATATAATTTTGTATACCAAAAATTCAATTGAGTTGTTGTTTTACGGCCTGTACATTTTGAAAAAGTACCATGACTATAAATGAGTTCAAGGCCAAGAATAATAATTTTTCTTTTTATAAGAATTATTATTGTTTTAATTTTTTTAATAAATATTTTTTAATTAATTATTAAAAGTGTTTAATATATTCTTAATTGGCCCAATTTTTATTTTTATGTTTGCTGGGTTATTTTATTTCATACAAATCTAACCACAAGGGGAACAAAAACTAAATTCACTGTACTGAGTACTCTCAGCTGTAATAAATTCTTATTGCGGACTTAATATTTCCTACAAAGTAACTAATTCAATAACATCAACTCAAGCAAGAATGCCTACACCGACTTCAGCGTCTCCATAGTAAGAATACAAGTTTTCAGTATTTTTAGTGGTGCCACTTTTAACCTGATATTTTCGACATAATTTTAAGTAGACTATAACCTTCTGTTGTTGTTGCAACCAAAAAAATTTGTAACGAAGGTTTCAGAGTATTACGGATATGGGTAGCCTTTTCCCGGAATGAATCTGGACCGGTTTGAATCTGAGGTTCAGTCCTTTTAGTCTGCCCTTACGAAAAGGATACCTTACAGCGGGTTTATTCTAAGTCCCCTCACATGCTAGTGTTGTACTTGGTCTGTTTCCAATCGCATTATTCAATTTAGAAAACCAAAAGCTAAAACCAAGGTGTGGCATGTGGACCTACCGTCAGCTCATCTCCATAGATGTGCTTTGATCGTTTTAAAGAAAGGAAATATTCAATGCTTTGCAACATTCTAAATGATAAGCTTTATTAATTTGTGCTGATTTGCAGCTAATAATGGGGCAACATAAATTTGTCTGCCTGTCTGAGCGTTATTCAATTTGAATTAACTAAAAAGGCGCAGTTTTGACTGTCAGCGCATGCGCAACCAGCAGTTAAGTGTGTATCAATGAATCATCAACAACAAAAGTAGCAGCGGCAAGAACGCAAGCGCATACGCTAATTGAATTGAATTCAAGGCGACGACGAACGAATTACCGCTCAACATCCAACACTTTGCTAATTTGTTCGCTGAACAATTGTTTGTACGTTGGCATTGAATTATTGGTGTTGGAAGGCGAGCCAGGCAACCTCAGCAGCAGCAGAAGCAGCAATAATGGCACAATAGATCGCCACTGTTAAATGCTAAGTGTTATAAGGTGCGAGTCGAAATGCGAGACGAAGCAGCTTCGCTTCAATGGTGCTAATGAATATTTGCGTGGCTTTAAGCCGATTTCTTGGTGACTTCTTGACATTTGTGCGGTGTAGGGATGTAGACTACTTGAGTACCGCAGTTAATGTGTGAAGGATTGTGTGCTTTTGCAGGATGAGTGCATTGGCTGCAAGTGTGCTGTGATAAAGCAAAAAAAAATGTCAGTTTTTGTCGATCGTTGGTAAAAAAAAAAAGAGCGAGCCAATGACTTGTGATATATTCTTTTTTGGACAACAATTGATGCGGCTTGTGGTTAATCAATATTAAGGCGAATAATTTGTTGCACTTACAATATTTAAAAAAAAATTTTAATGCACAGTAGGGTTGGTTGTAAAAAAATGTATTTTCGCTTCGCAGGGCGTACAATTTATACTTAATAAAAAAGGTTTACTCAACATTTTGAGGGGCTTTTTAATTAATTAAGTAAATAATAATTCCAAAAGAAAAACTTATTTTGATCCAAAATTGTAAAGAACATTCAAAAATCGTGGAATATTATGATCTTTTAAATTTTCTATTTTATAAAGTAATTTGTATCCACATGCTAAACAAAAAAAGAAATTTTCAACACACTCTAATGTGTAGTGACGGGCATAATATTGCCAGTCCTAAGCACCGAAACTAGCCAGTTTTGGAGAAAAACAGCTTCACAGACACCGGTGGAACTCTGCCCAAACAGATTCGGTACCTTCATTATCCATAGCACTTCGCGTGATACATCTCTGTACTAAGGGAGTAAACCCATATTCAGGGCCTCTAATATCCTAACAACTGAAGTCTGTATACCAAAACCCCAGTGTTCACCTTCTATGCGAGAAAAAATCAGTCGGTTTTACCCTTTGTACAAATTTGCCTTTACCCTTTCGGGTATAATGTCGACATATGTGGACAAAAGTTTTCTTTGTGAAATAACTGTCAATGTTTCATTATTTTTCTCAAACCATATAACAGTTTACTGGGAACATATTCGATCGCTTCTCTACATTTTTAGTTTCTATCTTTACTTCTTCTGTCCCATTCATTTCATACGATATTTTCAAATGGACTGAAATATGCAAGATTGGATCATATTTTGTCAAAAGTGAGTCAATATTTTTTTTGTGTACACATAAACACTTTTACTTTTTTTAATATATGTTTACTTATTTTGAATAAAAAAAACATTGAATTAGCTTTTTCTTTGAATTACATTACATTAGTGATAATCGATTACTTTTTCAAACAACCACTTTAAATCGATTAATCGACTATTCGATTAGTCGATTATCAAGAGCTCTACTCTTTAGACACCATTATTAAAAATAAGTCATAAAAAATTCTTTTTCTAACGTATTTTCGGTGCGGAATTGAAGAGGTTAAAGTTCTGCCGGAAAGGGTACTGAAATGCAGCGTGATAGCTGATGTATGCATAGGACGGCTTGAGCCTTTCACTATCAATACGAGTACCTGGTGTGTTAGGTGTGTCAGGAAGAGGACTTACCTCATCGATGCTACTTCCTGAAGCCTTCGGAGAATGCTTTTACATTTAGAAATTATAAATCCAACCAGTCAAAGTAGAAGTCGGTAGCAAAGTTTTATTTGTCGCGGCCAAAACCCCTTTGGCCATGATCGTCAAAGAAAAAGTCCAGTTTTACCATGAGAAAAGGGTGAAGAGGATTAAGTTTTGCGCCCTCTAGTAAAGGAAAGAATTTTGAAGCTATGAAATAGCGTACTGTAATACTAAAGGTGGAAACGGTCACGCTGGAAACGGTTACCAACTACACCCGATTCCTTAGCAAATCTATAAAATTCATATACTCGACCGCTAAAAGGTTGCAATGAACTGAGTGGTTTAAAACCTCGGTCATTACGGTAAGTAGAACTGGTTTTAGCAATGAAGATCAAACGCCTTCTGGTTAGGAGTTTAGGATATGCCCAAAGTAAGCATACTGCTCGTAAGAGACGACTAATATGCACTGAGGTAATGACGTGTAAATCGATGGTTGATCTAAGGATACGATGCCTCTCACCTCTCATTACTAGAAGATTCCACTGGTCATACCAAATCACTACCACGACAGTCAGGCAGTACAGCATGGGAGTACCGGAGCGTACCGGATTCATATACGGCCAAGGACTGTCAGTTCGACAGCGCTCCCCAAAACCTTCGGAGAGTGTTTTTTTCGTTACAACAACAAAAACTATAATCTTCGCAAGACACAATCCATCTTTTTCAAATACTAGGCGCAAGAATCTTTTTGAACTGCAGGTTTCCTAGGACTCCGGTGAAGTGATAAAAAGAAGAGTAGATCCAAGTAGATGATAGTCACCTTTTAAGTGGATTCCTTAGAAGTCAATTGAATAAAATAGTCTGAAAAGGTGAAATGTCCCACATCAATGAGAAATCTACAATCTAATGGCCAGTTAGTTCAGAGTTGTTCCACTTTCCATATCCAACAGGAAGGGACTGAGGGTGTGGTCATGGGTAGCGCCTTTTTTAAGGACATTGCAATTGGCCATAGAATGAGGAAGGAGTGGAAGCATACAGATACGCCACTAGTTGTGCTGTCCAGCATTATCCCTATGTATCTCACCTCACCAGAGATAAGCATAAAGTTAGAAACCCGTTCAACCTAGAACTATTCTCCTTTCGGTAAGTGTAAATTCCTTAAAAACTTTTTGAAGACGTCTTACCCTTATTGAACAAAGAGGAAGAGAATTTCTTTTGCCTAGCTTATATCAAGGGTTTGGATGAACTTAAAAAAGTTTTACATTTACCATTACGTGGGTGGAATTTTAATTATTTCCGATCACTCTTCCACCATTGTCTTGGCAAACAAAGGTAAGTTTAATATCAAATCAAACCAAAAATATATCTTAGCCTCCTATTGGTCCCACATAATACTTCAACGAACATCAAGTCCCATAAATGTTGGCTGCTTCTCTTCTCTAGCTGATCCCCACACCATATTTCAACAACTGGATCTTAAGCGAACTCTTCTGATGCTTTATCAGTCCAAAACATTCTACTGTGGCCTCTTGATGTCCTTCGCCATTTAGCGCTCTTAGGTAGTGATCACCTCAACGACCACATCTCTCATCCTTTTCGATCTCGTTATTAATTTAAATTGCATTCATTGTGGCTAATTGCACTAAACGACGCATGTGTATCACCCTTCCTCAGACCAACCGTGCATTTAAGCCATCGCTGACGGCTGCGGGGATGCCAAAAGCCAATTATTGTGCGAACAAATGTCAGTTTCAACCGCAACGGCAGCCTTCGATTGTGCCATCATTAAAACTCAAGCAATAATTTACCTGAACGATGTGATGCGCGCAGAGGGTACGATTCACATTTTAGCGAATGCCAAAACAGCTGGTCGGTCCATCAGTTTATATAATGTCATGAGATAAGAGCACATCTGCGGTGTGGGTGCTTTCTAAAAGCATGCGTGTGAATTGTATTTCGCTAAAATCAAGGCTCACTTCATTAATCAACACTCAACGCGGGTGATAATGAACCTAAATAAAATGTTTAATTGAATCAAATTTAGTTGAGTTTAACTGCCGTCGGAATACTAACTGCTTGCCATTCAGAGTGGAGCATAGGATGATCCGTTGTACAGTTGCAAGCAATAAAAATGCAATTCTTTTTCTTTCGAAATGAGTTAGTGTTGTTATTAGGAGCTTTTTATAAAACTCAGGTAGGTTTGATTGGGTTACCGGGACGTTAATTGTACTCCTTGCAACCTTCCGATATCATCTCTTTATTTTTGAGATTCCGATGTTTTCTTATCGATAGTTTTAATATCGTATTAGGAATGTAACTTTTATGGATTTTAACTATCGCGGGATCCCGGGATTGTAAAATCATATCACGCAATTCTCTAACAATTTAGTATGAAAAAGCGAAGAAAATGGGGTCTATCAGCTATTCCAACGGTGTTGCCGACCGGAGAAATGTAATAGAACATAAGAGAAATCAATAGATTTAATCGGAATTTGGCAGTGAATTTCGATAAAGTCGATAGAGATCACAAAACTCTATTACAATTATTCCCTGCAGGCAGCTCCGCCGGAACAGCTGAGAGACCCCAAAACTTTTTTTAGTAAATATCTTCAGTAAACACAATTTTTGTGCAAAAACATAATTTCTGTGAAAAAAAATGTTTATTAGGCTGATAAATATTTAAATAGTTTTAAAACTGTGCTAATTATAAGGTGTTTCATTTGAATATAAAAATCCAATATTGAATAATTAAAAGGAAAAAGTCGATACTGCTACCCATAGACCTAGACCTACAAGAAAGTCTCAGGTTACTTTAAGCAACAAAACCATAAAAGAAAATTAAACTATTAAAAACTATTGCATGTCAACAAAAAAGTAAGATAACTTTCAATAAGAAATCACACAAACTCAGATTTTCATAACATTTTTACAACCCCGAAAACCCGGGGCTAAAGGAAAAAATTCCGAGATTTTCTGCTTCGGGATTGACATCCCTATGTTGTTCCATTATAATATTTGCAAATACATCATAATCCCATGATGTTGACTTCAAGTAGGCCAGAAACTTTACTGGTGTTTCAAAAACTAAGTCTACTTTGCCGAGTTCTGGGGTAGTATCTAAGCATATTTGTCAAGTGTGGCCCTGCTAGCTAAAATTTTGTTACGCTCTCTGGTCGCGGTGCTAGGATATCACTAACAGCTGTCACTTTAGTCAGAATTAGATAGAAGTAGTCAGGGATTATTGGAGATCCACCCCGCAATTTTTAGATTTACTCACTCATTGTCAGCAAAATTTTAATTTTTGGCAGTAGGGAGGTACTGGATTTGCCTAAAATCAGTCAACACTTCAGAAGTCAGAAAGATTAAAATATTGAGAAGAGCGAAAAATAGAAATACTGACAATTTAAGAGACTTTTTTTCAGCTGATAAAAATCTAAAATAAGCCACTGAAAATTTTTGGAAAGGTCATTAAATCATGCGCAAAGGTAAGAAATGCGAAATACGACACTTTTGGGGGCCATGTTAAAGGTCAAGGTATTTTCTTAAATTTGCCGGACTATTTTTCCAGAATACTCCATCTCACAGTCTTTCAAAACAGGTATGTTTTTTTAAGTATCGCTTCTCCTTATTGGTTTGAGATTGTGCCAAGTAAAAGGGTCGATTTCCATACTATACGGCGTAGATGTCTATCAAGCATTCATTTCCGCCCTGAGAAAAATAGTATTTACATCATTTTCCGTCACAAAATGTTTATTTGGTACTCTCCACTGTATGTAACTATTGTCCTCTATTTCCATTTAATAATGCTTTGACTAAATGCTGCGACTGTCATTTCGTCTTTGGATTGATTTTGAAATACAAACTTATATCGCTCGAAGTATGCTTTAATTCTTTTTATAATCATTTCACAATTGCTTTCGTTTTCAGTTCCTTCAAATGCATCCAATTTGTTTCTTTTTGTATATGAAGTGTTTACTGACTTTTTATCAACCTTATTGCCAATTGTTACAGCTGTCATTTTGTGTCCTTTGTCACGTGTAATGAGACGTTGAGAATTGACACTCATTCAATCGTTTCTTTCATGATTTCTTTTTTTTTATGTGTTTTTGGTTGCGCAAACATTTTAGTTCCATTGAAATCCAATCAGGTGTTCATAATTACATATTTATTATTCACTTAAAATGTTTAAGTGCGGATTGATTTCAAAAAGATTTTATTTTTTTCAAATTGAAGAGGTGCCATTGTGTCTGCGATTAGTAACATCAAATATCCTTAGACATTCAACAAAGATGTTCGCATTTGTTGTTTGATGATGAATACGACACTGCATATTTTGTTACAAATATGTATATCCTTACAAGTTTGTTCCCCTTTGCTTACCTAAAAAGTAAGTGGGGATAAAAAAGACAATTTGGTACAGCTGCGAAATCTTGGGTGCCGCTCATCAGTGCTGATAGAACGGCACGAGTACTATATGAATAGTATAGATGCTTAGAATGAAAATACTCGAGTATTTTGAACTAATTTTAGGTCTTTCTTGCTCCAAATTCAAAAAAGCCAATTTAGTTGAAGGGACTAATTTTTTGTTTGTTAGGTTATGTTAGGTTCAGTGGCAGTTTGCTATAAAGGTCCGTTGGGAGGCACATGAAATTACAACAGCGTCTTTGTTTGGCTTAAGAAGGTTTGCATTGCAACGATATAATTTAGAAATCCGATCACTAATAATAAAATAGATTTAGTGAACTCAATGAAAATGGCAGATCGACTGGAGCTCACCACGTGCGCTTCAAAAGTATCATTCAACTGACCACCCCGATAATTTAGATATTACTATGCCCCAGCGCCTATATAAAGTTTATTGCGAAATACCCTGTATGCAAGCGAGAGAGAGGCTAGACATTCCCAGATCACCCTCACTCGCATCACCATTGAGCTCTAAATCCGAAAATATTCAGCATAACCTTAAAATCCAAGGTCGGTATAGCCTTTAAAACTTCGCCTTAACAGAGCAGTCGGCTGTACAGATACTAGTCTTCTAAATATGCTAGCCTTGTCCAGTGCGCTTCACCAAACAAGAATTCCATAGAAAGCATTTACCTGACCACCATCTCATAAACCAAGTTCCAGGGTCAAACTCAAGCCTCCTTTCGGCAGCGCAAAAAGAGCTGCTTGTATGGAGCAACACCCGAATTTGATTTTTTGTTGTTTTTGTGTATTGTGTCATCTGGATTATTAGCAGTACTTCGAGCTGGGACGTCAATGACTAAACAGGGTTATACTGATATTGGCAGTCCTTTTCTACATGTAAATTTGGTACACTACGGTACTAGTACCTTGTGGTCCTAGACCGACCGCCGTGGGAACGCTTTCGTTGATCCCGAAACAGGGATCAATGTGGATTTTAGTCGAATCTTACCTTATGCGTACCTACCTATCAGGTATATTCTAAGCGCTCTACCCCGAAATGGGTTTAATTTCACTTTTAAAGCTTACACATTCTTCGGAAAGAGGACTTCTCCGAGTCAATTGAAAAAAACGAAACAGCAGGATTACCCAAAAATATATAATTAACCTTAACAGTATCGCCGTATAATCTTTCTTCCAAGACCCTGGGAAAAACAGACGAAAAAAGTTACAGTTTTGGAACTCTGACACATTTCGTCTATTTGGGAGACAGCTTTAGCACCGCAAAAAGTTTCGGCAGAGAAATTAACTGGAGAGCAAGAGTGCTACTTTGAACTAAGTAGGCAATTGGGAAGTAAAATCCTCTCTTCATTAATAATTGTAACCCTTATATAAGTCTATCATCATACCTATCAGACCTGTTAAATAAGGATCACTAATCGTAATGATTACCGGTTTGAGTTATTTTCTTGAAAATCCATTTAATGATTGATTACTATTACTTTTAATTTTTAATGATTATTATCCAATTAATTAAAAAGTAATCAAAAAAAATCATGATTTTTTACGATTATTAAAAATGAAAAATAGTCAAAAAAAAAGTTATTTTGATTACTTTTGATTTTTGTTTTTTTGATTATTTATGATTTTTTTTGTTATTGCTTTTTTTATTTTTATACCAAATTTTTTTGTTTTGAATACTTTTGATTTTTTTTTAATTTTCTTTTGATTATTTTTGATTTTTTTTAATAATCGTAAAAAATTATGATTGTTTATTGATTTTTTCTAATCGTAATCAATTAATAATTGCCTTGTCTTGAAAAACAATTAAAATAATCATTACCAATTAAAAAAGCCATTTAATTAATTGATAACAGATTTTTAATAAAATTTAACCGGTCTGATACCTATCTTGACGTATAGGTAAAATCGGGATCATGGACACTGTCAAAATCAGATAGAAGAACTTTGAAAAAATGTTCCGGAATATTTATGGACCAACGTTTAACCTTGAATGATACGCTGCACCCGATACAAGAAGATAGAGCACCGTGCTGGCTAAGTAATGTTGCGTGGACGGATTAAAAAGGTATACCTGGAGGATGGCTTTGATCCACGCTTATCACTATTGTGATGGATTTACCATTTCTTGCAGGGAAAGTCTCTGAAGTAGTGCGCTAGGAGTGCGTGCGGAAACACTACTAATTCATCCGCAATCCCTTTTAAATACAATCAACTGGTGGAAGTGGTCACCGTTGGACTACCTTTTCTACAGCTCCGCACTAACGAAACATTCTACATATTAGATCTAGTTCGTTTATTGGTACTTTTTCCTTACATATTGAATGTAGCACGGTCTCACCCCGTAATGTGATAGTTCTAAAGCACACATTGAAACTAGCGGAAGCATCGCTTTTTTCGGTAGATCCGAAGCAGCACAATATTCTAGACATTTTACTTAATTTCTTTTTTTTTTTATTGTTTTTACAGTCTATCTTATAACACAAGACCATTTGATAATATTTAATAGCATATTAGTTACTATGAACTAGTTTTGAGGTCGTGCAACTTATAAAACACTTTAATTATGGATTTATAACTTCGCCCCGATGTACGAGGTGTGTTCAAAAAGTATCGCAAATTTTGTGTTTTTTCAAAAACTAATTATTTATTCATGAATATCTATTTTGTCCCCTTCAAAGTAATCCCCATGAGATATTATACACTTGTGCCAACGGTTTTTCCAATCTTCGAAGCACTTCAAAAAATCATTTTTTTGTATCTTGTTCAGCTCCTCCTTCGATGCCGTCTTTATCTCGTCAAGAGAAGCGTAACGTCGTCCTTTCATGGGCCTCTTCAGTTTAGGGAACAAGAAAAAGTCACAGGGGGCCAGATCTGGGGAATACGGTGGCTGCGGCATCATTAGTGTGTTGTTTTTGGCCAAAAAGTCGCGCACAAGCAACGATGCGTGAGCAGGGGCGTTATCGTGGTGCAAAAGCCAAGTTTTGTTCTTCCACAAATCCGGGCGTTTCTGGCAGATTGCTTCGCGCAAATTGCGCATAACTTGCAGGTAATATTCCTTATTGACCGTTCTTCCCTGTGGCAAGAACTCATGATGCACCACGCCCCTGCAATCGAAGAAAACTGTCAGCAAAACTTTCACATTCGACCGTACTTGGCGCGCTTTTTTCGGTCTTGGTTCGTGCGGCAGCTTCCATTGAGCTTTGGTTTCCACATCATAACCATAAACCCAAGATTCGTCACCAGTTATGACCCTCTGGAGCAAATTTGGGTCGTCGCGGACAGAGTTTAACCTCTCATTAGCAATGTTCATGCGATGCTGTTTTTGGTCACAATTGAGCAATTTTGGTAAAAAAATAGGTAAAAATCGAAGACGATCCAAAACACGTGCAAGCAAAACAGCTGCCAACAATTAACTGAACATTCAAAATGGCCGAGCTTGTCGGCATAAGTGAGAGACATGAGTACCAACATAACGCCACAAAAAATTCGAAATTCGAATATACGTAACCAGCGAAAATTCAAAATTCGCGATACTTTTTGAACACACCTCGTATGTAAGTATGAGAAGAAGAAGAGATACACCACAAATAAGTATACCGAAATGATCAGGAAGGTGAGCTGAGTCGATTAAGCCATGCCCGTCTGTCCGCCCGTCTGTCTGTTTGAATGCAAACTAGTCCCTCATTTTTAGAGATATCTTGCTGAAAATTTTTATGGCGTAGCCATTTTGTATAATAATAAAACTGAGGGTCTAGTTTGCGTTCAAACAACTACTTAATATTGAACTAGTATTATGTGGCTGTTTAGGTTTACTTCTGACCAAAATTTTTTTTATTACTTACTGAGTTATATATTATATTGTAAAATGTTAAGTGTGAAATCTATTTAGTTTTACAGATCTTTAGGCGCACCTCCAACAAGGGAATCAACTTACAGCGCGAACCTAACTACATATAAAAAAATATTTCGAACTAAACGCATCATTATGTCTGTATGGACTTGTGTAAATATATTTACTAATACTCGAAGAATGTGGTTAAACGAAATGTCATGTCATCTGGAGTGTCATTCAAGTGCCATAATTTATGACAATAAAACTCAAACAAAATGCTCAAACATATGCCAGAACGATCCCCATATCCCAAAAAAAATATATTAGGCAAAGTGAAACAGGCGCAGAATGTTCAAAAACATTTGTACAACTTAACATTTTTCAACTTCAATCACGTACTCGGTTTCTTTTTTTTTTAAATTTTTTTCTTTCAAAAGTTGTTAATAAATAGCCACTACTGTTTACAAGCCATCTGATGACCGCCTGCTGTCGGCTCTTTTCATTAATTTCACTTTCATGCTACCGATGCTGTCGGATGAATGTTGTGTTGTATGTTGTTGTTGTTGTTATCCTTTCTAATGTTTGACATACTGACTTGTCTGCCGTATTCTCAGTGTTCAGTAGCTGCCATAGAAATATGAGTCGTAATTTATGTATTTGGTTCGACTGCTTATATACTCGTACAACGATTTAGCCAGATGTCTGTACGTATGTGGATGGTTGTGCGCTTTTCCAAGGAAATTTTGGCCCGCTGCCAATGATTATGAATTTCTCAATACTTTCTGCATCATTAAATTTTAAATGCTTCATTTGAGTTGAGTTGTTTTTTGTTCGTATGTATATGTGTGTGCGCGCGTGTGCTGTGTGCATGTGTTTGTGCTTACAAATCGTGCGAGTATATCCATTTAATTGCTCCTAAATGGCTGCCATTACTTTTTGCTGCATCATTCATACTCGAAAGGACAACGCAGGATCGCAGTATTGTTGAAGTGGTAGCAATAACAACAACAACAACAGTAGCAGCAGTGGCAATCGGTATGGCAGTGATACAAAAAGGATTCATTAATAAAATGTTTAATAGCATTTAAACGGCGGCGCATCATATGACACAGCGAGTATGAATTTGATAATGTCCTGGCGCACTTACAAGCACATACACGAGCATGTATCTACCCTATAGGGAAAACTATGTATAAAAATAATTATGTTTTTAGCACTTCCGAGTATGCACGTTAACACCATATACTTGCTTTTAGGATCGTTTTTCATTGATAACAAATCGACGCTTTTGTGGAATATCACCCTATTTCAAAATATGTACTATAGAAGTACGCTCTTTGTCACTGACGCGTTATTTCAGAATTTATTAGAATAACGTCCTATCTTAATAAAGCTAAGATATGCCGATTTTCAAAAAAATGGTGAAATATGGTCTCTTTTGAAAAATATTTTTAAATAGGACGATTTTTTTTCTGCAGTCGAATTAGAAAAACTGTTTCATGGAGAGAACAAACACTAACCCCCCTGGAAAAAATTTCAAAAAACAGCGCCATTATTTAACTTTTTAAAACTTACGCAGTTTTAATAGCAAATCGATGAGCTATAAAACTGCATAGCATGAAAATTTAAATAAAAACAAGTAAGGAAAGGGCTGTACTCGACTGTGCCGAAGACTTTATACCTTTCATGAACACTCATCACAGTTTTAAGTGCCCGATCTTTACTCACAATTAGAACAAGCTCTGCAAAACTGTTAATTAAAAGATCATAGCCCAAATTCCATTTACAAGAAGAATCGTAATAAGTATGGGAGCTATATGTTATGTTGGTTGGTGATTTTCACTACACACTTTACATATCTAAAAAGTACGAAACCTGCAAAATTTTACGTTCCTAGCTTTTTAATTGCAAAATTTACAGGCCAAAACCGCGTTCATCCGAACAATCAAGTATCGGAGATATGCGTTGAATTGGTCCGATCTTACTGCTTCCGACAAATGATTAATGTTTTACGAAATGGCGGCCTCTTAGCAAATTTCAGCGGGATATCTCAAAAACTGAGGGGCTAGTTTGCATTCAAACAGACAGACGGACCTGGCTCTACTCAGCTCATCGCCCTTACCATTTCGGTATACTTATTGATGGGTCTATCTCTTCTTCTTCTCATACTTACAAGCATCGGACCAAAGCTATAATACCATTTCATGTTCATGAAAGGTATAAAAATGTTGAAGATTTTATAATTAACTATCAGTCGTGGAAGACGTTGTTCTGAAAAAAAAAAAACCTTTTCCACTTCATATTTCGCCCAGCTATCCTTTTTGTTCTTTTCTTTCTTGGTCTCTTCCGATTAATGTTTTTATTTATATTTCTAATCCTATTCCTTATCCTTTACAACTTCCTCTTCATCTAGTTTTCCCCATTCTCATCCTCTTAATCTCCCTCTTCTATACATTTTCTTCAATTTCTTTATCTTCTCTAATTGATTCCTACTATTCTTCGCCCTCCTCTCTCTGTTTCCGTCTATTATTCTCTTAAACTTTCCATTTCTCTCTTAACTCAAAGCATAAACCTAAATTCTCAGAATTTCTAAGTGGTCCGAAAAATGTTTACTAAGGGGAAACATCTTTTTATTTGAAAGTTCCAAGCATATTCTGGTCAGCTCCTACCTTCAATATATATCAACTTCTTGTACCTCCTGATCTTTGTATTCCCTTTTCGAGATGGTACACCATTTGTATTAAACCGGCTCTTCTTTTGGCACCGGTTACTTTTAAGAACTCGCAACTGTTCTGGACCCGGTAAGCTTTTAAAACCAACTCGTGTTATGGCCCTGGTTACCTTTTAGAAATCGCCTACTGTTTTGGATTTGTTTACTTTCTAGAAACAGACTAGTGTTCTGGACCCTGTTACTTTTTAGTAACCGGTTTTTGCTGCTTGCTATTTCGTTGCTACATATTTTATCAAAACCGGTTACTTTATCTGAAATTGTTCTTTTATCCGCCACCGTTTCCAGCTATTTTTTGCAAGTCGGCTGCCTTCCCTCTGAGATAAGCAGTCTCAAAAATAGTTATTCCGTTTCGGAAACAAATACCGAAGTCATCCTAAAAACTTAACCACTTACAAGGTTGTGAAATAGTTACAAACTGATTCTGAAAACAATGCCGAAATAGTCCTCGGTACTTCATTACCCGTGTAATCATAACATATTACACCACAAACACTAAAGTTTGACATCGATTAGAAGAAGATTAGAAAACTAGCCCCCTTGTCTAATCTACAAGTTTAGTGGGAGACTCGAGTAACACTTTAGGAACAAAGTGTCCCCAAAAAAATCAGAAAATCAAGTTCTGTAGTCGAGCTCGTACAGCATTTACAATTAGGATAAGGTTGTGAATTGAATTCGTTTAGTTCTCTAATCATTCTCAAGTTCATTACCATTGTAGTTCGCTAATATTTTTCTCAACTCGACAATTACTTTAGTTAAGCAATGTGGTAGTCAAAAATTTTCGAACTTCAGAGATGGGTTTTCTTAATTCTTTTATAGCTGTTTTAACTGTCTTGAAATTTGTTATCAATATCTGAACATCTTTTTGTATTTAAAAAAACATCAATAATCCAAAATCTGTTAATTTTGAGTTCTAGGTATGAAAGGCAGTCGATTGGCTTGGCCTGTTTTGGATTTACTTTCTGACAAAAAAAAGAATAAAATCTACACTTTTGAGCTTAAAAAATTAGAATAAGAATTTGATGACAATTGTTATGATGTTCATACCTATTAGGCAGAGCGAAGCACTGCCAATCAAAACAACCACTTTAAAAATTAATGTACGCATATCAGTTTTATTTGTAGATTTTTTTTTAAACGCCGTAAAAGTAAAAATCATGCATGGTTAATTTGGTGCCAAGAATTGAACTCAGGACCTTCGTACTCCCAACCATTTCTGTTTTATATATACTACGTAAATATATGAAAAACTCTTTCCTACTGGTCCTGTATTGCAACGAAATGTCACATATGCATGAGTATAATGCTTTCAAAAACTCCAAGACTTTCACGCTCGAGTGCATTGAAATATATTTCGTATTTTTATTCTTTATTAGATATATATTTTATACATACAAACATATGTATTTATGCGCTCCTACCGCTAAATACCTACCTACGTACTCGAGTGTGTGAGGACCCTCTACACTTCGGCTTTTGCTGTGGCTGCAGTCTATTAAATAATGCCTCTGCTCGCATGTACCTTATTGTCCTTTATGAAGTGTCTCTCGTACACATGCGTAAATACAACATTATTAAATTGAAGTGAAGTGGTTTAAAGTGGCTGGGTGTGTAGTGAAGGGAGGAAGAGGTAAGGTGAGGCGAGTGCAGGGTGAAGTGGTGTGGCATAAAGTGGTTGTTATTTTATTATTTCGCTGTTTTGTCGTTATATCTTTTGCCATTATTCTTTATAGCCATTGTCATATTGAATGTATAAATGTTTTTGTTGTTCTTGTTGTTGTTGCTGTTGCTGTTGCTGTTGCTATTGCATCTTTAGCTTAATGCTGCTGTGATCTTTTGTGTATTTTCCTTGTTCTTCTTGTTTTTGTTTTGAAATTGATGACTACTCCTGCTGCATATTGTTGTTGGGTGTTTTGTGTGTTGTTGTTTTTGTTGTAATAAGGATAATGTTGGTGATTTTAATTTCTGTTAATTGTGAAAATATTTATTCTCATTTGTGCGCATTTTGCACCTTTATATCTATTCCTCCACCCCTCTCTACAATGTGTCACGCTGTTTTTGTTGCTCGACAGCCGTTCCAAGCTAATTTACGAGCCAATGAATCGGCCCATGCGTACTTCATTCAACTCCCTTCATGTCGATTAGATGAATATTTGGGATCGGTCACATCGACACTTTCTAAAACGCCTGAGAAATGTGCACAAAAGCCCACATTTATCCCTGCTCATCCAACTCATCCTTCGTTTCATACAAATCGCATTTATTACCTTTTCGCATGTTTCCTTTGGTGTTTGTTTGTATGTAAGCAGCGCAGTTTGTTCATACATTCGTTGACTCATTAGGGGTTACGAAGTGGCGATGAATTTTAATTTCGTACATGATTTATAATGAACTCTAAAGAGTCCTCTTCTTCGTTCTGCAGGGTTCAACAACAATAGCAAAAAATAATATAATAACAAACAGCTATAAATGTGATTTGAATCAAATTAAATTAGATTTATTTATACCGAAAAATACCTTTTGGCTCGACTTCTTGATGACTTGACTTAACTGCTTATGTATACAAACATACATGACAACGGTTATTTTTGTAAACATTTATTAGCTTGTGATATTTGAAAAACATTGTCTCTACTCAGTATATAGTAGGATAATGAGCGTATTTGTTTTAAAGTGTGATTTAGCATGGCAGATGTCCTCGATTTGTTGTAGTTATGTCGGCTTCGGGGAGAACCTTAATTCGTAGAATTAAATTTTTTTGTCTACACATTTAAAAGACAATTATGAAAAGCTAATTTATCTTATAATACTTGCTGTTAAAGAAACTTTTTCTGTGCTCGCAAAGTCGGACAACGGCCCAACCGATTGCAATGAGCTTTTAAACGTGAATTCTCTTTCAATTTACACATAACTTACCTAGAGACTACGAAAATAATCACTTTTTAGAAACTGGGTACTTTTAGACTTTTTATTAACTGATTATTCTTTCATTGGCTTTTATATTGTAGAAACTTGGATTTTATTCAAAACTTCTACCTCGTAGGTACCGGCAAGGTTATACAGACGGTTAAATAATCTCTACATATGATAAAATTGTAACAGGGTAGACGTCTGTACATTGCAGTTATAGAGGGATCATTATGAAGCCAGTAGAAGCCAAATCGAGGATTTTTAGAATTTTTGTCTGTGTGTCTGTCTGTATGTTTGGTCGCGCATCACTCAAAAACTGCTCAATGGAATTCAATGTTAACTTTCATCGTTATATTACTTGACGTTTATGAGATATCTACCAATATGTGGACCAAGGTGACCCAAAATGTGTTTACTACAATATGGGTACCAAACGAAAGGTGATAATAAGTGCTTCAATAAGCGATGTAATTAAGTTCCATATCTTATCTGGTATGTGTCGGAGATACAATGATTAAAATTGGACTCAGTCTATTATAAGTTCTGAGACGCATCGAAGCGGGGACGGACTTACTACTTTAATAAACGAAATGATTACCGGTTCAATTAATTATTTTCCTCAAAATCCGTTTAATGACTGATTACCATTATTTTCAATTTTAATGATTATTTTCCAATTAATTAAAAAAATTATCAAAAAAATCATGATTTTTTACGATTATTAAAAAAAAAAACAAACACAAACGAAGAAAAGTTGTTTTTATTCCTTTGGAATTTTTTTAAAAATATTTTTTATTCTTTTATTATTGATGTGAGTATTTATGTGCTTCTCTGTGCCGCTACAACAATATTTATGTGATTCTACAACAATACTGAAAAAAATCCAAAATAATCAAAAGCAAGTAAGAAAGTCTAAGTTCGGGTGGAACCGAACATTATATACCTAGTAGTGATCTATTATGACATCAAAATTTATGCAGGTCTGTTTTAATACTTTTTAGTTCGTATTATAAAGCCAAGCTCATTGTTTTCAATAAAAACTCTTTTGTTATGAGTTTTGAGGGTTAAATTAATTTAAAAAAAATATAAATGCAGAAATGGCAGAAAGACACTCGGAGAGTTTGCCAAACCACTGCCGAGGGGCAAACCACTTTTGATGTTACCTTACCCAGGACTCGAACCTTGGACCGTCGGTGTGGTAGGCTGGCAACACTACCACACCACCACGCCAGTCGCCACTAATTTATTTGCTAAAGAAATTTTTTCAAAATACCAATACATTCACATTTTTTATTTAAAAAATTTGCGTTCAAATAGACAGACGGAGAGGCAGACAGACGGACGGAGAGACGGACATTGCTAAATCGACTCAGCTCATCCTCCTTATTATTTCAGTTAACTTATTGATGAGCCCATCTCTTCTTCTACTTAGACTTACAAACATTTTATGTTCATTAAAGGTATGAAAACCAAAAAGGTATTTAACTTCCCTCTTGCAGTGGGGTATTAACTACTTGCCCGGATATTCTACTTGTGTGTCATCCGATTTGTATAATTTTTGCCAGGAGTACACTACATACTATTGAGAAGCAACTGACCAATTTTAATTTCATACAAAATTTTTTTCGGTTGAGTTTTGCTTAAAAAGCTTATTCTGTGTGCAAGATCTTATTGTTATAGCTTGCATGGCTATAAAAATATCGCGTTTTACTTTTTACAAATAAATTTTTCAGAACTATGTTAAAAACGGGGCGTGACCGTTGGCCGATTTCGCCCATTTTTACAACAAACATTTACCTTTATATGTGCAACATTTTCGCCAAATATCGTTTGATTAATTCAATTTTTGCCTGAGTTAAGGCATAAAAAGCTTTGTGGAATAATCCGCTATAAAAGTTGCGGGGCCACGCCCATTTTCAAAAATTTATGTATTTCGATTTTCTTCGTTCACGGACACTTTGAAAGTGAAATAGAAATGATATAAAGCTTTTGCACGTAAAGTTGTTGCCTATTAAATATGTCTATGATCCTTTTCAAACTCTTTCGTATAAAAGTGGGCGTGGTTCTTAACCGATTTCCACCCTTTTTTTCCGGAACATACCTTGTATTAATATAACTATGTGTGCTAAATTTCGTTTCGATATCTTGGACGGGTTTTTGATTTATGATTAATATTATTTCTAAATTTGACTGAATCAAAAGTGGACGGTGCCACTCCCATTTTCAAAAATTTCTTGAAAAATGTGTTTTCTGCTTCAACATTAATATACACACCAAATTTTATTCTTATAAGTGTATTAAATATGTACTGAATAATCACTTTTTTTGTATTTTCGAAAACATTCTATATATAAAAAGTGGGCGTGGCTATCATCCGATTTCACCCATTTTATGCCGTTACATACCACCGTTAGGCGACTAAAGTTAATATACCTTGTGTGCGTAGCACTACTAGGTATAAAAATAAAAAGTAATCAAAAGAACTTTTTTTTGATAATTTCTAATTTTTATTTTTTTTTTCTAATCGTAATCAATTATTAATTGCTTTTTTTTGAAAACCAATTAAAATAATCACTACCAATTAAAAGAAGCCGTCTAATTACTTGATTACTTATTACTAATCAACAAAAATCAGGTCAGCTTTATTAGAATAAGTTATTTTTGCCATACCACCCACCTTTTCGCTGCCGGATACTTTTTTCCTTCCAAGAGGATACCGAAAACAGTTCCTAAATAATCACACACCAAACCTGGAGTTCGATAGCAACTAGAGAAAGTTTAGAAGAGAAGGAAGCTTCTATAAACTCCGCCTTGAGGATATCTGGAGGAACATGGAGTTCTCAAACGAAATGGCACACAGTTCTGAAATCAGAAAATCTAGTTCTCCAATCGAATTCTTATACTACTTTCAAATGGGATTCTAATGTGAATTGAATATGCACCAGTTCTCCAAACATTCTTTAGTCGATTCCTTTCGTGGTTTTCCGGATTCGAGATTTGCGCTAGTTATCTGATTTGGTAGTCATAATTTGTATAACGTTAGAGACTGGAACCCTCATAATGTTCAAGTTGTAACAACATTAGATGTGTGGTTCTGGAGTAGACAAATTAATGATGACACGTAGGGGAATAGAAGACGATTGGATATGCTTTCTGACTCCTGCCAGTTGGCTTCCATCATATTTCTTGCAGTGTCGCGATGTTAGTGTTTGCCTCTTCAAAATAATTACTTGGATTTTCATAAGCAATTGTTCCGAAACCGCTGACAAAGTAACATTAAAGAAACAAAATACCAATTGGTGGCACACGGATCGGGGTATTTGTAAAAAACTTGGAACATATTCCGCTGGGTGGCGTTGGAGCGGAAAATTGTGCTATCGATTTGTAAGTAACTTTCCGGTGAACTACGACCTTGAACCTTGCAACAGCTTAGGTGGACCTAACGATATGCCATACAAGCTTCAAGCAGATTTCGGTTAGGCCTTTGCTATGCGAACGAGCAAAGTTGATCTGAGTAAAAAAGTATTCCTATCAGCACGCACCAGCGGCAGCAGAGTAAGCGCGATGTCTGCACTGGACTGCCAAGATCAAGTGGAGAATGAGTTGACATCCATGGTTATTTCTAATTAACGCCGGCGGCGTATGTTGAACTTATTCACAATCGGATAGACGGATAGACGGCGAAGCGTCAATTTAAAACCGACTGAAATTAAAATACAATTAACTACCTTTTGGAACCGCTTTCCTCGTAGATTTCTCTGAAACAATGGACAGTGGATCCGCCCTATTTCTCAACTTGCGGTGTCGGAACAGCGTTGTTGTACATGATACGCCTGACAGCCGATGATTTATTATTGCGGTCAAAACATGTGTTGGATGTGACAGCTACTTCACAGCAACCTGAGCCCTAAATTCATATACAAACATGTAACGGATCATCAACGATACCACAACTACTGCACATATGCGTGAGTTTTATTAACGCCCTCGCACCACCCATGCCCATGTGTGTGATCCTTGCTTGTGGCGCTGTGCGGCTGCGCGTCAATTCAACGAAAAACGGTGTTGTTACGGATGCGCCCCCAACTTGTCTGCCTTGGATATTACAACTCCCATGGTGGCTGAAGTCTCAGATTGCTGTAGCTCCTGCAAATGTTAACGATTCGTGTTAGAAATGTGGAAAATCCTGAATGCTGGTAAATGATACATTGAGCATCTAATTTCGACGGAAGATCATCAAAGAAATTATTACCGATCGCACAAACAGTGGAAATTCGAGGAGTGCGCCTACGCGATTTGCTACGCCGCACAGTAGTCAGTACAAGCGCCTCTCTTAACCGCCACCAGCAGCGCGTCGTTGTGTCTGTTTGAGCAATAGTTTTGGCTGCTGATTGTCTGCTTCGTTAGAGACTAATAAGAAAAGGAAATATTTTTTTTTCTCTTGAGGAATTTAGTGCTCGATTTTTAGGGAATGAAAAAAGCTGGCGCTAAATTGGCTGGCAGTTTCTAATTGAAGATTAATTATCTCTGAGGATCCTGTGTATGTTGTATAGTTTTTGAACAGGAAATATAAATAGAGAGGATGTTAGTGGGGAAATTGTGGAAAGGAATTCAAATGTAATGAATTCAACAAAATATTGAAGAATAGAAAAACATTTTCAAAATTTTTTAAATACTTGGTTTTGGCCAGGAAATTCAGATAAAAATAGGCAATGAAAATTAACCTTTTAGTGATTGAAGATATTTTCATCGCTTTCTACAAATATTTGACCAATAATCTCCGCTCGTAGACGTGGAAATTAAGAGTTACACGAGCTGACAGAGCATTTCTGCCTTTCTCTTGTGCTTTTCTTTGCTCCTTTCTGTCTCGAGCGGTTGTCGATAGAAACACTTTCAGTATCCTTATTTCATAGCATATCTTGGGGTGTTGCTGGGACACATTGTAATCGGTAATACGGGTTCTTGCGATTTTGTATTCTCAGTAAAGTAACCAACTTCCAAAAAAATAAAATGCAAGACACCGCGAATGATGAATACCGCTATTAAGAACTCTGATTTTAAGACAGGTTTGGTACATTTTTTACTAGGGATATGACACTGTAAGCCATTTTTTTTTTACCTGGGACTATGCCACTTGGAATTATCTCATGTCACCTGTTACCACTACCTGCCAAGAAATTTGATGGACACGAACTGCCATGAAGTCGGAATGCATAAATAATGCACAGCTTGTCAATAAATCTTCTACAGTAGTCGAGGTCCACAACGGGTAAAATGCCATAAATCTTACTTAAAACTCGAAACAATATGATAAAAGGCTTAAAGCTCGAGGAATAATTTCATTATTTTCGTTGCTAACGCTATTTTTCAAATAAGTGCCTTGTAGTTGTAGTTGTTTAAATGTCAACAGGGACGTTTCTTCAAGTTGGAACGTGCAGATTTGAATTGCTTTGTTAAGGTGAAACATCTTCCAATGAGAAAGATAGACGCTTGGTTGGAAAAACGGAGACCGATCATACTCCGTATAAATAAGCTTGAGGTGGTGGCAGATAGGAATAATGCCTCTTTTCTACCAGAAAATCAAGTTGATTGCGGAAGCTTGTAAAACAGCGGATTTCTGCCGGGACAATCATGTCGGCCTGGTAACCCAGGTACAGAGCATATTTAATGAATAAAGGGAACAATTCTCCTTATTGCTAAAACGCGAGGGATAATATGAACCAAATACGCCAATTATTGACGCCGGAACCTACGTTCAATAATAATTTTAGAATCACAATATCCGTTCTAAATAGCAATGATGCGCATGGTTGATTAAACTTTTAAAAATTTACCTAAAAATTTCAATATTTTTGGGCAGAATTTTTAGAAAATTTGTTAGTACGCAGTTTTATAGCTTATTTAATTTTAATAATGTGCAGGTTAGAAGTACCTTAAAATTTCCACTGAATTTTTAGAATTTGTTTTGTCAAGGATGTTAGATATCGCTTTTTTATACCAACAATTTTGGTTGATTTACGGCCTGTACATTTTGAAGTATTCATGAAACGAGCTCAAGGCCAAGAATAATAATTTTTCACATTTTAATTTTTATGAAAATTATTATTGGTTTTTTTTTAATAATCATTTGCTAACCATTATGCAAACAATACGCTGGTTTTATGCAATAGGGAAGCTACACACCTTTTTGATTTTCATACCTTTAATGAATATAAAATGTTTGTAAGTATGAGAAGAAGAAGACATGGGATCATCAATAAGTAAACTGAAATAATAAGGACGATGAGCTGAGTCGATTTAGCCATGTCGGTCTCTCCGTCGGTCTGTCTATTTAAACGGAAATTTTTCAAACATATGAACCTATTAATATACGAATAAATTAATTTACTACTCAGAACTGATAACAGAATTGTTTTTACTGAAAACAATCAGCTGGCTTTATAATACGAACTAAAAAGTATTAAAACAGACCTGCATATATTTTGATGTCATAATAGATCACTACGAGGTATTTAATGTTCGGTTCCACCCGACTTAGACTTCCTTACTTGTTCTTCTTGCGTTGTATGGAAGAAATCACTCAACACCCTTGACGAAAAAAAATTCTGCAAATTCTAGGAAATTTTTGAGCGAGTTCTTAGTAACATTCATTGGTCTACAAGGCTACAACAACAACAACAACAACAGCATACTAAAAAAATGTTAAGATTTTTATGGCCATTTCTTAAAGTTTATTTAACTTTCCTGTACTTTGTGTAATCTTAGAACTATTTTTTTGTGTGGTTGCCGCTATGGATTTCGGTATAATTTAAGTGAAAAGTATTAAAAACACACTTCTTATTTCGCAGAACGATATAAATTTTAATTTCAATACTATTATATTGAACACAACTGTATGTATTTACTTATAAAAATTTGAAAACTTCTTACTTGGTCTCAGTTTTTTTCGTGCAAACCGTTAGCGGCAGAGTTTGTATTAAGTCAAACGCTCACCAATTTCCCACCACAAAGTGCTACGTTTCAACTGCTAATCGGCTGCCATTGCCATTTGTAGACTGTCCACGAAGTCAAAAAAGGCATTATTGTTTCAACTGCAATATTGGTTTATATGGATTACTTACAAATATGGGCATTAAGGTGTTACCATGTTGTTGTTGTTGTTGTAGCGATGCTTTGCCCTGCCTAGTCGTCACTTTCCTTACCTGACATTGACATCAAAATCCTCCAATGGAAGTCACAGGAACAGCTCGAGGGCTGGATCAAAGTGAGATTGTTGTTAGAAGAGTCTGCTCTTTTGAGCAGGTGTATAGATCGTTAGGGAGACATACCACATGCCGGCCAAACATTTCGCATGTCAGTGTTCAGTCTGGATAGGTAAGAGTTTAATCTACTACGGTATGCAGAATGAAGTTGGGTCAGCAGGACTCTTGCATTCCTTAGCAGTGCCCTTTCTCTTAGGCAACAGGTTGAGCTTGTGCCCTAATGAGGGCATTCACTGAGCGAGAGCTGACAAAAGAGTTTGCCGACTCTGTGTTGATGATCCCATCAGAGGAACCGCCTTCTATCGCTTGCGTGTAAAGTAAAGAATGATATTATTATTTCCTAACTATGACGTCGGCTTTCGATTCTTTAGCGAAATGTTGTCTTACAACGACATAGGTCTCGTCCAACTTGTGATTTTTTGCTTTTAAATTTTGCATTTAATTAAGCGGCCCTAAGTACTGCTTTATACCGACTCCAAATGGCACTACTATAGTAGTAAACCAGAAATACAATCCGAACGTTGCGAAACACTGCTTAAGGGCAACCCTATTTTGAAAACCTTTTTTAAACGTATTTTTGTGAACCACACTCGGTAACTTAAAGATGCAGCTTTTCCTAAATTTTTCGTTTTTATTACAAAACCGAAGCCTGAATCGGAATGCTTTATCAAAATCGGAATGATCCCGAAAATCATTTTGAACATCTAAGCCAAAATGAAATCTAAAAAAATTTTGAAGAACCAAACCAAAAGGATTATCTAAACACTTTACAAAACCGAAACATGACTAACTCCAATATATATAATTCACAAAACCGAAAACAAAAAATTATTTTAAGAACGAACTCAAAAATAGAATTGAAAAAATTTGCAAAACTCAAATCGAATAAATGTTAACGAACCATACCAAAATTACAATCGAAACACTTTGCAAACCACTTTGTAAGCCCGAAACTGTAACGAGCCCGCATTTCCTTTTGAAGTAGGCACCAAAATTAGAACAGATATACCCTGCAAAATGAAAATCGAAACGAACCCGAACTTGTATACTTTACTAAAGCGAAACTGTAAATATCAGAACCCGAAGGGAAAGTACTTAAGAAAACCGAAAATATTTTGAATTTGTACCTACCTTGGTTCGATATCCGTACATTTTCAGGGATTCCAAAAGTTGTTTTTCTTTTTCAACGCACCAAGTTGCAGCCACCCTAATACACTGATATATATATATGTATGTGTTTATGGTTAGATATAAATTAGGTGCATGCTGCGTCGGCGCGCCATAATCGCGAAACGAATTTAATTTTTATTAATTATATTTTTATGGGAAAATTGCCAGCCAACGCGTTGGCGCACACGATACGATAGGCGGCAAGTAAGGATAGCTAGCTCGTAGGCTGGCTGGTGGACAGGAGGTTAAATGCTGTTGATGACGGTGATGTAAAGAGGTGTTGAAAATTGCAACACGCACGCCTGCGCATTAATGTTTGTCGGACAAACAAAAAAAAAAGCTGAAATGGTGAATGCAATTGCTCTGTCTCTAACATATCGTGTTGTTGTTGTTATGGCAGTTGCTGCTTTTGTTTTTGCTATTGTTGCATTTGTTTCGGTTTAATGCGATAATTGCGAATACACGAATGTGCTGAAAAAAAAAAAACAAGTAAGAAAGTCTAAATTCGGGTGGAACCGAACATTAAATACCTAGTAGTGATCTATTATGTCATCCCAATTTACGCAGGTCTATTTTAATACTTTCAGTTCGTATTTGCGTTCAAATAGACCGACGAACAGACAGACAGACAGACGTATCGAAAGACGGATGGCTACATCGACTCAGCTCATCCTCCTGATCATTTCAGTATACGTACAAACATTTCATGTTCATGAAAGGAATGAATATCAAAAAAGATATACAACTTCGCTTTTGCAGTGGGGTATTAACTACTTGCACGGATATTTTACTTTTCATCCTGAAGGTTTTGATATACATTAATAAATATATATCTCGAATCGTTTATGACGAATGAAGTAATATACCTTGCATATCTGAAAACCTGCGTGCTGAATTTCGTTTCGATATCTTGAACGGTTTCTGATTTATTGTTAATATTATTTCTAAATTTGACTTAATCAAAAGTGCGCGTTGCCACACCCATTTACAAAAATTTCTTGAAAAATTTATTTTATGCCTCAATCTCAATGTATTCACCAAATTTTATCCTTATAGGTGTATTATGTACTGACTAATCACTTTTTTTGTGTTTTCGAAAATAGTAAATATACAAAAAGTAGGCGTGGCTATCATCCGATTTCGTCCCTTTTAAATAGCGCTCGGAGATGAGTGCCAAGGAACCCGCATACCAAATTTCATTAAGATATCTCAAATTTCATTAAGATATCAACTCAAGTTATCGTGTTCACAGACGTCCTGAACATAAGTCAATATCTATCTCGATCCGTTAATGCCGTTACGCACTGCCGTTACGCGACTAAAGTTAATATACCTTGTGTGCGAAGCACTACTAGGTATAAAAATTTGAAATCTTATTAAGCGTTGGCAAAGCAGCAAATGCCTAAAATGAAAAGTGCCATGGAAAAGCCATTTAATACAGTGACAATTTTTGTTTTTTTTTTCAGCCGCACATTTGGTCAATGCTACGTGTTCGGATTTTCCTGGTAATCTTAGCTTTACTTGCTGTGGCTGTTATTGCAGTTTCATCCATTTTTTGTTTGATACCCAGCTGCGCTTAGCTTATAATGGTGGATTGTCTTAGCGTAACAGATTAAGATATGGAGCACTGTGTATAAAACCGCTATTTGCAGCTACAAACAATTTTAAAGAGAGCGATTTAGAGAGCATAAAAAAGGCAAAAACAGGAGGAGGCCAGCTTCCTTCGATTACACTCACGACAAACAAATTAAAGAATTAACACCATACCTTTAATAGTCTGTTCGGATGTCAATTTCCTTGTAGAGCACTGCCCGTTGAATTTAAAAATAAATGAACATTTGTCGCGATATTCCTCCGAGGAGAATAAGACCGAGCTTCTTTATCACATTGTGGTGTGCTGCTTTACCTGTCTTATGTCGATTCCGAACTTTTTCATTGCAAAAATACACTCTGAGTGTTGGCGATCATTGCCGACACCGATTTTGAAAAAAATGTTTCCAAACATTTTGATGTTCCCTGCCCCGTCGCTGGACCATGGGACCCTCGGTGTAGTAGGCCAGCAACACTACCACCACACCACGGCGTTTGCCGTACTGGCCCCACTGTGCGCCCGTTGAATTAAGTAGGGCTACACCAAAGCATTCGCTCCTACGAAAATGAAAATTTAAAACAAGTAAAGCAGTCCAAGTTCGGGTATAAAGGAACATTATATCTTCAGAATCTTTTCAGAAATTTTTTAAGAATGTCCTATATGAACGGAAATTCAATACGATTACCGCTAGGGTATGGAGCTTTTGAAACTGCTGAAATAGGGCGTTTTTGAAAAAAAATCTAAGACAAGTCTTTCTTCAACCAAATTCTGAAATAACGTGTTTCGAGAGAGGGCTTTTATCAATTATATTTTGAAATAGGGTGATCTTCCACTCACCTATCCATAAAAGCAGCTAGGAGAATTAGAAAAAAAGTTGGAGTTATTTTTTTCATACATGCCATTCACCACACATAATTATATGAAATATCGGCGTGGTTATCAGCGATTGAATGAATTATTAAATTAATTTTTAATAGTTAGAAGTACTGGATAATATAAGGGAAAATTTTTTGGCACTGTTATAAAAATTGGGCGTGTTCATCAACCGATTTTTCGCGTTATACTTGAAATATGTGTTCTAAGCTATCATTTGCTATTCGAGGTATGGCTACCGAAACGATAGGCTTCGCAAAAAAATGGCGGTGCCTTTCCTTATGAGAACGATGCATTGGTTATGATACGATATGAATTAGATATCGTCGGTGACACTGCAAAACCGCGTAACGCATAAATGCAAAATCGATTCTTTTAATTATTTTCCAAACCAACATGTAGTTTTCTTGAGAATAACTGAAAAAGTTTTTGAGCAGAGATATTTACCCAAATCTAAGAAAATTCAGACTTACAATACAACCACTTCCAATGAAATGCTGATAGATTTTTTAGGGGTTGGAAGGATATTCATTTTGACATCTGAAAGGAGTACCTATAATTATATTTGACCGCAGACAGCCATCGAATACTCTACCCTGCCCAGCTTTCTTCATTATAGAGTTTCAATATGTACGGTACAACGTTAATCTCTTCAAGACTTGGAAGTTGTTTTATTCACGAGGCGATATAAACACTACACCCTTAATTTCATAGAGCTTTAACCGTGTGCTGAGGTTAAATACCTCGTTATTAGTTAGGACTGTCTACCAGCTAAACTCATGTAGAAGGTAGATATAGAAAACTAGTTCCTACGTTGCAAGTCTGTGGTTCCATAACTGGCACAGATTTGGCGAACAAAGTATTGTATTTAGCCACTTGGACGGATAGAACTCGAAATTGTCTATCACTTAAAGAGTTTTAATTCTGCTGCACCTTTGCTAGCTTGTCTATCTAGCCTTAAGGGGCTTGGCCTTTATCCCTGATATAACTCGGCTATCGAAAGAAGTTCTTTTAGGTTCACTGATTCGCAAACACTGCCCACGGTATGGCCTTCAATGCATACTAGGGATCCTAATCCCGTGCTATTTGTTCCGTGCCGAAAGTTCCGGGATATATTTCTTACAATTTCAGGATTTTCGGGATGTAAAGTATGTTAATAAAAAAACTATGTGTGTTTAGTTACCAAATTTTATTAATATTAACTTTTTTTTAATTTAAATATAACATCTTCTATACAAAAAACTGAGTTAACACAGATTTCGATCTTTACAAAAGTACGGGTTTCTATTGTAATATTAAACTTACCTGATACTTAAGTACACATTTTTACCCATAAATTGTGTTTAAGATTCCAAAGGTTTGGAAAATAACTTTCATATTAAATTAAAAATCCGATTAATTCAGATATTAAATCAGATATTTTCTCAAACAATTCCTTTACTTTTTTCAACCTAACTTGTTGGAAAATAGAGAATTCTCAAATCCCTGGACTGATCTCGAAATTGTTAAATCATATCGCGTGATGGTTAAAATTCAAAAAATTGGCGTACCTAATGTATTCCTAAAAACACCAACTTGTGACAGTGGAACCTCCGCAAAGCTAGACAGGTGGCCATTGCCTAGGTTTTATGTAGTGTTTTACTTCGGTCGAATTGATTTAAGTGTTCTAAAAGTTCAAGTGTCTAAGCCAAATCCCAGACCAACTCCGAAAATGGGTATATATATTTTGACTGTATACGAATATAAAATTCTTATACTTTTTTTTTAATCAAACAGCGGTAGTTCTTACAATAGCCTTTCCAATTCCTATCTGGTACACAGCATCTTCTCACCTACTAGCCTACGCAGCCCAGTGCAAATATTTGCTCAAACCTAGTGTTGGTTAGTACATTAGACGGGGAAAATTTTTTTTAAATCGAATTCATATAATTTTTCAGAATAGCGAAAAAAAATTCCACAGATCTTAATATTAATTTCTAGAAGTATATGATTGCTAGCGAGATTTTATAGACTGATCTCATTTTCGGTGTTAAACTGCCAAACTACTGAAGTAAACAAATTAAACTGCCTTTAGTTTTGTATAAAATAGAGTTCCGCACAAAAAATTCTGGATACAAATTTAGTAAACAAGGTTTAAATCAGTGATGTCGCGAAAATTCGCATGTTTTTGGACATTCGCATTCGAATTCGCAAAATTTCTGCTAATGTTTTGCGAATATGAATATCATACAAAAACTAATTTGAAAATAATACCAGGTTAATAACACTAAAATCCATTTATTTCCCATATTTTTTACTGCATGAAAAAGTAACTTAACTAATAATATATGGTCAAACTAAAAATATATTTTTCAACGATAAACTATAAACTAAAAATACTATATACTAAAAAATACTTCTCCCTTAGAAAATAACAATGCATTTTTTTTTAACCAATTTTTTCAGTTAATAATTAAACTTCAGCCACTGAAATATAACAATAAATAGCATGATTGACTGGCTTTGACAGAATCTGATCCCGTTCTCAATCATGGTTGCAATAATCCCAATCACGTATTGGCTTCGTCAATATGAAACAATGAATCTGTGATTTGTGTTATTTAGATGATAGAGGAATTCAGATGCGAATTTAAATTTATAACACAAACAAATACGTGCAGATTAAGAAAATGGATGCTTTTTCCCCAATGCAATCCAACATGAATTATCATGGGCTTGCTTTAGGCTTCGAATGCTCAATTTTAATATATGTGAATATTGTCTTTTGGTGTGTAAAACGAAATTACTTTGGAAATGTCGTTTAAAAACCAAAACTTATAGTTATTTTTGGTAGTTTTTTGGAAAGGTGGGTAACTATTTTGCTGTTGCTATTGTTTTAATTTGATTAAAAATTTCTTAAATTTTGCGATATTCGAACTCTCCAAATAAAGTTGCATAACCAAAACAAAAATAACAATAGTCATTAGCTGTGTTCGGTGACAAAACTTGCAAAGAAGTATTAGCAAAGTGAGAATGACGTAAAACTCTCTCGAAACGCCGAAGAGGAGTCAGTAAAAACTTGCAGCAAAACCTCTGTGGTCATTTTGATTGGTTAATAGCTCAAATTTTTTAATTTTTACTGTTGCTTTCTCATGTCACGATCAGCTGTTATCACTTGCAATTTTTACTGAGTGAACTTCCCCCAGCAGAAACTTGCAACTCTCTCTCTCAATGAAATGTCAAAATGTGCTCCCTCGCTGCAAATGTTCTGTGTCACCGAACACAAACGAAACGCACGTCTATCGAACGAGAGTGCATAGCCCTACACAATTATCGACAAATTTGAACAAACACTTAATATTCGCAATCGCATTCGCGAATATCATTAGTGGATATTCGAATTCGCGAATGTTCAAAAAGTGGCATTCGTTACATCACTGCTTTAAATGTTGGTATTTTTTCTGATTTCAGATTTTCGCTTTGGAATTTAGGGAAAGCGTAAAAATCAATATGGAAAACATATAGATACAGATTTTTAAAATAAATTGTGAAGTCTAAAAAAGAGTTGTTAAAACACCTTCTTAGAAAGTTACTTACTATTGAATTAAAAAAAAAACAAATATTTTTCTTTTTTGGTCTTCATTTTTTGCGGTCAATTTAATTTCTCAAAAGTAGTCACTACCGCGCCCCTCTTTGATTTTCTGACATTAGTGGGTTTAGACAATTAGTTTTGGAATTCGATATATGAAGCAGCAAACGTGAGCTAAAAATCACTACCAGGACCAACTTTTTTTGATCTCGATTCCTAATATAATATGGATACGATCTAAGCGTCAACACCTTTTCAATTCTGGACAGAGTTGGGTGCGTATCTTAGCTACCACAAGAATATGGTCCGAATTGACATTGATACCACCAAAAGTGTGTCCATGTTTTATTACCTTACAAATAGATATTGTTTGATTTTTGTGTTTCTTTTCGATACAGCCTATTGTAGGCACACGTACATACATATTTATATTTATTGCTTGCAACAATGTATTTTAGCAATTCAGGTGCACCAGCATCAGTGATAAGGTGTAAATTTGATCAGTAGGTGGGCGTTGCGCTCAAAACAAATGTTGCAATCGGCCGGCTTTGGACGTGAATCCTTCCTCAGCGTTCTTTGTGAAATGTTGTTGCAAACTGGCTTGGTACCTAATCGTCTACATATTGTTCGTGTGAGCCTCCTGCCTCGCTGACTACTTTGTCTTTGTTTGTTGTCAAAAAACTGTTGAGGGCGTGTGCTATACTCTTATGTACTTATGTATATATACATACCTATGTACATATATGTGACTATGTCCTCCTTTGTTAAATTGCCGCTAGCTGGTTGTTCACTCGCTTTGTTGTGTATTTGCACATTTTCTTGCAACAATCTAGTTCACAGCATTCTATTTGTTCGTTTTAGTCACACTGGCGGTGGCAATTTCACGTTTTCAAATTTGACGAAATTCTTGAAAATACAAAAGCAAAAGAAATCAAATGAAAATAATAGAAAATCATATCACTAAACGCCGTCTCGCATTGTTCCCGGCCCAGTTTCTCTTTGTTGGAGATACCTTTCAAATGAAGCGAGACAAATTGCAATGCTGCAACACATGCTGTCCGCTGCTATTTTGAATTCCTAAGAATTCTATTCAAAGTGGCAATATTTTTCAACAATACGCCAAATGAGAAAAGAGCAATCGAAATCAAATTAAGGTTTAATGAGGGGCGGTGACACCGCTTTTGTTTCAGCTGTGTAATTTAGGTGATACAAAATTGAACTACTTTTGAGATTTTTCACACTTTTCCAAGTATACGCGAAGTTTTCAAAATGTGTGCTCAAGTAGTAAAATTTTATAACTTCAACCTCGTTTTAAAACTATATATTGGAAACACAACATGGAATTGAACTAAGCACTATGCAGGTTTAGTTATATCTACGGTTGAGTGGAAGATCACCTCATTTCAAAATATTTAAAAAAGACGATATTTTTTCAAAAAATCCCTATTTCAGAAGTTGGTTGAAAATCTAAGAATTTTTTTCAATAACGGCCGTTTTCGAAATTCGATTTAAAATGCCCTATCGCAGCTGAAAATGTATTGAATTTTCAGATAGACTTTTTTTCAAACAAATCCTGAGACACAGTGTTTTTTTTTTTTTTAATTTTGAAATATGATGATCTTCCACTCAGCTATCGATATTTTATAAACAGTTTCATACTTATTATAATTTTTTTTTTATGATAAACTTTTTTCAATGGAAGTATGCCACGGTGTTCCAATTCAAGCATTGTGTCGAAAAATTATGTTATTTTAAAAAAAAATTCGAAAAATCCATCTGGATTTGAAATTTTTCTATGTGCGTAAATGTTCCAAATTGCAGCACAACTTTTCGATAGCGAAAAACATTTTTTTTTAATTGTTAAAGTTAACTTTCTTTTGGAAACTACACTTATGTAGAATATTTAAGTTTACTTACTTAAATATAAAATTCTTCCCCTCTATTTATAAAAAATGAAAATGGCTTATAAACTTTTTAAAATGACATTTCCAATTTTGAATTATAAAAGCTTTATAAACATTTTTTATGTTTATTCCGATTTAAAGCGTCCACGCCATTTTCGTTATGTTCTTAGAATGCTAGAGTAAGTGCGAAATTATTCAATTTATTATAGTTACAGCACTTGTCTTATAATGTTATTATAATGATAAAATTACAGACCGAAATATTGAAGCAGTAAAAAACATTGAAAAAAAAGCAAAGCTCACCCTTCCAATGTTCTTATAAATTCTTCAATTTAGAGTAACGAAGAACTCTTCAGCCCTTCTCAAACCTTTACTACAACTTTTTTTGTGTTTTTCGTAGCGATGTGACCTCGAGTTGGAAAAATCGACTAGCCAATGATAGAGTTTTTCGTTTAGAGATATATCGCGTTTTAAAAACAATTACCGATTTTTGTTCTTAAATCTATTTGTTATTCAAAAAATGCCTATTCGGTGTATAAGTAAAAATATATTCTAAATAAAAAAATGGAAAAAATTTGAAATCATCAAAGATAATAATATAGAAAAAAAAATAAACAAACCTTATGCATATCACAGAGGAAGATCCTATGCAATTAATATCTAAAATTTTTTCCTATTTTGAGATAAGTGATTTGTCAAAACTCCACAGATATTAATATCACAATGATCAGCATACTGTTTCACATTTGGCTAAATTAAAAATGAAACTAACCGATGAATATTCAATTATATAAACAGGAAATCATTTGGTCCGATTAGAACTAAAAAATACAATAAGTTTTTCCTTAATACTAAATTTAAAAAAATGATCGACACAAAATTTGTGTGTTACCCAACATTTGACTAAAATCAAGATTGACTAGAAGTGATTTATATGAAACTATGCGTTTTCAGCTGTAGTGTGTACATACGTCATACGTCGCACTATTTACAGAAATCGATTTAAAATGTGTATTTCTTATAATAAAAAAATTTAAATCCGATATACAAGTCGATAATTCAAAAATTTATTGGTTCATGTAAAAACCACTTATATTTTCAAAGCCTATTTTTTCGTTTATTTAAATTGAGCTTAGATCAGTTCCCTCTTGCCTTCGAAGTTCTCAAGTATGAGACTATTCAGGATTATGTTTGCAGTCGTCTCTTATTTTTCTAACTATAATAGTAACTAGGCGCCTGAGCTTTGCTCGGCATTTTCATAGGTTACCATCCCATTTAGTTTGCTTTAGATACTCATCAGTAAAGATACGAGGTGTGTTCAAAAAGTATCGCGAATTTTGTGTTTTTTCAAAAATTATTTATTTATTCATGAATATCTATTTTGTCCCCTTCAAAGTAATCCCCATGAGATATTATACACTTGTGCCAACGGTTTTTCCAATCTTCGAAGCACTTCAAAAAATCATTTTTTTGTATCTTGTTCAGCTCCTCCTTCGATGCCGTCTTTATCTCGTCAAGAGAAGCGTAACGTCGTCCTTTCATGGGCCTCTTCAGTTTAGGGAACAAGAAAAAGTCACAGGGGGCCAGATCTGGGGAATACGGTGGCTGCGGCATCATTAGTGTGTTGTTTTTGGCCAAAAAGTCGCGCACAAGCAACGATGCGTGAGCAGGGGCGTTATCGTGGTGCAAAAGCCAATTTTTGTTCTTCTTTGCACATCTTCTCGGCCTTCTGAGAACATTTTGTACCACCGATAAACGTTGCTTCGGTCCAAGGTAGCTTCTCCGTATGCCACAGTTAACATTCGGAATGCATCCGCGCACTTAATTTCGTTTTTCACACAAAATTTGATACAGGTTCTTTGATGCATTCTTTTGAATAGGTAAAAATCGAAGACGATCCAAAACACGTGCAAGCAAAGCAGCTGTCAACAATTAACTGAACATTCAACATGGCCGAGCTTGTCGGCATAAGTGAGAGACATGAGTACCAACATAACGCCACAAAAAATTCGAAATTCGAATATACGTAACCACCGAAAATTCAAAATTCGCGTTACGTTTTGAACACACCTCGTATTCTTGTTGTTTGTATGAATAATTTTACTTACCAGCAGTGGAGTTTTTCAAAAAGAGATTTTAAAAACATATCTTGATAAAAGAAAGATGTTTAGTATTTTTTTATTGGTAACAAAGTTTAAATACACATAATTGTTGGTAGCTACTCAAAACAGTTTCCCTACATTTTCGACAAGTCTTTACAAGATTTCTTGCTGAATTGTATGGTTAGAGGCTGTCCATTGTTATCGAATAATCGAGAAAGAATAGGGTCACATGGGTATATTTGTCGGCTAGGGCTCATATATCGGTCAAAATTTGTTGATTTCTTATTTATTTTTCAAGTTATCCATAACTTTTTATATTTAATACTTAATAATATTAATCTTAGCCAACACTTCCATCCATACCATGTTCCGAGTACCTCTTTGACTTTCTTTCGGAAGCATTACTTTTAACGTATTTGGTCGCTTAACTCTTGAAAACGCCACATTTAACACACCATGCATGAACATCGATGAATTTAGCCCCACTCCGACAAACTCAAGAGTTTGTCCCTGAGCTTTATGCGCTGTCATGGCAAATTTTGGCCTTATTGGAAATTCATGCCGTTGAATCGTACACCCCAGCAGCCCCTCGGATGAGTGTGATTCTCGGTATATGTACTTCTTTGTCGGATTTTTGTTGTCGAACAAAAATAGCAAACCTATTTAGAAATGCTTTGGCATATTGGCATATTTCATTTCAATTAAAAAATAAGATAGGTGGCAACTGTTTAAAAACACACTTTGTGGCAACCCCGTAAAAACATCCGATGTTGCAACACCTAGTTAAATATACACAGAATGTACTACACTATAATCCAAGTCTGGATATACAATTATACAAAAATAGCTCGTTTAAAGTTATAAGATAAATAACTGATCATCTCAGTATTCTAGTATTGAATTAAGGGATTGCAGATACTTGCTTTGTCGATTTATGGGTAGATCCATCTTATTGATTTCATTTGGAAAAAACATTTCAGTTACTTAAAATCTAGGAAGAAAAGTTATATATGTGAAAAATATTTCTCAATGCTCAGTTTTAGAAGTTTTACTAAAACTCCATTTTCCTACATTGCAAAAATGTCAGCACTAATATTGTTTCTGATGACATAGCATTAATCATTGGTGAGATGTTTGATTTGAAAATATCCGTTAGCGGTTTGTAGCCCCGATTTTTTCTGAGAAGCTATCCCGGCTCAAGGCCCACTCAAAAGCTTTGTGTGTGATGTCTTAAGAACATTCTCATCTTTTTGTTACCTGCCTAGGGTATCTAGCTGAACATGTCTGCTGAAAATCCAGCTCTACCAACTGTACTAAAATCAAATTAAATCTGTTAGAATCCACACCCGCAATTTACAAATGTCACTTAAAAGAATAATACAAGTTTTTAACCCCGTTTCACAGCAAGATTTCAAATGTGTAAACAACAAAATGTACATTAATTGCATTAAATGTGCATAATGATCGTGCTGCGCCAACATAATTTGAATAGAAGAGCCATTCCATATTTATGCACACAAACTTTCAACGATCTTTCAGCTACACACATACAAACATACGATTCTACAAATCTAAACATTAGAGAATAATGGATGTCGCATTGAAATTAAAATATGCTAAAGTGAATATTGTCAACGACCAATGAATGAATGACGGTCATCAAATAACAAAAACAAAATGTATGCATTTTTGTTGTTGCATTTTGTATTTGTATTTATTGCTAACGAATATTTGCAATTTAATAATACAAATGTCAGCCATGCAAGCGTTGGATCGAACAATAGACAACGAACGGCAGCAGCAAACAACAAACAGCATGCAACATGAAACAATCAAGGATAATGAGGCATGCCACATGCGGCCATTTGCTCTAATACATTGACACATACATACATACACACACCATGGCATAGGCGTCCTCATATTTGAACATATTCACGCACTTTAATATTTGCTCACATGAAGATTGTGTGAATGTGCCATAATAAAACTTCACAGCTGGAAGCATAAATATTAGTCGTGAAGGGTTCCATTTCAATTCGCGTGAAATATTTCAATTTATTTACATATTTCAATAGTTATGTTTTTATATCATCACCACCATGTCAGTCGGGTGTCGTTATAAGTACATATTTAGGGAGGGAGTAAGTATGTATGGATGTACTAACTTGATTTCTGAAATTAAGCAGCTGCGATTGTGCTCTTGGCATTCGATTGACAAAATGGCGGTTTGATAATTTTTTACCATACTATATAAATATATTTGATTAGCTGAATTTTAGAAGCTCTGATAAATAAAGTTTATACCTAATTGCATACTATATTTTTTTTTGTGGTTCGTGCACTAAGAGGGTCCAAGCCCCAGTTATTTTGTAACTGGGCCGCGTTTGGCATGACTTCAGGTAAGGAGGCGCTACGTGTGATCTTTGGCTACCCTTCCGTAGTCGTCAAAACAACCGTCTTCCTGCTTCTCTTTTTATTCCCCGATAGGGGATATATGGGGAGACCATGCGAAATGCTAAGGCGATTCGAAGAGCCCTTACTTTCTGCAACTTACAGAATCTGAACTGAACTTACATGCCTGACTTCGATTAGATATATCATGCACAAGAGAGGGTTCGCTGCTGTCTACCATCACCACCATATATTTCGGGTAACAAAGCCTTTCTATCTGTTATCGGTAGCAGTCATCTTGAAGATGATGGGAATCCATCTTCATGGCTCTAGAATGTATTGTTATTCAAAATTAACCTAAATCAGACCTTGGGAAACTATGCTACCATGGTTGAGAAAAAAATTATCTGACTGCCAGGACATTATGAAATCCCTGCAAATTGCCCTGCATATTTTATCCACAACGATTGCACGTGAATCGGATGTGGTTAACTCTAGAGCATTGGGAACTCCCTTTACTACCTGTAGCCGACTTCTGGGCAGGTGGTCATCGGATCAGCCAGGTAA
Source organism: Merzomyia westermanni (assembly GCA_949987695.1). NCBI lineage: Eukaryota > Metazoa > Arthropoda > Insecta > Diptera > Tephritidae > Merzomyia > Merzomyia westermanni. Next base: position 160,392,938 of record OX465288.1, on the reverse strand, counting down.
GCCCTGAGCTGACACCATCTCTTGCAGGTGTAGAGGTTCTTATTTCCTGTTGTCGACGCCAGACGATCTTCGCAATAACTAGAGTTCACTAAAGTCCATCTCTCCATGATGATTGGGGGGTTAATGGGGCATTGCCCCATAACAGTTAATCCGGTGCAGTTGAATATTCTGGATAATACCAGCTGTTTCAGCTGCAGCACGAAACGAGAACAATCCTATGTAGAAATTTTATGGAATTTAGTAATGTGGCGTTGATATGAACTAACCGAAATTTAGCCGAACCTTGCTAAAAGCTCTGGATCATCTCAACATTTCTCTCTTGTGGGTCCCTGGACAGAGTGGTATTGATGAAAACGAAATAGCTGATGAGATGGCCAGGAAGGGCTCCGAAATGAACATATACGAGGCAGACAACTCCGTGCGACCGCCAATGGGAAACCTACTAAGGCAAATCGATGAGCATTCTTTAATTACAACCAATTTACTATGAACTAACTTGGATGACTGCGAAGTCTCAAGGTCCATATGGCCATTTTAGACAGTAAAAGAACTAGCTTCCTTTTCAAACTCAACAACTTTGCGGTAAGGGTACTTACAAGTGTCATCACGGGACATTGTGCTATCACACAAATACTTCGACGATGCCGTATGGGAACAAGCTCCCTAGGTAGAAGATGTCCGGCTGAGGATGCCCAGGACTACAATCAAGCCGTCTCAGATTTCTGGGAGCACGCTTTGTGAGGGAAGTGGATCTTTCCCTTCTTCTCAAGTTCATATGGGATTGATTATTTAACTTTTCGGGATCAAGTAGCACCACCCTTGCCTGCTTCCATATTATGTGAATAACAACGGTAGATAGAGACAAGTTGAAGACTGTCGAGCTGTAGAAGTGGATTTTTCGTTTGACCATAACCGGTGAACAACAGCAGATACGTTGCAGAACTTAAGATGATTTTCAACGTTTCGTTCGTTTTGTGGTGAATCTCCAAGCCCGAATTGTCACACCAGATGCTTGTGGATGCATATTAAACTGGGTTTTAGTGAATTACAAGTTTTTAGTGGGTATGGTAGAGAATCGATATTTTCATGCACACGATATGGTACAATAACTTTCGTCCGATGTCTGTAATTGTGCAAAGAAGAAGAAGTAAAAAGAAATGATGAGAACGATAAGCTGAGTCGAAGTCAGTGCGTGCTTCTGTCTGCCTGTGAACGCAAACCAGTTCCTCAGTTATACAGATATCTGGCTAAAATTTGATATCCCGTAGATATTTACCAATATATTAATCATTTATCGGAACCAACAATATTGGACCAATACGTAGTCCCCACACAACCGATTTTTCCGGGTTTTGGCATATGTTTCTCTAAGCTTTTGAAGATAGACAAATCTTTCTGACCAATTATAAACAAATGTTTCGGGATTCTTAATTTATTATGGCACATTATTAATTGTTGATTAGTGTTCGAAAGGACATCGCACCATATGTTTCAATATTCTTTCATGCAAGACAATTTGGTCTGAATAGCGTCAGCCTGAATTCAATGTTACAGTTGGGTATAAAAACAACTGCTTTCATAATTTTTCGAACTTCGAATTATTTTAGAAGTTATAGGCACTCTAACTTTGCAAAAAGCAGTTGAACTATAACTCGAGACTGCCTGGCCCGATTTTAGTGATTCTTGGCACATTTCTTAATGAAGACGATTCCTTTCTGAAAGTGGTTTTGAGTAAGCTCCCATAAACTTGCTGCAAGCATGTTTCGTTGGTGAATCAGTGTATATAGAATTTTTGAACTTACGAACATACAACTAGTCCCTCCCAAAAATCACAATTCCCCGTCTTAACACTTAACTGAATGATCAAGCAAAAAGTCTTCTTATCTCTCTCGGTGAATGACCGCCAAATTTTAATTATTTTCTACAAACAATTAAGAAATTTTAAATTTGTTGCCACTTAAGTGAGCGCTAAACTATCGGATTACATTACAACTTTCTTCGTCTTTTAATAGCCCCAAACATTGATTTTGTTATCATTTTTAATGCTGACCGTGTCAAAATGATGCTGGCAATAAAAAGGATATCTTAAAGGTCAAACCAAATCTAAACGATTGCTGGAGTTGCGAGGCAAATCACTTTCTTTTCTTCAGCTATGTCGTGGTGCGTGTATGATGTTCGTGTGAATGTGTGCACAAGTCATGAAACCACTCGTCTTATCGCGGCACAAGGCCAAACTGAGCATAATTGATATTCGTTTGCTACAATCAGCAGGCATAACGCTTGACTTCACACCACGATTTAATTGTGGCAAGCAACAACATTCAAGTTGCCATTATAATGCCGCATAGCACGCGAAGTAAGCAGCTGCCTAGATGGCTGCTGCACAAATCATTCGTTAGCTCGTCTGCTCGCTCAACAATGTGAAGAAAAGCGATTAATACGAAGAAGTCGTTGAATAGCTCAAGTAGAACAAGCATCTGTGGATTGAAAAGGAGCGTCGTGGCTTTGAAGGGGGGAAAAACCATTGAACGAATACTCAACCGATTGATAACGCTTGAAATGAGCAACCTACGAGTTTTGTGTAGACCAATTTAGCTTTGTTTCTAGCGACTCTCAATGGCATTTCACTGTCACGGTCGCGCAAGATTTATAGTTTATTTTGCTTGATCTTTGGACCAAACAAAAGATAATTCTTGATAAGTTTTCGATTAGGAGCAAGTGTGTACATTAGACTGTTTTAGAAGATTTTCTCTGTTGGAAGTTGTATTAAGTTGAAAGTGAGTTTGACAGAGTTTAAGAAAACTTGTAAAAAATCACACGAGATATCCCAATATGGGTATCAAACCTAAGTTATTTTACATCGTATTCCAACAAAAAAATATTTAGGTAGGATCACAACCTAGAGTCGCCCTTAATCCTATTTCATTGATTTTTTTGCATATCCGCTACTATCTCGAAAACGACTTGTGGCCTTTGGATGTACTACTGTACAAACTATGTGGATCAAAGCTCGGTTGCCCGGGTACTATAGCTAAAGCATAACAAATATCCGTTATTAAAACCTATCTAATACATAAGAATGTATTTTATATATGTGACTGTATATACTTATATAGTTCTGCTTAATGTGATTTGTCATTTTTGACTACATCTGTATATATGTACATATGAATGTATGGGAGAGAGTTTCATGATAAGCGTTTATTACAGTGAATGCACTTGAAATAAGAAATTAATACTAAGAGTCGTAAAATATTATTTATAATTAAATGCGTGTCTTGGCAATGATTGTTTTCACATAATACAATCATATACAGGCAACATACTCTTACAAACATTTCTCATCATGCCCACCAGAAAACTATGGAAATGTTAATAAGACGTAAGGAATATCATATGCTGGAGAAGTACTAGGTCTATGTGCGAAGCAGCACTAGTCAAAGGAAAAGATGCTAGCCTCGAAATAAGGGATGAGAGAACCCTTAGAGTATGCTAGAGGAAAGTTCTCCAGTCTTTCATATTACATCAACAGTTGAAACATACATTAAGCATGACATAAGATGAGACCTTTTAAATTTGATTAGTAACTAGCAAACAATTAATTGGTAATGAATATATTAATTGTTTTTGAAGAAAAGGCAATTATTAATTGATAACGATTAGAAAAAATCAAAAAAAAAGTTATTTTGATAATTTTTTTTTTCAGTATTGTTGATGTGTATACTGTGCACAATACTGAAAAAATCAAAAATTATCAAAAATAATCCAAAATAATCAAAAAAAGCAGCTGTTTTGATTATTTTTAATTTTTATTTTTGGATTTTTTTTTTAATAATCGTGAAAAATCATTATTTTTTCTGATTATCCTTATAACTAATTTGAAAGTAATCATTAAAAATTGAAAGTAATGGTAATCAATAACTAAATGGATATTCAAGAAAATAATTAATCAAACCGGTTATCATTACAATTAGTAATCATTATTTAACAGGTCTGCTTCAGATACCTAGAAATTTCCAATTGCTGTCAGTTAGATCTGAAAAAGTGATACTTCGATATGCAATGATCGAAAGGTTAACATTTTTTTGTGGGTAGCTGCATTTTTTGACATTAAAAAATTTAAATTGCATTCCTTCTTTTCTTGAGGAAGGCAGTAATCGCTTTCGCTTTCAATACTCAAGAGACAATTAATGTCACTTCCATTTACTTAATTGAGTTATTTTTATAAATTTATGACTTTACAAGAACAATCAACTTTAAAAGTAAACATGAAATGTTGATGTAGCAATAAGTCGAAAGCATAATTGAACTTTACTGGATGTAAAAGTACCATACATTTCTGAAAAAAATTGGCAAACCTAGGTGTAACAGCGCTTGCTAGGAAAACTCTAAATTCGTTAAATTTTCGCAGAAGAAGAGGGAGTGACAAATGTAGAGGGAGAAGGGACGGGTAGATATATAGAGAAAGTACAACGCCTGCCGGGACTACTATTACAAAAAATATTTATTCAAGCTCCTTGAACTTCAACTTTCCAATGTTGATAGCACTCACTCTATCAACTGTGTCAAGGGGTATGTGTCATTCACTATAAAAAATATCATTTTCAAAAATTAAACACTGAATAGATACGGCTGTCAACAAAATTGATTCGATAATATCAATATAATTGGCATACATACATATTCACATTTATCAAGATGCTATATACCGCAAATGTACCATGGGAATAAAAATAGCTAAGTATATCGAGATCTGCTCTATGAAATTAACTTCGTATTGGCATATACAACTGTGTTTAATATAATAGTAGTGAAATAAAAATGGATATCGTTCGACGAAATAAGAAGAAGCTTTGATTTTAATAATTTTCATTTAAAAAAAGCGAATTCCATAACAGAAACTACAGAAAAAAGAAATTTCAAAGGTTACACAAAGTTTAGGAAAGCTAATTAAACTTTAAAAAATTGCCCGGAAAATCTTGAAATTTTTTGGCAGAATTTCTAGAAAATATATGAGTACTCAATTTTGCAGACAAATAAATTTTGTTATAACATTGTGCAAGTTAGAATTTGCTGAATTTCCCTGAAATTTGAGAATTTTCTTATTCAAGATTGTTGAGTGGTTTCTTCCATTCAACGCATGAATAAAAATTAATCCTGGCAAGAAAAATACTAAAAATTCAAGGGAAATTTTGAGGTCCTTCTGACTTTTTCATTATTATGCTAAAATTAAATGTACTATAAAACTGTGTACTCAAAAAGTTTCTAAAAATTCTGCCCAAAAATAAACACAGTTTCTTTTTATTTCGTTGGAAGATATTCATTTTAATTTCACTACTAATATATTGAACACAGCTGTACACATATAAATAGAACTTTTGAAAAAAGTGAATGCCAATTATACGCGACTTTAAATATTGGGTTTTACTTTGCCGTAGAGACTACTACCCTTCGTTCACACATTCTTCATATTTACGATTTTTTCATGTTATCATAACTACCAAACAAAAGTACCAACAAAGAATTTTAAATTGCCTTCATTGAAACAACAAAAGATATGCCAATTTACAAAGATGTTCACTCAAATCACAAATCACAGATAAGAATCTTCATAATGAGCACATTTAAATTCTTCCCACTCGATGTTTTGTTTGTTTGTGGGGATTAGAATGCGTTTTGATGAGGTTGCTATGATAACCACTGATATGTTATGTGATCCCTTACATTCGTAGGTATTTATATGTATATGAAAATATGCATGTCATCCTATTGTTTATTCATATTATTATTCGTTTATTATATTTGACATATGTGCGAAATTTTATTTTTCGATCAATCAGTGTCGTTTTCAATAAATGTGTAGGCAAATATCCTTTTTGTTTGCTTTGTCCCAAATCTTTAGCGTTTGTTAGGCGCTTTGGGCATCAATTACACGATTAACTTCTTCTTGATTAGTGTGATAGCCACCTAGGCGGATTTGTTGGAAGTCAACAATGCGTGTAAATTTTGTGCATGAGATGAGAATTGGCGCCAATTCTGTATAGCAAAGCAAGACGATGTTTGGGAGTTCAATATTTAATAGCACAGACAAGTGGATATTGAGGCTCAGGGCTTGGCCTAGGAATGTCTGACCATTATCTCGCCTGCCTCGAACTTTTTCAGAATAAACGTATTCTAAGTCCCGGGGAATAGCAATAATTTCGCAGCCGTATCGTGGATGTCAAGGTTCCATTGAGTACTTGCAATTTGGATGTCATGGCTTGTAGTGTACTTCTGAACAGATGGGCTACTAGTCAACTGAGTAAACCCTGGTCTGAGGTTACCTCTTACTAGAGCGCAAGGTCGTTTTGGACAGACGTGGATCGCAAAGGCTTAATAACGCCCATTTAACATTCTTGATTGGCACTTTGTTGGGCCAATACGCGTAAAATCCGTGCGCCTGAAAATAATGGAAAACTCTTCTTGCTACAGTTGACGTGGAATCATCAGGTCCCTTCATGTTTACCTAACTAGCTTTTGCTAACCTCTGTGGGTTTACTCGGTTCTCGGCGGCGTTCTCCAAAGGTATTTTTACGAATAATTCAAAGAAAAATATGTCTGGGTGGGGGTACCACCTAGGGTTGCCACCTAATCTTATTACATATATATTTTCCCATATCCGCTATTATCTCAACAGCTAATTCACACAAATTAATTATGCACCAATTTTAAATAAAAAGATATAATCTCTATCTCTATGGCGCGATATACAACAGGTATATCATCATAAACCTCCTAAGAGATTTTTGCGCCAAGCTTCTCTTCCAATTTGTGGTGTGCCGATTTGAATTTTCCCTACAAATTGGTGGGACCTACAGTTTTTTGCCGACTCCGAACGGCATCTACAAAGGAGACGAATTTTTGCTGAGAAGCCTGTCATGGCAGAAATACACTCGGAGAGTTTGTCAAACCACTGCCGAGGGGCGACCCCGTTTTGAAAAACTTTTTTCAAATCACTTTTGATGTTACCTGTACCAGGGCTCGAACCATGGACCCTCGGTGTGGTAGGCCGGCAACACTACCTTCACACCACGGCGGCCGCCAGATATAAGTAACCAAAAAAATTTATAACACCATTATGACTTTACTGATGAATATCTGCAACAAAACAATTTATATAGCAACCTCGAAAAATTACCAATCAAAGTTCGGTTGCCCAGGTACTTATGAAGACGTCACCCTTAAGTCATGTGGTATCAAAACGGACCTTTATATCGCTTTATTGAGTTTCTTCTACAAAGTTTTTCCACGACTGAATCTTACCTAAAATATTTTCCAAACCTTACTTTAAGAAGTATACTCCCGGTTTTCACTCTCACCAACAATTGACGTCATCGGCATACGTTTACGAAATATCGTTTTTTAATGTCGCTGTATATCATAAGCAGCCTTTTTTGTATCATTGTTGGTTTTTTCATACCCAAGAGTGGGCAAAATCATTCGTGATTCAACGATAAGCTGAAGCCTAACGTATAGATCAAGTCTTTCTAATAGTGGTCGGAAACACTGCGAGTGGATTTCTGCCATGAAAAGTTTCTCAGTAATTTATCTGCTTTGGCAAAAAAAAAACATATACATAGGTCCCGCAAATTTGAGACAGTATAGCATAAGTTGGAAGAGGATCTTGTCCTTAATCTCCTCGGAAATAGATCTACTGGTTCGTGAATAACCCTCATAAAATTTCTTTAATAAGTATTTAGCATGAAAAAATCTATCAAAAAAAAAAAAACTGACAGCCACGTTAACCACTTTTTAAGTCAAAACAATCAACTTATCAATATAATGGACATCCTTTTTATCCTAACCAACCAACCAGCAAATATCCTTGGTGACTTTATCGAGCACATAACTACTCGTACCTACTCATAAAAATCACACATCTGCTGCACGCTTATCAACACCAAATATCAAACAACAATCGGTTTGTAGTGGAAGAGGGGTACACCCCTAACGCACGTAATCACCATAAGGACGATCGGTAATAAAGAAGTGGTAGATAAGCTGATTGGATTAGTTGTACTGGAAGGAAAGGACGATATGCTTGAAACATATCAATAAAGATCGTCCAATAATAAAATAACGACTAAATGGTTTATGAGGAACATAGGCCGTTGTTTTTCGAATACACACCTACTCATATAAAGCCTACTCATATATAAGCATTATCTATATACTCGTATACTTTATAAAATACGGTTGTTGATACAGGGTGGCCGTGAGCTAGCCAAAGAAGTCGTTGAGTTTTCATTCTATTGTCGTAAAGGGAACTTCGGAGAATCCACCTTGTAATTGATTCTTGTTGTTGTTGTTGGGTTATCAATATGTCACCCTGCCTAGTCGTCATGCCTTAACCTAATATTGTCATTAATATCTTCTTATGGAATTCGCAGAAAACTGGCAGGTTTAATACGGTTCAAATAGAGTTGGTGTTAGAAGAGTATGATCCTTCGAGCAGGTAAACAGATGGTTGGTGTCATAAAAACACAAACATTCGGCATGTCGCTGTTCTGTCTAGATAGGTAAGAGTTTAATCAATTACAGTATCCAGATCGAAGTTGGGTCAGAGTCACTTGGACGTATGCGTTCCTCTTCGAGAATAGGTGGTGCTCGCGCCTGAATGGCGGTGTTCACCTGTGCATCAACCGATGTATGTGATGCCGGATATCGTCATTACGCTTACGGAGATGTATCGTTTCTTGCAGGCAGTGGTTTGGAATAATTTAACAAGAATTGCCTGCTTAGCATTTCACCAAGCTATTAATCGCCGAGCATTTTTGCGTCACTTTGTTGGTGATGTTCCGAAGTTATATGACTTGCCTGCAACTTCCTTCAGTGTGTGTTCGATAGCCCGCACGACCATATTGACGACGCATAGCTTAGAACTGGCTGCAGCAAAGGTAACCAAGTTTTCCACTGCTGACCCAAAATTTTGGGGTAGAGGGCAGTTTGTACCGTGAAGTACCCAGAAGTCTAATTCCATGTTTGATTGAGCAGTCCATGTCTTAAATAAGGTGGACAACTAATTTTAGAGCACAGCTCGTCGACGGAAGGACAAGTTGCCATCTTAGTGAAGCCTAGGTTCCATCATCAGGGATTTGATAAAACTGTTCCTTCCATAACTTCAATATGCTCTGTACGTGGATCGCAATTATTATTCCTACGGGGATTCGCTCCTCTTCCGGTAGATTTTTTGAGAATGACTCTAATCAGCCCACAGTTTAAGCTCCCCAAACGTATATCTTTAGGCCTTTCATATTGTTTTTCTAACTTTATGGCACTCTCCCTCTTCTACTCACGAACATTATTACTCACAGGCACAGCACATAGTACTGCGACAGTGTAGGGTCACACTATAGGTATCCCGCTCTACCTGGAAAACAATTGATAGAATGGGGTATTTCGCTGCCTCGAATACCTACAGAACTACTAGGTAACATTTTCCGTTATTCCTCTTTATCCCACTTGAGGGAAAAATATATGCTGACTCGAAAGCTTATCTTGGCTGCCAAGAGATTAAGGTAACAGCTCATACGAGGTCTGTTCAAAAATTATCGCGAATATTGTGTTTTTTCAAAAATTATTTATTTATTCATGAATATCTATTATGTCCCCTTCAAAGTAATCCCCATGAGATATTATACACTTGTGCCAACGGTTTTTCCAATCTTCGAAGCACTTCAAAAAATCATTTTTTTGTATCTTGTTCAGCTCCTCCTTCGATGCCGTCTTTATCTCGTCAAGAGAAGCGTAACGGCGTCCTTTCATGGGCCTCTTCAGTTTAGGGAACAAGAAAAAGTCACAGGGGGCCAGATCTGGGGAATACGGTGGCTGCGGCATCATTAGTGTGTTGTTTTTGGCCAAAAAGTCGCGCACAAGCAACGATGCGTGAGCAGGGGCGTTATCGTGGTGCAAAAGCCAATTTTTGTTCTTCCACAAATCCGGGCGTTTCTGGCGGATTGCTTCGCGCAAATTGCGCATAACTTGCAGGTAATATTCCTTATTGACCGTTATTCCCTGTGGCAAGCACTCATGATGCACCACGCCCCTGCAATCGAAGAAAACTGTCAGAAAAACTTTCACATTCGACCGAACTTGGCGCGCTTTTTTCGGTCTTGGTTCGTGCGGCAGCTTCCACTGAGATGATTGAGCTTTGGTTTCCACGTCATAACCATAAACCCACGATTCGTCACCAGTTATGACCCTCTGGAGCAAATTTAGGGCGTCGCGGACAGAGTTTAACATCTCATTAGCAATGTTCATGCGATGCTGTTTTTGGTCACAATTGAGCAATTTTGGTACGAATTTCGCGTAAAAATCGAAGACGATCCAAAACACGTGCAAGCAAAGCAGCTGTCAACAATTAACTGAACATTCAAAATGGCCGAGCTTGTCGGCATAAGTGAGAGACATGAGTACCAACATAACGCCACAAAAAATTCGAAATTCGAATATACGTAACCAGCGAAAATTCAAAATTCGCGATACTTTTTGAACACACCTCGTATAGAGACCTCGTAGAATGTAGAGAGTGCTCGCTTTATGTCTGCCTTTCAACGCAACTTCATGAATTTGGTTACTCGTTTTTTCATCAAGAGACAGCCAGATATCTTTTTGAACTTTTATGATAAAACTTTGTCCTACGTATTACGATAAACCGAGCTGTGGCTAAGTCAACCAAGTTAATAATATTTGTTTTACATCGCAGTTTGTTGCCTGTAAAATAAAGATTCCTTTTTACATTCTGGTTTGCATAGCAGATCAAAGATCAAAGTCAGATCTGATCATAGCAGCTCAGTCAATCCTCTTCAACTGCGTTTAGACGCAAATAAACGATATGTTGAAGAGCCTCTTTCTAATGTAGAAGGCGACGAGACGCCTGCCGAAGGGTGTGCACGAAAAGTTCCGATTGCATTCATGGATTGCTCCGTTCTTTGGAATCCCTGTACGGTTATGAAAGTATTTGTATTCATGACAACATCAACCAGCTGATCATCAATACCTTTTCATATAAGGATCCGGATATTTCAGGAAACTGCCATTAGACGTTTAACATTTTAAATTTTTTCTTTTTAAGAGTGAATTTACGTTTTGGCTCACCTTGCACTCCACTCACAGTTGCTAAACAACATTCCTAAGTGGCTATGGAGGTGCAATAATGGCGCACTTCTTGTGGCTAGTTCTTAGAATCTCAAAGCGGCAGATGTGCAGTACCTTTTATTTACTTAAAATAGGTTTGAAAACATAATTAAATAGAGCAACAAAGAAGCGCAGAAGGGCATAGTTAGAGCTCATTAAATCCACAAGGTATTGAATGTGAAGCTGAAGCGTACGAGATCTTTGTATGAAAGCAATCAAAAGTCAATGAGTATTTGTAAAAGAACAACAAAAAAAAAAAAAAAATGTGCAGGAAAAAACCAGAAAATTTAAAAAAAAAGAAAGAAATCCTGCATACAACCGTGGATACTTATGTAGGTATATACTATATTGAGTCAAACCAAAAGATATCAGCTTAACTTGTGATCCAACAAAGCGCACAAAACGAGGCCATACATAATCCCATCACTTAATAATGACAAAGTCAATTCGACAGTCACGAGTCCTTAAGCCGATTAACGCGTGTCGTGTGTACCACTGAGGATCACCCAAAAACTGACACGAAATTTTTGCAAAATAATGAAATTTAGGCTCTATCGCCATCTCTTTCTCGGTACTTTTTTTGTCCAAAAATCCTTTATTGTTTTCAACACCATTTCAAGCGTCAAAAAATTCTCGAAAACAATCAGAATTTCAAATGCTCTACACACATACATACATCAAATTTAATGAAATATGAAACTATTCATCAAAAATCCGCTTGACCTATTGCCTTTTTGGCTTTTCATGACTTGAGTAGTTAATCGAATAACAAGGATAATAAGGATAACAACACAGAACAAACAAACACTCCGTCATTCGAGTGCCTGACCTTTGCCGCATTTTGCAAAATAAAATATGTTACATACAGAAAACAATAACAATGACTAAGTAGATTATAATATGCCGTCCACTCGAGCATTTCATAATCATTGACCATACAACCGTTGGACGAGACAGCAGGGCGCTGCATGACAGGGGGGCTCTTCCACTGCATTATTAAACAATTTAAATTTTCGTTGTTTAAATCTTCAGCTCACATACTGTCTAGGTTTTCGAAGACAAAATGGCACGTGAGATAGTAAAGACGCTTGACGTGGCGTTTTTTTGGAGAGCTGCGTCATGGCCCACGTGTTAATGGTGTATTTAACGGTTGCCAAGGAAATTGTGAAAGTCAGCGAAATAAAATTAAGAAAGTATGGAAAATAATTTACACCTTTTCTAGATTGAAATCAGAAAACTCCAATTTCATTTCAGAAAATGTTAATTGAATTTCGAATTAGTTAAATGGATTTTAGAATTTGTCATTTGGATTTAAAGAATGTCAGAAAACTAAAATTGGAATTTAGAAATCGTCAAGTGGATTTCAGAAAAACCCTTTCCAACTGTTTTTGCCATGTTAATACTTGGTTATGTATAAAGGCCATGGAATATGCAAAATTAATTCCTTAATTTTATGCCGTTTAGTTCAAATCGAATTGTCTATTTCTGAAATCCCATTCACACATTCTGAATTCTAATTACCTATTCTAAAAGCCAATTTTAGTTCTCTGAAATCCAATTGCTATTCTGAAACCAAATTAACACCTTCTGAAATCCGGATAACTATTTTTAAAACCAGATGACAAATTCTGAAATCCAATTGACGTTTTCTGATTTCAATATGAAAAAGGTGTAAAAAACATGGGTCTCGCAATTTGTATTAGACTGATTCCCATTTCAATCATTATATCTCCGAAATCAGTTGAGATATACAAGGTATTCACATCGCTTATTGCAGCAATCTTTAACACCTGTCGTTAGATACCCATATTGTACTAACACAGTTTGGTTCAGCCTTGTCCAAATATTGATTGATAACTCCGAAACCGGTCGAGTTATCGTAATAAGGGATACCTTAAATTTTAAGTTAGACGTATCGCAATGCAAAATTGAAAGCGCGCCCAAACATGCAGACAGACAGACACAAATTCTAAAAACTGTTTCTTTGCGAGGTGAGGTGGTAATAAGTGAACATATTATTTTTATGGTAGGTGGTAACCAATTATACCAATTAAAGACTAGGAACCATACAATATTTTCTGATATGTAAAAAAGTTTTGCCACATCATCGTTAGTTTATATAATTTTTCAAAAATATGCAAAAAAAAACCGATTTCCCGATTTCGGCCAACTTTTCAAAATTGTATAAAATAATTGTGGCATAGCACAATTTTTTCTTACCTCAGACAATGTTTTCTGGACCTTGTTCTATAAATAAGCTGATAATCAAATCATGGATGTGCACCCAGAGCACGGGGGGCTTGTTCAAATTATACCAAGTTTGGAGTCCCAAAACATTTTTTCTCATTAAGAAGACATGATGGGAAAACGTTGACCACGGAATCGTGTTCAGCATAAAAAATCCACAAGAATTAATTTTTATATTTTTTTTTGCATTACAGATACAGGGTCCTGTAACGAATAATGCATTTTATTTAGTAGTAATTTAGCAATTTTGCTTAAATGTGTGACTTTTGCCAATTTATGTGTGTAATAAAAACCGTCTACAAACATAAAAAAGCTATTTTTTAAAATATGTTTTTGGCAAATGTATCCTTTTGGAGCTCCAAAAGATTTAAAATGGTATATTTCGCAAAAACGAGCTGCCGGGATTTTACTGAAAACGTAGTTCGACATTTGGGATGGTCTCAAACAACACCTCACTCACACTTTTTGTGCTCATTTTTGTTGAACTTATTATTGACAGCAGAACGGTGTGCCCTGCAATGTTACAATTTTCATATATTTATCTAGTGATTTTCCTTGGTGGTAGCGTTTATTAATACTCGTAGTTAGACCTCTACTAATGGAAATAGCACCAGGATTAAAAATAAAAAAAGATCCATCAATTTACATAGTCGATAGAAAAACAGGCAACTGAAAGGCATCTCGATTCGAGCGAATAACTTCGACTGTAATCACTTTTTGTCTCGAAATATCGCCAATGATTTCGCAATTGGTCTCTCACACGTCGGCGACTTTGTGAGGGATATCCAGAAAGTATTTAGATCATAAATATCCACTTTGTCGCTTTTAAACAGATAACGCTAGAAAACATCCAGATAAATGAAGAACCCAAAGCAGCAAAGTAAAGTCCTCTCTCGACGAACGAAAATAACACTCTACAAGTCACTCATCGCACCCGTCCTGCTATATGGTGCAGAAGCGTGGACACTAACAACATCTGATGAGGCGGCTCTGGGAGTATTCGAGAGAAAGGTTCTTCGAAAGATTTGTGGACCTCTACGCGTTGGCGACGGCGAGTACCGAAGAAGATTTAATGATGAGCTGTATGAACTTTACGCAGACGCCGACATAGTTCAGCGAATTAAAACACAGCGGCTTCGCTGGCTAGGCCACGTAGTGCGAATGAGCGAAGATGCTCCAGCCCAGAAGGTATTCTTATCGGCACCCGCCGGTGGAAGCAGAGGAGGAGGGAGACCACCACTCCGATGGAAGGACCAAGTGGAGACCGATTTGCGATCCCGCGGTGTTTCCAATTGGCGCCAGTTGGCGCAACGAAGAAACGACTGGGGAGCTATGTTGAACGGTCAAAATCGCCCAGGCGGTTAGATGACCATTTAAGAAGAAAGAAAGCAACAATCCTAAATCACCTACATACCTAAAGAAGAGCAATTTTTTAAAGCTGAAAGAAACAACCTTCATTAATAAGCTCACATTACACCTGCAGAACGTCGCTCCGTAACAGACTTCAGATGCTCGCTTTCCACAAACTTATATATTTATTTTTTAGTTGGACAGAACTCAATCGGAACTACGTGTTTCTTGGATGGGATATTAGATGAGATCTCCATAAAATATGATAAGATAAGAAAGGGCCACATAGTTTCGTTGGGTTATCTCCTTGTCGGGATTTAATGACTTAAGTTCTCGGGTGTGGGACATGTTGTTATCGTTGTAGCCGCAAAACGCTTCTCAAAGCCTACCTAAAAGAGACGATCCATTTGCTAAATAAGTCCTGTTGAGCTATCAGTCTTCAGTATTATTCCCTAGCTACAATATAATAATAATTGAACAGTTTTAATGCCCTTGAAATAATAACACGGCTGGTAGACCAATTACAGAGTTGAGGCACACCTCTAGTCTAACTTCAAACCTAAGTACGACCTTACCTTAAGGGTGGACTGAGAAAATGGATTATATTCGGGCAAGGTATCAGTGAAGAAAAATAGAAAGCTAGGAGGATTTTTTGGGTTTTTTTTTCGGGATAAAATATGCTGAGGTGACTTGACTCAAGTTTTACAGGCTTAGTTCCGGATCATTGATGCACAAAATAAGGATTTCGCGGGGGCTACATCTTGTTATTCGTGCCCATGTAGAAACGATTTGTTTGATCAAGTAAGGAGCACTACGGTATTGTTTTTGTACATTTTTCGGCAGACCTTTTGGCGATTGTTTTTAGGATCGTTTCGAAACTAACGGCTGACTACAAACACGGCTTATTAGAACCCCTTAAGTGGACACCTCTGTTGCGAGAGTTTTCGACAGTTAACAGCCAAGATTTTTGTGATTTCTTTGAAACTGTGAGATACGTATCCCTCATTTAGGGAGGTTAGCCATCAACGTTTTGAAAGCAATTCCTTAATCACCCGGAATTGATCACGATAAACGACCAGAGTAATCACGAAATGATGCTGAAGTGATCCCAAAATTACCCCAATAAATTCACTGTAGGGACGCGAATAATCCCAAGGAGACACGTCAAAAGCGGTATTTTGATCGGCAATAACTCAAAAGTATTAAACAATATGCTAGTGGGATATCACAGCATCCAAGAAAAAGAAACACACCATCCATCTCCATAAACTGGTCTAAAAGCAATGAGTCAGCGTTTCCGCTTCATTGATAAAATTCTCAATCAAGGCTTTCTTACCTGTTTGTTTGCGCATAGTCCATTCAAGCAATCGATAATTGTTTTTGAAAATGTGCTAATTAGGTAAATGTGTTGATATCCTTTGACAATTCCAGTGCTAGCCTTGTGAACGAATATGCTCCGCTAAAAGTAGCACCAAACACCGACGACAGTGAAATGTTGCATGTTGCCGCACCACTTTCTGACCACCGCCCTCCGTTAGCCGCTGACGTGTTTGTCACAGCATACAACCAAAACCAACTTTACTAGACGAGCTCATTTAATAGTTAAAACCAAGTGAGTTTGCGACAAAAGACAATTGATGCGTCTGTTGTCTGCCGATGTGCGTTGTGGTGACCAGAAGCAGTCAGCCGCGTCAATTGTTCACTCGTTCAGTGCTATGTTATTTGTTTATTTATTTATTTGCTTATTATTAAGCCATTCGCCCACTGAGATTGGCATAGGCGCGAGAGGGCACAACTTAAGAGAAGTTGGCAAGAGCTTCGCTTTAGACCCTTTCATGACTTCTGTATGCTCATTTTTTAAGACGCCCTGTCAGTGATTGTTTGTTTACTCAATGGGCCGTCTGTCTGATGAGTGCGATCGTCGCATATTCATTTGTTTATATTTATCTCTTTGTCAACTGTAAACTAAACTTAAGCATGGATTTTTGGCTTGGCTTTTGTGTTGCACTGATTGCGTTCGTTGGCCAAATAGCGCCAAAGTCAAAGTCTATGAGACGACGACGGCTGAATTGGTTACATTTGCAATTGTGGGCAGCTGCCGTGCTACTGTAATTCTGGTGTTTGATATTTGTTGGCGTCGGTCGTAGTGTGTAGCTGCTTTGACTTTCACGTCGTTTTCTTAATAGTTACCCACGATCAGTGTTCGGACTTGAAAATTTTAACAAGTGGTCAAATTGCTCAAATGTAGTGGTAGATTTAAGAAAAAAATGCATTGCAAGAAGTCGGAAAGCCAATGAGTTTAATCACCTGTTGTAGCAACAGTACTTCTCCTTGCTTCGCGGCACATCCATTTCTGGATATGGCCTAATAAATTACAACCAGTGGTCGGGTAAAACTCGGCACGTGCTCTAAGAAACTGGCAGTTACCTCATACCGGGCATGATATGGCAGCTGCGTTTAGTCTGGATAGGTAAGGGTTTAACACATGGAGATATCCAGACCGAAGTTGCGGCAGAGAGTGTTAAGGCGTGCATAAAATATTACGGTGGTCATGACGGTGGGAAATCTTTCGTTAACGTTTTTTTTCCACCGTCATATTCAAAACGGTGAGAACTCAATCAAATATTTCAAATATTTTTACACAAAACAATAATTCAGACATTTCTGTTGTTTTGAAAAAAATATTAGAAATGACTAAAAATCAAAAACTTATTAAACAGGCAGCAAAACATTGGAAACAAATTGACCGCAACGCACATCGAACTTTACAGGAAAGCGGTGCCGCTAATGACGGTAAGCATAATGCGGCACCGCTTTCCAAGGAAACCAAAGCTTTACAGGGAAGAGTGACTCGCCAGATTTCTTCCGACATTAAAAAAATAAAAACAAGTAAAGGAGGCTTTATACCTTCCATGAACGAGCATCACATTCGCTACAATAACTAAAAAAAGTGCCAAATTTGACGGCCTTAACCTTTTAATTTAAATATATTAAGCCCAAATCTCATTTATCGGAAAATGCCTCGTATGGGGCTATCTGATATATTTATCGAATCTTACTGATTTTCACTAATCCCTTTACATTGATAAAAAGTACAGAAGCTGGAGCATTCCTACATATTTAATTGCAATAGTTATATGAAAGGTATTATATCTTGGTTGGTCTGATAAGGGGTCTGATGAGGATACATGGATGTCCGTACAGCTGCAGCTAAAAGGGCGAGGGTGAGACAGAGAGTGAAAAAGGCGTACTTTGTCATTGCCCTTATTTAGCCAAAATTCCGAATATATTGCTACTTCAACCGTCTTGGCCCTTGGGAAAGGGTAGGGTATCGCAGCTTTCGCCAGTTGTGTTAGAGTTGGGCAAATGGCCTTATTATGCATTTGTACCTTAAGCGGAAGGCAATATGCCTTAGGAAAATTCAACGGTCGATGCCATCGAAAGTTTGGTCCTCTATTATGCCAACTAGAAAAAAAATGTTTTAGATTTCTGCTCGGAGTGCCTATCTTTTCGTATCTAGCTAGCCAGACATGGAGTTTCTCTCGAAGTCTCTATAACTTTGGAAATAATAGATAATGATATGGTACCCATTATGACGACTTCCCTAAACGCAGATCGAATAGGTTCGTTTGGCGCTTTGGTAACTTTTATGAAACCTTAGTCCCAACACTGCCTACTAACTATGCTCTTCGGTAGATTTTTGTCGTCTTCCTCTTTAACAAGCGCTTTTGAGACACGTTAAGTGTCATTTTGCGGCTCCTAATTGACATTGCAAATAATGGTACAACATTTTTCATGTCGCTGACACTTTATTCGTATCAATTGTTGCACAGCATACTGTCATCAGACCCTATCACTTACTCACCACTTGAGCTAATATACTACAAAGGCTTTCATTCACCAAACCATTCAAATTATAAGATGTGATTTTGCAGCCGTCGTACCTAATTGACGCTCACTGTGTTATGATTTGGAATCCTTGAACATTTTAACTTAAAAAGCTCTCTCTTGTATCTATCGCAAAGCAGCAACAAGTGGAAACCTATCAAACTTAAAGTTCCTTGAGGATAACCTAAGCTGTTTGACATGGTTGTAGGGCGTACAAAGGTGATAGAACCCGAGCGAACTATATTCCCAAATTAATAAGGGCAGTTAAGCCAGAAGGACTCTCAAAAACCTTCGGATAGTAACAACATATGCTTTAAATAGGCCCATCAAAATCATCTTATACATTTGTATAAATTCTATACCAGGGTTTGGAAACATTCACTCTCGTTCGCTCGTATTCGCAAAAATTTGCATTCGCATTTGCGAATAAGAACGTATAATAAAATCGATGTTCAAGTTCGCGAATGCATTCGCAAATCAAAGTAAGAACGTTCTTCTTCTCGTTCATATTCAAAAACGTATGTGTTTAAGCGACATAAGCTATAACTATTTATTTCGTCTATTGCGCTGCACTCGCTTGTAATTCGCAAGCAGCTTATGAAATATCCCAAAGATATAGTCTATGCTTTACAATCCCAAATGGATGTTTTTCACACCGAAAATGAAGAAGCCAATCCCGCGCAATGCCTCAGAGCCAACAGTGCTCTCCCCCAATTAATACATACAAGGTGTAAAGGTGCCTCGCACTCCCCGTTCTATATAGAACAAAGAATTTAAGTAAATAAAATAATAAATAAATAAATATTAGAAAAGGGCTCCCTATTTAACATGTGCTCTGCACACCCCCTTTTCCTCTCTAAACCAATAATATAATATAAAAAATAAAATTAAATTAAAAAATAACTCAAAAAAACACCTCGGCCTCTAGAGAGCTTAGACAGTGTGTATATCCTACTTGTAATCTCCGCGAATGAATTTGCGAATCAGTGTAGCTACTTTCTTCTTGTCAATTATCTTCTGAAACGAATGCATATGTTGCGTGGAATATTAGCAGAAAGTTGAAGTAGTAAATATGTATGAAAAGTGCTATTGCAGGTATACCGACCGCAAACCAAAAAATTTATTTTAACGGGACTTGTTGGATATATACCGGGACACATAGAAATCCATTCCAGATTACTTCGGGACCTTTCCTGCACCAGTTCGGGATTGGTTTCGGGGATAATTTCGGAACTTTTTCGAGATCATTTTGGAACATTTTCTTGTTAATTGTGGAACTTTTTCGGGATCATGTGGAAATTTTTCGGGATTTTTTCTGATCATTTTCGGACTTTTTTAGAGTCATTTCAAAATGTGTTCTGTATTATTTCGGGATTTTTTGAGATCATTTCCTGTTATTGTTTATGGAATACAATAGAGTCTATACAGCAATACCCATAATTATGTTAGTTCAAACCTGACCGCGTATTGAGCATGCTCATTGCTTCGACTGCCGCTGTTCCATCTCAGTAGACATATTATTAAACCCAAGGCCCCTTGTAATTTCTTCATTCGCATAATATAGCCCAACCAACGTAGCCTTTTGTTGCTGAAAGCTCATCATCGGTACTCGTCGTCACCAATGCATAGATATTTCACTCGAGCACTCCTAGAGCCATACCATCACCTGAGGGCCTTAAGATAACACTCCATGACTAGAATTTTGGGCGTTGTAGACGTTTAATTGTTTACACAGTTAAAAGACAAGATGATGTCTATAACGCCTGAAACGCGCAAGAGGCTTGACATAGAGTTCAACCTATAAGGCTGCGGGCCTAATACATGGGAAAATATAAACAAAGACGTTTCTATCTATCATGATTTTATCGCCCAGTGTTTCGCTAGTGCCATTTCCTATTCTGGCTAGTTTTCGTATCATCATTCATCGTCGCCAAAGTTCTTAATAAGAGAATATCAATACATAATACTTTTCAGTAATCAAATTTTCCATGCCTCATTAGTTTATCAGAATTTTCGGCAGTTTAACCATTAAATGTTCAAAGAACTGAAGTAGCTTTATTTTTCACCCAAAGTGCAACTGATAAATTATATAAAGTGTAGATTAACACTCATGCTCCAATATGCAAACATATTACATAATAATTTTTTATTCTTTTTTGACTATTCTTATGGGCAGTGAACTCGGTAGCTCTGGCAGCAGTGTAATACAGCATGCAAGTCTCAAATAAACCGAAATGTCTTTCCACTTAATTGCACTTAATGTTATAAGATACATTTTGACGGCCAAGTCAGTACATAATATGTATAAGTAAGTACATATATATTAGGGTGGGTTGAGATTTTTTTAGTTAGAGGTAGAATTTTTATTTTACAAAAAATATTTTAAACTAATTTAACAAATTTTTTACCCAACATTTTGATAGACCCCAATAGTGTTTTAAACAAAAAAGCTATAAAATGGGCCGTTCAAACAATGAAGCAAATAGAGATCCTAAAACTGAAACATTATTTTTCGTAGTATTATAGGAATTTGAACAAATAAGTAAATGTACGAGTACATGACTATAAATGGCCTCAAGCCCAAGAAAAATTTTAATGAAAATTGACATAATTTTTTTTTTTTAATTATTTGTAGTCGAACAATTCAATTTAACTGTTTTTTTACGCCCTGTACATTTTTAAAGCATTGATGACTATAATCCAAAATTATTTTTATTTTTTAATTTCATTAAGAATATCTTCTTTTATTATAGAGAACAATAAATTTTATGAAAACTAGTTTGATGATGACCAATTTTGAGGGGGAAAAAGAGTTTTTAACTTCACAATTTATATGGAATATCATTATGTTTATCACCATAAACTTATTAAGATAACAAAAGAAATTTTCTTTAAGAATTCTAGCTGCAGAATATTAAAAAAATAACCAAAAGAGAAAAATTTTGTTTAAAAAAATTATCATCACCTCATTAGAGAAAACAAACAAAAAATAACAATCAAAAATTTTCTTAAAAAAGGGAATCTGCTTCAGCTACTACTTTCTTTTTTTTTTTAAAAAAATTACCAGCAACAAAAAATAAAAATAAAATTTTTCTTTAAGAATACTACCTTCAGAGTATTAAATAAGAAATAAACAAAAAAGAACAATACAAATTTACTTAAAAAAATCACATTCACCTCATTATTGAAAAAAAAAATAAAAAATAAGAATAAAAATGTTTTTTAAAAAAAATCTGCTTCAGCTCATTGATATTCATGAAGACTTTAAAATTTACAGGCCCTAAAATCAGCAATTCAGCGGTTGGTATACAAAATAAATTTTTATATTTCGTTTCTAATAACTTTAATCAACTATTGAGCAAACATTTTTAAATAAAATGCACTTTCTTTATAATTTAAATGAAAGAGGATTAAAAAATTACATTCCACAGATTTTGGATGCCTTTTTACGATTTTGTACCAAAAAACTTTCCATTAATTTATTTACTTAAAAATCGAGTATGGCAACCAAAAATGTTGGGTGAAAATTTTTTTAATTAAATAATTTGTTTTTTATAAAGTACAACTGCTAAGCGGATAAATAAAGTAAAACCCACCCTAATATACCAATGTATGTATATATGTGTGTTCAAACTACCTTGGTGTTAATAAGAAGACGTCAAAAACGATAAATCTGGCTTGCTTGACTGCTTCCGAAGTGCGACGTGTGAAGTGTGAGTAGCTGTAAAAAGCATTTCAAAAAATATCAGAGCAAAGAAAATCTTTGTAAACAACAAAAATACATACATAGTCGTATACTGAAAGCAAACTTTTTCACAAGACTTTAGCCCTCGCTCTTACACTCGAGGTAGCTTCTTTTTTTTAATAAGTAAAAATGGTGTATCTGCTTCGATATATTGAAACAAATATTTGTTGTCCTTGCAGTTCCTTAAGTCCCCTCTTTATACACGTTCTGCAATGAATTGACTTTAAGCGGCAGGCACTAATTCAGTTAAATTGCACGGGTTAGTGCTTCATTCGATTGCTGAGCAAAGAATTGGGAAGAAAATACAAAATGATCCTATTTACGTAGTCGATACTTGCGCATTAAAATTATTAACAAAAGCAATAACAAATATGAGCACAACCAATGAACGGCAAAACCGCGTAGCGCACAAATGCAAAACCGTCATCTCATTTTTAGAAAATAGAACAAACATAAAATCTATTTCCAGGCAACACGCAGCGCAAGGTTTTTCTTCTCTCACTAAGAATACGTCAGCTACCATGATAGCTTTAAACTCGAAATGCTCGATGATCCTTTTAAGTTGGATAGCGCTCGGCAGAACCAGCGATGCGGCTGATAACCAGGATGATACCCATCGACTTTGAGGGATATTTGTAATGAAGATATCATAAAAGTACATGCATATGGAGATCAAAGTTGATCACTGACGTTAAGGCATGGAGCACTAGAAACTAGGCTAGGTTATGGAGATGCAAGGGAAGGCGATGGTGAGCGCACACCCTTTTAACACTCAAGATAGAGGCAGGAGCGAAAAAAAAACCTAGTCTGAAGTAGCAGAAAAAATGTTGGTCCGCCCAGAAGTGTGGCAACAAGTCAGAAACTTGGTGCAAACCACACTCAGACGCAGGCTTAATAGAAGGGGTTGAAAAAATGAGGATTGTAGAACGCCACACTGAGCCAATACGAAAGTGCTTTTAGGGTAGGCGACGGCTCCAAAATGTGCGGAAGTGTTTGAGGCCAAGTACAAACGGTAGGTGGATGGCCTCATCTTTGGTGCATTTGTATGAAGTTGGGATGTACCCGAAGTGAAACAATGGGGATCAATTCTACGATTGCTCTAGTTTCCGGAAAAATATTTGTCAGATCTCAAGGCACATTCCTAGTTCATCTCCATTAAAATATTTATTCTACTTCTCTACTTTGGTCCTTTTTTGAAATCTGTCTAATGTATTCCTTTTTTAGTACGATCTACTTCAAGTAACATACTGTCTAGAACTCTGATACCCGATGCTCATCCTCACATATACAAACATAAATATATATATATATAGGTATACACGAGTACTTACATCTGTAGCTATAGTTTTTGTGCTAGGAAGAATGAAAAAGAGGACTTCCTGCGGTTCCCATCAACAGTAACACCTTTTTTTGCTTAAATCGGCTCAGCTCAGCTAGTCATGTCACATCGATCACTCACCGCAACAAAGAAGGAGTACTCAAGGTTCGAGTACCATTTCAAGTACGTTTCTATGTTCTCTACCAGACTTACATAAAACTATCTAAGTAGTTAGAAGAATGCCCTTACTATATGACGAATGTATGAGATTCAAGAGGCGCCCCGCAGTTTTTGCAATTTGAATGAGCGACTATTTGTCTGTTTCTATTATTTTTTGGAAAATTAGCAGTTAGAAATACACAAGCATGCATACATACATACGTATATTTTCGTATTACAAAACTGGCAGCTGGTCAATCACGCCGGCTGTGAAAATTTTTTTGTTAAAAAAACTTCTCAGTGGGCGAGCTGTGAGATCTTGCGATTGTTGTGATTTTCTGTTTGTATGAGCCCTTCAAAAGGTCAACCACATACATACATATATGTATAAGTTGGTATAAATAGCTAGGCAGACATTCCATGAGTGGTTCGCTTGTTTTGTGGCTTATTTGTGGTGGTATAAATGGCAGTTGGTTTGCAATTAGGCAATCGTTTTATGGGTTTCAAATTAAATAGCGCATACACAACCTTAAGTACTCGTATATGTATGTATTTTCGGATGTGGGGCTGAATATGGGATCGCGCAACGTCAGTCGGGCTTGTAGCTTATCCCTCAAAGCACTAGTAAGTGTCTACAAATAAATAGAATATACCCGGGGTAGGAATACCTGTCTTAAAAGACGTCTAAAATATATGGCACGAATATTCGACGGTGCTAGTACCGGAGCGTACCTGATCCATATCTGAAAAAGGACTGTCCACACTGGTAACTCTCTCCTAAACCTTCGGAGAGTGTTTTTGCCGCTACTGAACGAAAGAAACAAGTATATCAAGGAGCCCTTTTCTACTGACCATTACACCGTGTTATATCCTGTATTCTGCCCAGCATGCAATAAGTTCATATAACTCAGATATTTGCAAATACTGCGGTTAGGTGGGTCATACTTAGTGAGCATATGATTATATCATAGTGCATGGATTCAGTCTTCACATGCCGGAAATTCATTGGGAATATATGTAACCAATTCAATCCATAAATGAGGTTTGATAGTGTTATATCAATTTCAATGGTTAAGGAGTATTTTACTGAATTGAAATAAGTATTCTCTGCGAAAATCATCGTTAAAGTCCATGGAAAGATGTTGGTACATTGAAAAATGCGAATACATCTCATCTTACATGCATATTTGGGCATGAAAAACTCACATTCTACAATAAGCGTAACCATATGCGCCAATATCCAATCAGTTGTCAGCGATGTTCAACGTCAAGCCTTTCTATGCCAAATTATTACGGTAGATGAAACATGGATTCATCACATCACCCCAGAAATCAAAGAGCAATCACGACAGTGTATTTGTCTATTTCACAAAATTGCTTTCACCCGATCTTCTTTTGTCTACATCTCTAAGAGCATATCTTTGGATCTCCTATTTGTAGCGGAGCGATAGCTAAAAAATGTATAGAGCGTTAGTCAAGACAAATAAAACATTGTTGGGATCTTACCTCAAGTCAGAAAAATACTAAATTATTAATTTTTAGAGATAAATCGATTTAATGAAAATAGTCGATTTCTGTTTAAAAATCGATCTTTTTTATGAAAAAGGCCTATTCGATGTATTAGTAAAAGTATATTATGAATAATTAAACCAAGTGAAAATCATTTAAGACAATAAGTGTAAAAAAATAGTCAAATCGATATTTAGATTTTATTAAGGTAAATGTCCCATATTCCGTGGTTTTTGTATTCCTCCTATGTTGAAACAGAAAAAAATTTCCCTAATTCCGTGGTATATACTAAACATATATTTCATTGAATAAAAAATAGAAAATGCACTTTGTTATTGTATTTAAAAAGAAATTTTTATGCAATCACAAAACAGGTTTCTCGTTTTCATATACATCTATTGAAAATTTGTGACTTTTTTTTCTCTTTTTTAAGAGCTTACTCTTTCTTTTAGCTTACTTTCGTTAATTTCGTCCTTCTTCAAAAGAAACTAAGAAATTTAATTAAATTCAGTTATTAAAAGTAGTTCTTAACAACCTTGACAAAATACCATATTTAAAAATATTAAAATAGAATAGCAAAGTAAGAAACAATTTCAAAAACTCAATAATATGAACATTTTTGTCGGTAGAATCAAGATTAACCAGAAGTAATTTACATGAAATTATGTGTTTTCATCTATAGTGTGTACCAGTGATGTCGCGGGAAATATTCGCATTCGCATGTTTTTGGACATTGGAATATGAATATTAGAAAAAAAGTAATTTGAAGATAATACCAGGTTAATAAGACTAAAATCCATTTATTTCCAATGTTTTTTAATGCAACAAAATGTAGCTCAACTAATAATATATTATTCAGCGATAAACTATAAAACTAAGTTATCTAAACAAACAAATAAAAAATTGTAGACGTTTAAACAAAAATACCTCTCTCTTAGAAAATAACAATAAATTTTTTTTTTAACAAATTTTTTCAGTTAATATTTAAACTTCAGTCACTGAAATATAACAATAAATCGCAGGACAGCTTCAAAGAAAACCCCTTGACTGACAGGCTTTGACAGAATCTGCTCCCGTTCTCAATCGCGGTTGCCATAATCGCAATGCAGATGCGAATTTAAATTTATAACACAAATAAATACAAATAGGCGGCCGCCGTGGTGTGAAGGTAGTGTTGCCGGCCTACCACACCGAAGGTCCATGGTTCGAGCCCTGGTACAGGTAACATCAAAAGTGATTTGAAAAAAGTTTTTCAAAACGGGGTCGCCCCTCGGCAGTGGTTTGGCAAACTCTCCGAGTGTATTTCTGCCATGACAGGCTTCTCAGCAAAAATTCGTCTCCTTTGTAGATGCCGTTCGGAGTCGGCAAAAAACTGTAGGTCCCACCAATTTGTAGGGAAAATTCAAATCGGCACACCACAAATTGGAAGAGAAGCTTGGCGCAAAAATCTCTTAGGAGGTTTATGATGATATACCTGTTGTATATCGCGCCATAGAGATAGAATCCAACATGAATTATCATGGGCTTGCTTTAAGTTTCGAATGCTCAATTTTAATAAATGTGAATATTGTCTTTTGATGTGTAAAAGGAAATTACTTTGGAAATGTCGTTTAAAAACCAAAACTTATAAACCAAAACTTATAATTTTTGGTAATTTTTTGGAAAGGTGGGTAACTATTTTGCTGTTGCTATTGTTTTAATTTGATTAAAAATTTCTTAAATTTTGCAATATTTGAACACTGCAAATAAAGTTGCATAACTAAAACAAATATAACAATACCCATTAGCTATGTTCGGTGAAAAAACTTGCAAAGAAGTGTTAGCAAAGTGAGAATGACGTAAAACTCTCTCGAAACGCCGAACAGGAGTCAGTAAAAACTTGCAGCAAAACATCTGTTGCCATTTTGATTGGTTAATAACTCAAATTTTTTAATTTTTGTTGTTGCTTTTCCATGTCACGGTCAGCTTTTATCACTTGCAAGTCTTACTGAGTGAAATTCCCCAGAAGAAACTTGCAACTCTCTCTCTCAATGAAATGTCAAAATACGCTCTCTCGCTGCAAATGTTCTGTGTCACCGAACACTTTCCAGTAAAAATTTTATAAAATTTTTAAAAATCTTATTCTCACTGAAAACAGCTACTGCTCTCATTCTATGTCTATCACTGTGCAGTCAAAGTCTTGGATATAAATAGCTGCGACTGAGAAATCATAGTCACAAGACACACTGTTGATAAAAATACTAACTCTAATTTCAACAGAGCGCTGTCAAGATATACATTTGTATACCACTTTGGTGCCACTCTTCGGAAAATTTGCGAGCTTGAACTGCTTTATTTTTAATTAATTGTGAATTTTATGGGTCAATATTATATTATTTAAATTTGTTTGTTTTAATATTGAATGCAAACCATCCTGTGTTGGTTTGTGTTGTGGGGCTTCGGAGTAAGTTGCGCTACTTGTAGACATACGAGGTGTGTTCAAAAAGTATCGCGAATTTTGTGTTTTTTCAAAAATTATTTATTTATTCATGAATATCTACAGGGTGGCGCAAAAGTAATCCTCCTATCAGAAAATGCTATAAATTTTGCGATTGGCCTCTAAAGTCAGTTCTGTTTTGACATCTGTGTAGTAAACACATGCGAAATACACGTTAATAAACAATGTTATGCTACACTGCTCCAGAACGCGGAATATTGCTGACTATTTATTTGACCAATAATCGGTCGGGGCCAAACGGTTACTGTGAATGGTGAGCGCTACAGAGCAATGATCAACGAGTTCTTTTTGCCGCAACTTGATGAATTGGGATTGGAAAACATGTGGTTCCAACAAGACGGTGCAACAGCACACACTGCACGTGCCACAACCGATATGCTGAACATCGGAAGCTTACTTTTGCGCCACCTGTTATTTTGTCCCCTTCAAAGTAATCCCCATGAGATATTATACACTTGTGCCAACGGTTTTTCCAATCTTCGAAGCACTTCAAAAAATCATTTTTTTGTATCTTGTTCAGCTCCTCCTTCGATGCCGTCTTTATCTCGTCAAGAGAAGCGTAACGTCGTCCTTTCATGGGCCTCTTCAGTTTAGGGAACAAGAAAAAGTCACAGGGGGCCAGATCTGGGGAATACGGTGGCTGCGGCATCATTAGTGTGTTGTTTTTGGCCAAAAAGTCGCGCACAAGCAACGATGCGTGAGCAGGGGCGTTATCGTGGTGCAAAAGCCAATTTTTGTTCTTCTTTGCACATCTTCTCGGCCTTCTGAGAACATTTTGTACCACCGATAAACGTTGCTTCGGTCCAAGGTAGCTTCTCCGTATGCCACAGTCAACATTCGGAATGCATCCGCGCACTTAATTTCGTTTTTCACACAAAATTTGATACAGGTTCTTTGATCCATTTTTTTGAATAGGTAAAAATCGAAGACGATCCAAAACACGTGCAAGCAAAGCAGCTGTCAACAATTAACTGAACATTCAAAATGGCCGAGCTTGTCGGCATAAGTGAGAGACATGAGTACCAACAAAACGCCACAAAAAATTCGAAATTCGAATATACGTAACCAGCGAAAATTCACAATTCGCGATACGTTTTGAACACACCTCGTATACTCTGGCCAGGAGGGCCAGAAACACTAGATGATTCATATTTATAAAAACTCATCGTAGACAACTTCGTACTGCGTACACTGCCTTTCACTCCGATTCGAAGATGTCAAACTAGTAGGAGTAAACAATGCTCAGGAGTCTTGGCAACATGTCGATTCGCGAACAAAATGCAAACGAAACGCACGTCTATCCAACGAGATTGCATAACCCTACACAATTATCGACAAATTTGAACAAAAGCTGAATATTCGCATTTGCGAATATCATTAGTGGATATTCGCATTCAAACAGTGGCATTCGTTACATCACTGTATGTACATACTTTTAGCCCTTTTTTATCCGTTTTAAAATGAGTTTTTCTTCTAACCGATTTATAAAAAATCGATGTGTACCAATTACAAAATCGATCCAAAAATCTTTATAATTAAAAAAATTATCGATTGATGTAAAAATCGATTATTAATGTAAAAGTCGATTATTTATTCCCTATTTGCATCGATATATGCTCTTCGATCACATAGTAACTATTATTTTCTTTTTGCTATCGCTCCGGTTTAATTTCTTATTCTGCTATTTGCTCATAGCAAAAAAAAGAGCTTTCAAGGGAAATGCTCTTGGGCGATTTTATGGGATCGCCGAAAACTTTAAAAATTAACAAGGAACTCTATGATGTTGATTTTAAGGTTTAAACTTCTTTTGAAGCTATAAAAATTGGAGTTTAACAGAAAAAATAGGACACATTTTGTTGAAAACCTAAACTTTTCTCACACAAATTAGCACAAAATGGCTTCATAAATACACAAGTGTGCAAAACTCCTGAAAAAGGGGTCAAAGTGACAATTAAATAATTAAACAAGTGCACGCCGACCACACCAATTATTTACAATCAACAGAATAACAATAACCGTGCTTGTAGAGTAAATATGAACTCGAAAGCCTCCAGAAAAGGCAAACCAGTGAAGAGCAACAAACAATGTAACTAAGGAGTTGGGAAGAGGACATAAATAAAGACAGACAGATAGAAAGCAATAGTATAACAAAGACAACAATTGACAAAGTAAATGAAAAATAATATAAAACAATCAAAATTCATTATGACTAACAATACATAAATACTTACTGCAAAAGTTTGTAAAAGAGAAAGACAGAAGAAGCGGGAGTGTGAGGCAGTGAGTAGGTGGGATTTGTTTATTCAATGGCAAAAGTTCTACCAGGCACTGATATGTACATATAAAAGTACTGTAAAACAAGCGCTGGCATATGCTCCACCAATATCCACCCATCTTTAGGAGGGATTAACAAAAGTTCGATGTGTTACTTAAATTTCCAAATATTTTATTTAAGGTAGAGGTTGGCTCCCATGTTAAGCAAATAACCGCTTTGCTTTGTTTGCGTGGCTGTTATTTAGTTTCAGGACAGGGCTTTGAACAGCATAAAGTTCCGTTGTGATACCACATGATATGTCCCAGGGAGAGCTGAGTAATGCAAGGCCGAAGTACCGCCACCCAGTTCTAACAAAAGCTAGGCAGGTAATAATGAAGTGACTAGATGATTTAAACTAGTCCATACCATGGGTAAGTGACCCCAAGTGAACCGAATGAGCTCCGCAGATCTTCAGCAATCCACCTATAGAAAGAGGGGTCGCGCAACCTTGCAAAAGATATTGCCAGCTTAGCGTTTACGAAGGTGGTTCCTGCGCATCTATTCAAGATCAGACTGCGAGTGGCTAACGTAGTCCCGAACTCTTTACATCTCGGCACATCTGGTTAACAGGTATCGAAACGGTCTGTTGGGTGGGAGCTTGAGTTACACAGGTTATTGGTATAGCTTGAGACAAAGGAAAGAGGGTTTAGGTGTTCCCATACCACCCTTGGCCGCACACTGTTGAGTTTAGAGCCTTAAAAGCCACCTACTGTCCGAAGATATATTGAATTCCCTTACTGTAGTAGCACTGGATAGCATTGCAAACACCACATGCTTGATTGTTGCGACTTTTGCTTGAATTGGTTATGCAGCTTTTGTGGCTTACATCAAGTACCTGATAGAAAACATCCCCTTAGAACTTCGGTACATCCGTGAACCACTTCACCTGCCCAATTCCCCAAATGTGTACTTCGTCCTACTTTTCTCTCTGCGAATTGACATTATTTAAGGTATTAAGAGAAGAGTTACCTACATAGAGTAGTCTGTCTGGCCCGGGATAGAATCTTAGCAGTCAAGAATGTCAAAGTGCTGTTAGTTCGCGAGCCTGTAAGCTAAACCAAGAAGCCTGAAAAGCACCCGGGGGTCGTAGTCTTAAGAGCACCGCTTATACCTACAAGAGCAGTCCGCTGTACAGATGCAAGCCTTTTAACGGCTCTAACCTTCCCATTGTATTCCACCAGCCAAGCACTAAATAAAATAGTATCGGCCTAACTAGTATCTCATAAGGTAAGTGTTGAGGTCTCGGCGAGTCCTAACTATCCCTGTCCTGCACACTAGGTTTCCTAGATAGCAATCCTACCAAGTGCAACCCGAGTTATCTAACTATATCAGTAACACGGTAATAGGCATTATTTTAAGATAAACGCCTATCAAAAAGAAGGTACAGAAGATACAGAAGCAGCCTAGTGTGCTTTTTGTTGGATGTGACTTCTGTCATTGATAATGGAACTTTGGTGGATTCTTGTCTCATATTATCAAGAAACCTAGCATTTGTTAGTCCCCATTTTGCTGCATAGAGACGTGAAACGTGTACACGCCTGCAGCTTTTCAAGCCACCGCACAAGAATTATACTACAAACACCAAAAGGGGGAGTTTACACACTTGCCGCAGAGCAAACAAGCCAAGTAAACTGCGAGACTTAACACCCCAATTCCACTGCCAATACGTTAAAAATAAACAAACGAATAAACAAACAAAACCCAGGCAAGTAAATTGGGAGGCAACGTCGTCAATAACGAACGCTCCCCAGGCGCACATTTTGAAAAATTGCAAATTGAATTAAGCCAAAGTTAACTGACTAAATGGGCTTAAATAGCGCAAAGCCGAGTGTCATACTCTATACGCCCATACACACATCCAGACACAGATGTATCTACGTATGTAGATTGAATGCTTATAAAAGTCAAAAGATCTGCTGGTGCTGCCATTCTGTGAAATCCTAGCGGTCTACGCTGCTGGCAAGGCTGTAGTTGAGGTTGCTTTGCTGTGTTTCGGCTTATGCAGTTATGTTTAGTAGCTTCCTTTTAAACATAACGGCATATCCTGCGCGTTTTATACGAATCACACACTAGCTCAGATTTTATTTACCCTTAGTAAGGACTCATTTCCCATTGAGTTCATCGCCTCGCTTGGTTGAGTGTTATTTACCCGTTTAAATTATTAAACGATTGTTAGCGAAGTGTTTTGTCTTACACACACACACACCAAAATTCTTTGCGATTTCTTACGCCTCGTTATTATTCTGCTGTCGTTGCTTCTTCTTTACTCGTCCCATTTTGTATGAGGCGTTAATTGGTTGGAGGGTTGCTTGGTTTCTCTTGGCACAATCGCTGTTTAATCGTCCTGGCAATCGTCTGCCGCATCCTGTCATTTCGTTTTGGTTGCTTGGGAATTTGATATCGCGTAAATTTATTTGATTATCTGATTAGCTTGTGCCTTTGGTTGACTGCTCTGGGTGGAGGGTGAGTTTGGATTTAACGATTTAACACTCGTTCGTGTTTTTTTTTTTGAAAAGCAATTAAAGGGGGTTGTATACAAATAGGTGTATGTATGTGTGTGTTAATGTAAGGTCTATAAACGTTTACAAATACATAGGTACATAAGTAAGCAAAATGAGGGTAAACTAGATATTATTTGCAATTTGAATAGACAATTCAAGTTAAGACAATTAAGGATGTTCTCATAAATGGTTGCTGGCGTTAAAAGATATCCTGATTTCGAACTCTCACATATACAGGAAAACCTCAATAGATTTTTCAATTTTGTAGTCTTAATGCAGGGAGCCTTAGGTGCGCTGTTTCCAAGCAAGATAACGATTAGAGGAATATTGGATAAATAGCCTCCTTTTGCAATCTATTAGGTTAGAGGACGACTTTCGATACACTTTCGGATCATATTGTTCTGCAACAAAATGGTACCCAATTCCCAAATGGAAATAGTTATGGTTTTCCAATTCCAATTCCCCTATTTAGTTCTCTAACAGCTTTTTTGACTCGACAATTACGCTAACTTCACAGACTGTGATGGCACTGACGCCATGATTCGCCTGTTCACCTAGAAGTCCGGCCTCGAAGCGTTCTAGAAAGAAGCGGGTCACGGGTGTGAAATTTATTTCATCCCCTAGCCAGATTGTTTGTTAGACTTGTCCCCGCCTCGGTAAAACCATTAAAAAGAAAGACCAAGTTCTGGTAAACGTTTAAAAGACTACGATATTGGGGCATTCAACTGGAATATCAGTCGGGAAATGCGATGGACGGAGCAGAGCATGGAAATATTCAGTGATTGCGGCATCTGTTTACCAAAAGTCCGTCGTCGAACCGGTTGTAAAGGGTGTTTTTTTTAGGGGTATAGAACTTCGAATTGAAATAAAACACAAGAAAATCGTTTTAAGGTCCATCAATTTGGCTTTATTGGAAGGATAATTTTATGCCATTAATGTTTAAATATGATTTCGGGCATGTGGCCGCCGCGGCTGGCTCGAATAAAGCCAATTCTACAGGTCCAATTTTCAACCACTTTTTCGAGCATATGGGGCCGTATGTCGGCAATAACGCCACGAATGTTGGCTTCCAATTCCCCTAACGTTTCTGGTTTGTTGGTGTAGACGAGCGACTTCACATATCCCCAAAGAAAATAATCCAATGGTGTCAAATCACACGACCTTGGTGGCCAATTGACAGGTCCATTCCGCGAAATTATGCGCTCATCGAATGTTTCCTTCAATAAATCGATTGTGACGTGCGCTGTGTGGCATGTAGCGCCGTCTTGTTGGAACCACAACTCATCCACATTCATGCCATCCAATTCGGGAACAAAATAGTCGGTTATCATGGCTCTATACCGGTCTCCATTAACGGTAGCTGCCTCTCCAGCATTATTGCGGAAGAAGTATGGCCCAATGACTCCACCAGCCCATAGAGCACACCAAACAGTCAGTTTTTGTGGATGTAATGGCGTTTCAAGGGTCTCATGTGAATTCTCTTCACTCCAAATGCGGCAATTTTGCTTGTTGACGTAGCCATTCAACCAAAAATGAGCCTCATCACTGAACAAAATTTTGCGATGAAAATCAGCATCGAAATCAATCTCATTTTCGGCCCATACACCAAAATCACGACGCATTGCATGGTCTCGCGGCTTTAAAGCTGGATCTTGTAAGGTCGCAAGCCAAGATCTTTGCGCAAAATCTTCCATAAAGTTGATGGACAAAGCTCCAATTGCTGTGCACGGTGGCGAATCGATGCATTCGGGTCCTCTTCAACACTTTGCTCTACAGCGGCAATTGTTTCTTCGGTGCGCACTGTTCGACGTCTCTGCGGATGCGTATTATCACATAGAGTAAACGTAGTGCGAAAACGATCCATGGTTAACCGAATTAATTGCTCTGATGGACGATTATGTCGACCATAAAATGGACGGAGCTCACGGTAAACTTCGCGAACTGAACCATTATTTTCGAAATAAATTTGCACGATTTGCAAGCGTTGTTCTTTTGTCAACCTGTTCATGATGAAATGGCAAACCAAACTGAACATAAATGACATTAGAGTTGCCAGATTTGACCACAAAATGCCAGTTTTATCTCTATTCGAAAAACAAACCCGTAAAAAAAACACCCTGTATGTCTAGAAAAAAGCCGATCACTATACAAATGTGTGAAATTTTTTTCATCCCCTATCCCGATTGTATGTTAGACTTGGGACCCGCCTCGACAGAACCTTTGAGCTCTGGTGCAGAGCAGAGACAAAGAAAAAGGAAAGTCGTGGTGGGAGAGATTGTCTTCAAAATATCGTTTACTTGCACCTGCGCCCCGACTGTGGAAACGGGTGATGCGGATGAGGACCCCTTCTATGATAAACTAGAACAACATTTGAAAGCTGATACCAACATAACATCAAAATCGTGTTCAATGTCAGGGTGATTAAAGAATGAGTCTAACAGTCGAAAATTTAAGAGGACGGAAGGTTTAATTTTGCGTCCGAATTCTCCTCTCCGCGGCTCTGAATATGGGCATCTTCAATACCAGGTTAAAGCATTAAAACAGCCATCAAGCTACCTAGTTATCTCTTGATCAAAACACGAAACTAATATTTCCCAAACCTTTCGGAAATATTTTATTTTGTTAAATTCTTTAAAGCTTTTAAAGTACTTCACAGTTTAAAATTTTTACAAAAATCAATAATGACGTAGCTGCCAAGGCGCACAGAAGTTTTTTTTACTTGATAACAGCAAAAACTTGTCTTTGTTCGTCCAGTCTTTTGCTTCTTCGGAATCCGTCTGCTTAACATGGTTTAATGTTCTGAATTGGAAAATACTCCGCATTCTTCTGTTCTTTCGAGACGTCATATCTTTCAAACGAAAATCGGGACTTGGCCCGTTTACAATCGGAGCACTCTACCAAATCTTCGGAGATTGTTTTGGCGTCACAACAACAAAAATTCAAAACAAAAAACTGCAAGCGGTATACGTGATAGAAGTACTTACTTACTTACCTACTTACTTTTTCGGGATCATTTCGGCATTTTTTTCGAAATTTTTCGTTATCATTTCAGTATCATTTCGGAATGGTTTTTGAAACTTTTCGGGATAATTTCAAGATTATCTCTGGATTGTTTTGGGGATCATTTTGGTACTCTTTACGATCATTTCGGGTTGTTTTCAATAAGCGTTTTCCCAAATTTACAGTTAGCTATTTCTCAAATTTTATATTACCTAAATTCTACTACAATGATCTACAAAATTTTTTTTATTTCTGTTGCATCAAAAAGCACTGTCGATCTACTCCATAAAACTTCAAATTTCGCTCATAATCAAAACTTCCCCTCGCCCCGTAAGAAGTAAACTTCAAAAACACAGAACGGTTCAAGAACATTGTATTTTAGAATTTTCTTCAAGAACTCCATATAGAAGAATTTTTCTATAATTATTATTAAATATTTGACCAAGTGGTAACATTTTTATACATACACATATATATAACATTCTTTGATCGTCTGTAATCGGTTGAACACGTGGAAACCAGTCTTTAAGTCACATGTAGTACAAATCACAAAATATTGACCTGGTTCTCTACAATGCAGACGTTTCAAATGTTGTCCGCTGTAATAATCCCAGACTTTCGTAATTCCATTATTTAGCCTAAATAATAGCTAACTCACCATTTTAGAAAGACCGCGCCTGATTTCAAGACAAAGTGTATCGAAAAAGGTATTGCTCCAATTCTAAGAAAATATTTCACCTTCTATAAGAATATATAATAATAGTAATGAATATATGTAATAGTAATGCATAAAAACACATTTTTGCCTTTCTGGTAATCAGTAATGAATCTCAAGAGCCTCGGGCAGACGCAGAAAAAGCCTTCTCTCACAGGACAAAGTGGCAATACCTCCACTCCCCTTTAGGACTCAAAAAGGCTTATATGTCATGCCTCTAGTTCGGAACTTCAATCCGCTGTTAGCAATTTTTTTACCAGAGAAAGTCTTCTGCCAAAACAACGGTCTCCAGAACAAAGCCATTGACTTGAACAACGGTGTTCGATGATGGTAAACAGTAAAGATTCATTAAGAAAAATTCAAAGGAGCAGCCGAAATCTTAAACGTCTTTCTTCAATATCTTAGGATACAACCATCTCCTCCACCGCTTCTATTTCCATTTTTAAATGCAAAATGTAACAGCCCTACTAAATTTGAAATCGAAAACATTTTATATGCAAATACTTCCAACAAAAGCAGAATCAGACAAAACAAGCTTCATAAACTCTCCACACTCCCTGCGCCATTTCATTGTGGATTTTCGCTTACGTGCTTGGCATGCAATAATTCAGAAACCGGGTAATCGAATCAAATTAAGTGTTAATGATAGCTTTATTATCGTCTATAAACGAACGAACGGTTAAATGGCTGCTGATTGTGGTGGGTATCATCTACTCGCGATAGAATAAACCAGTTTGTGTTACACTCCCACTGCAGCCCCCGTTAACACTTATAATCGTAAAAGAAATTTATGGAAGTTTGTCGTCTTTCGTTTGAGGGCAACGCGCACGTGTTGAAGACGGCACATAGATTGCCCAACTGTGTGCGAAACTCTAATGTTCTGAGCAATGCCCCTTCGAATATTTTGGCTCGTATTAACGACGTGATTTCTGGTGCTAATCTAAATTTCATTACACACTTACGTTATGCGTTAAATCGACGAATTTGGTGTCTTGTAGTGTCTCATATTGACTTAAACTTAAATCTGCTTACGTTTGTTGTTTTGCGACATCTTCACCGCACTAAGAATTTGCTGACAGTTTATCTTGAACTTCATCGCCTTTAAAGTAAAATTAATGCTTATTCTTATTGTGGCTGTGGAAAGTACTGGTTAATGGTTTTGGCAGAAAGATTAAGAAAGAGGAAGTCCGATTGGATTTGCAGAAAACATATCCAATAGTAAGTATTAGTAGTACCCAGTTATTTAAGAAAGCGGCACGGCGTTGGGTTTTACAAAATGTTAAAAATAAGTAAACAAATTATGCCATTTTTATAGGTTTTAGCAAACCCGGAATTTGTGGGATCCGACTTTACAATGCCGGGATCCCGAAATGAGTCCCTTTCGATTATATAAATAAAAATGAATGTGTGTTTGTGTGTCCTTTTTGCGCGTCCAAAGTAATCAAATAATCTCCATGAAATTTTCACAGTATATTCTTGGGTTCACTGGTTATAGGATAGCAGCATTTCAATTCATCATAACTCATCATCATGTATTTAATCTAAATTAATAATTTTGGATATATGTATCCTTTAGTCAAGATTTACATAATTTTTTTAAACTGGACAGTGCCACGCACACATATTTTGAGTTTTCTTTGTGCTTTATTACTATCCACAATTTATTATCGATGTCTCTGAGAGTCTTAAAGTAGGTTCAGGAGGCCGTTGGGCACGACACAGGCTGTAAATAATTTTTGGAAAAGCCCTCAGGCTATATAAAGCTGTAATTCGGTATAGCTAGGAATTTATTGTTCAAGTTAATGATATTTTATGTATAGATATGTGTTCTATATATCAAAAAAACTTTGGAAAAAGTAAGCGATACCAAGACCAAAACAAAATTAAAGCGCTATATCTTCGAAACTATGTACATGTCAGTACCCGCAGAGGAAAAGGGATAACAAGGGGAGTAGGTTTAAAAAATTTGAGAATTAAAGGAGGTGTTAGAAGAAAATGAAGAGGGTAAAATAAATTAAGGGTATAAAGGGGTGGAAAATAAGCAAAAGTTGAAAAAAAAATTAAGATATAAAAATAAATAACGAGGAAGCGCCAAGTTGGGAGGGAAGAGAGTACAATCTTTTAAATGTAGGCAACTCAAGTTTTAGGCATGCTGGGTCTGCTAGTTTATCATAAAATAATTGGATTTTTAAAATGTTTTTTTTTTTTCTCAAAAGTTTTGAGTTTGTGAAACATCTTTTTTTGTCACAGGATTTTTTGCGCGATTTTTTAAATATTTGTGTGTTTTGTTTTAACCTGACAAATAAATTTGAAATTGATATAATAATACATAACTCTTGTTGAGTTCAAACCCCATGTTAACTCAGTTTTTGTTTTATAAGATGTTACATTAATTTACAAAAAAAAACAAACAAATATTAATTAAATAAATAGAAAAATATTTATAGCAGCTGCTGCGTAGAACGAACCTGTAGCAGGATGAACATGTTATCCTCCCCTTTCCCGTATCTCAGCTCATGCAGGAGTTTCTGTAGGTTTGGCTATTTTTTTCACATTTAGCAGGTATCTCTTCAATTTTTGGAGCAGCAAATTGTAATAAAATCGTTATTATTATACACCAAACAGGATTTGCTTTTGATATTTTCCTGTTAGTTAATTTAAGTAACGCAATCGACAAATAAAATTAAAAAATTCAACAAAAAATAGACAAATCAAATTTTTAGTACCACATTTCTAATCCCGAAATTCGTGTTAGTGTAAAAAAGAAATTCCGGAATTTTCGGAACTCAAAAAGTCACGAGATCCCAAATACACAATCAGTATTTTTTTGGCCCCAATTAAAAAACGAATCGATGCCATAAAATTGAGTTTTGTTACGACAAAAATGTGAGAATCCAGCTTTTGAGTGAGCAAGAGTGTTCGACAGAAAATTTATGCACGGGTTTCACAAGGATTGCAAAAAATACTCGACTACACTTACAGCTGCCTTGTAGAAAGAAAATTAAAAATTTCGCACAGCTTTAAAAATGCTTGTGGAAGGAGCCTTAAAGGATTTGAAGATAAAGAGAACCCCTCGTTTTCAGAGAAAAATCAAGAAAATGTCTTCGGAATAGGCTTTCCGATACCAAAATTATTATTTTAAAAATATTCATAGTTTCTATTGTCATGACTAAAAAATTTTAATAATTTCAAACAACAGAACATATAGCTGTGTCCTGTTTATGGATAATGAAGGTCATGACTTTATTAAGCATGTAGAAAAGACACAGTTGATTTGAATTTCTTGGGTTGTGAGGCCAGAAAGAGCTTACAGATTTTATAAAATAGCGACACATCGTTGTTTTCTACCAAAAAAGAACCGATTTTGAGGACATACCACAAATCTTACTAAAGAAAAATTGAGATATTAATGTTACTCGGCATAGGGACACGAATTTCTACATATATTTTAAAATGCCATAAAGATATTTTTATTCGATAACCATTTATTTTAATCAATAATGTCATTGTTTTTTTAGGCATTGAATATTGGTCGCATTACTAGAAAAATAAACAGCATTATCGGCCTACCGAGTGCCGGAAATTCTTTTTTATAATCAATGGATTATCGGGATTGAAAATATGTTACTGAAAACTAAATATGTGTTATTTAATTATTGTGTTAGATAAAGTAGCATGAGCCTTTCTAGCAACTAGCAGAAAACTGTGGGTTTACCTCACACACAATCAAAATTGTCCCATATTTTAATTCAATGTTCGATTTCTTTATTGAAATGTAACATATTCTATATCAAAAACTGAGCAAACGGTAAATTTTCAAGTTAAAAAAATTGTCGTGTTCTCATGTCAATTTTAAATATATCGGCCTGATAAAAAACATATTTCGCAAATTTTTGTTTGTCGAGATTATAAAAAAAATTGTTTCAAGGCTTCAAAATTGTTTAAAAAAAGTGGGTACTTGTTCCTCTTTTTTGTTATTAATGAAATAACTTCTGCTTTAAATAAAAAACACACCAAAAATTTAATTATTTGTTATACATATATATATAAAGGTCAGATAGTTTCTCAAACTATTTCTTCACTTTTTTAACTTATACTGTCCGAGAATAATGAATACCCAAGTCCCGGAAAAGGCTATAAATTCCATAAAGAATCAATAGAGAGTAGACAATTGATAAAGAAACCCCTATATCGAAGAACAAAAATCATACATTATAAGTCTCTAACCCCAACCGTCCTGACAACATCAGATGAGCTGGGCCTTTGCGTATTTGAGAGAAAGGTTCTTCGGATAATTTATGGGCGCGTGGCTGCACTGACAATAAGTATCGAAATTTTAGCTGTAGAGCTTCCTTCAGCGGTCTAAGCGCTACTGGGTATACAATACCTACTCCAATAACAGCATTTAGCGAAAAATTAAATTTTATTTAATCTAACGACAATGTACGAGTACGTATGTCGGCTGGCGTTTTTGTGGCTGTGAAGCTGTTGAGGAAGCATGGGCAGGGTTGCGCAACGTTTATGGCGATGAGGGTGTAATCAATTGAAAGTAAATAAACCACCCCATAGTCTGTGTAGATTTGTATGTGCATTTAGTTGTGTAAGCAATTTAAACCAACAAAGGACATGCCACTGGCTTTGCTGCTGTTTTTGTTGTTGTCATTCTTCTTTTTACCAATTTTTGTTGCTAACTTATTTGTTGTGATATATTCTATTAGTGACAACGACGACGACGACATTGATGGTGATGTTTATGGTTCCTTTATTGAATTACATTTAAATGAGTGCACTGCCGCACGAATTGAAATATGAATCAAAAAGAAGAAGAAGATACACTGAAAAGCTATTTAGTGACTGAGTTTCGACAAGTACTCTTTCCTGTTTCTATAATATTTGGTTACCCTTGCTGGGCATTGAATAAAAGTAAATAAGTATTTTTTGCTTTCTTAGCTACGAATTTTGTAATAGCCTAGCTTTGTTGCTTCGCCCTGCCATACAACACCCACCCAAATAGTCCGGTGTTTGGTGTTTGTGGCCTTATTTGCATGCTGTGATTTGCCTCGTTGCTCAATTATTTTTGGGGATGCTGACAGCTATGATTGCTTTGGTTAAATTGTGTGCAAATATTTTTACTTGTAGGCACACAATCGTTTATTTGCAATGAAACTAATGGTTCAGCTTCCCTCTAGGAAATATTCGAAACGCTAAGGTCACTTATTACACAGATGCCTAATGAACCATACATCAAAACCAAATTTGAAAACTAGCTTAAAACTTTGGTAAAACCTACTACAAGTTTTCCCACATATATATCTATATATCCAACACGGTAACTTTTTAAAGATGTTCAGTAAGTTTGAAATTCAGATTCATATGACTCTGAAATGAGGAAAAGATTGAAAATCAAAGAATAATATATAAACATATCAATTCTAAGAACGCTCTAGTTATAAAACGTTTGAATCAGACCTGTTAAGTAATGATTACTTATCGTAATGATTATCGGTTTCATTAATTATTTTCTTAAGAATCCATTTAATGATTGATTAGCAATGACTTTAAATTTTTAATGATTAAGTATTTTCCAATTAAGTAAAAAATAATAAAAAAAATCAAAAAAAAGTTGTTTTGATTACTATTGTTTTTTTGTGATTATATTTGAGTTTTTTTTTTGATTATTTTTGATTTTCTTTCATAATTGTTGTAGAAGCACATAAATATTCACATCAACAATACTAAAAAAACCAGAAATAATAAAAACAAAATTAAGAAAATTAAAAATAAAACTATCAAAATTATCAGAACACCTTTTTTGATTATTTTTATTTTATTTACTTTTTCTACTTGTAATCCATTAATAATTACCTTTTCTTGAAAAACAATTAAAATAATCATATTCAATTAAAAAAGCCGTCTAATAAATTGATTACTAACTACTATTCAAATTTAACAGGTCTGGTTTAAATATTCTAATTTAGAAAACCGAAAATGCAGTTTTTCAAATACAAATAAAGTTGTACTCTGCAACTTTTGCGTTTTCTTAAATTTGCCCTGGATTGTTAGGATTTTTTTCTCCATATAACGTATGAACACACTTATTTTTATATGGAAGAAACCCCTAGAGCACTTCAGAAAATAAATTCTAAAAATTCAAAGCGAATTTAAAACATAAAATGTGTACTTCGTTATATAATTTGGGGACTGCAAAGCTGTTTTCTGATTAAAATTATTTAATAAATTTTTTTTTTTTTTTCAATTAAAAAAAAATTTTTTTAACTTGTTTAAAATACAGAATCACACTACTCTGAATTTCTTAAATTTTCTCAATTTCAACTTAAATTTTGTAGTTCATTATACTACAATTTGATCCGTTACTAAACTGCAATTTTGTTTTTACACCCATAAATTTTTATATTTTTTTTTTTAGTTTGTTATTGGTTTTACGGTCTGTTCACAAGCAAATAAGTACTCAATTTGGAAAATACAGTACTTTTTACGCACAGTACCCCTCACCTCACCTTTATTATTTCGCATAATATACTTACTATCCTTTGGTATTGCAATTGTCTTTAGCTAAAACAAAAAATATGAAGGTTTCTATACAAAGGTTTCAGAGATTTATAGCCTGCTTTAAATAAAAAACACACCAAAAATTTAATTATTTGTTATACATATATATATAAAGGTCAGATAGTTTCTCAAACTATTTCTTCACTTTTTTAACTTATACTGTCCGAGAATAATGAATACCCAAGTCCCGGAAAAGGCTATAAATTCCATAAAGAATCAATAGAGAGTAGACAATTGATAAAGAAACCCCTATATCGAAGAACAAAAATCATACATTATAAGTCTCTAACCCCAACCGTCCTGACAACATCAGATGAGCTGGGCCTTTGCGTATTTGAGAGAAAGGTTCTTCGGATAATTTATGGGCGCGTGGCTGCACTGACAATAAGTATCGAAATTTTAGCTGTAGAGCTTCCTTCAGCGGTCTAAGCGCTACTGGGTATACAATACCTACTCCAATAACAGCATTTAGCGAAAAATTAAATTTTATTTAATCTAACGACAATGTACGAGTACGTATGTCGGCTGGCGTTTTTGTGGCTGTGAAGCTGTTGAGGAAGCATGGGCAGGGTTGCGCAACGTTTATGGCGATGAGGGTGTAATCAATTGAAAGTAAATAAACCACCCCATAGTCTGTGTAGATTTGTATGTGCATTTAGTTGTGTAAGCAATTTAAACCAACAAAGGACATGCCACTGGCTTTGCTGCTGTTTTTGTTGTTGTCATTCTTCTTTTTACCAATTTTTGTTGCTAACTTATTTGTTGTGATATATTCTATTAGTGACAACGACGACGACGACATTGATGGTGATGTTTATGGTTCCTTTATTGAATTACATTTAAATGAGTGCACTGCCGCACGAATTGAAATATGAATCAAA
The DNA here is from genome assembly GCA_949987695.1 of Merzomyia westermanni. Lineage (NCBI taxonomy): Eukaryota > Metazoa > Arthropoda > Insecta > Diptera > Tephritidae > Merzomyia > Merzomyia westermanni. The sequence continues at coordinate 160,349,069 of OX465288.1, read as the reverse complement.
AAGAAGAAGAAGATACACTGAAAAGCTATTTAGTGACTGAGTTTCGACAAGTACTCTTTCCTGTTTCTATAATATTTGGTTACCCTTGCTGGGCATTGAATAAAAGTAAATAAGTATTTTTTGCTTTCTTAGCTACGAATTTTGTAATAGCCTAGCTTTGTTGCTTCGCCCTGCCATACAACACCCACCCAAATAGTCCGGTGTTTGGTGTTTGTGGCCTTATTTGCATGCTGTGATTTGCCTCGTTGCTCAATTATTTTTGGGGATGCTGACAGCTATGATTGCTTTGGTTAAATTGTGTGCAAATATTTTTACTTGTAGGCACACAATCGTTTATTTGCAATGAAACTAATGGTTCAGCTTCCCTCTAGGAAATATTCGAAACGCTAAGGTCACTTATTACACAGATGCCTAATGAACCATACATCAAAACCAAATTTGAAAACTAGCTTAAAACTTTGGTAAAACCTACTACAAGTTTTCCCACATATATATCTATATATCCAACACGGTAACTTTTTAAAGATGTTCAGTAAGTTTGAAATTCAGATTCATATGACTCTGAAATGAGGAAAAGATTGAAAATCAAAGAATAATATATAAACATATCAATTCTAAGAACGCTCTAGTTATAAAACGTTTGAATCAGACCTGTTAAGTAATGATTACTTATCGTAATGATTATCGGTTTCATTAATTATTTTCTTAAGAATCCATTTAATGATTGATTAGCAATGACTTTAAATTTTTAATGATTAAGTATTTTCCAATTAAGTAAAAAATAATAAAAAAAATCAAAAAAAAGTTGTTTTGATTACTATTGTTTTTTTGTGATTATATTTGAGTTTTTTTTTTGATTATTTTTGATTTTCTTTCATAATTGTTGTAGAAGCACATAAATATTCACATCAACAATACTAAAAAAACCAGAAATAATAAAAACAAAATTAAGAAAATTAAAAATAAAACTATCAAAATTATCAGAACACCTTTTTTGATTATTTTTATTTTATTTACTTTTTCTACTTGTAATCCATTAATAATTACCTTTTCTTGAAAAACAATTAAAATAATCATATTCAATTAAAAAAGCCGTCTAATAAATTGATTACTAACTACTATTCAAATTTAACAGGTCTGGTTTAAATATTCTAATTTAGAAAACCGAAAATGCAGTTTTTCAAATACAAATAAAGTTGTACTCTGCAACTTTTGCGTTTTCTTAAATTTGCCCTGGATTGTTAGGATTTTTTTCTCCATATAACGTATGAACACACTTATTTTTATATGGAAGAAACCCCTAGAGCACTTCAGAAAATAAATTCTAAAAATTCAAAGCGAATTTAAAACATAAAATGTGTACTTCGTTATATAATTTGGGGACTGCAAAGCTGTTTTCTGATTAAAATTATTTAATAAATTTTTTTTTTTTTTTCAATTAAAAAAAAATTTTTTTAACTTGTTTAAAATACAGAATCACACTACTCTGAATTTCTTAAATTTTCTCAATTTCAACTTAAATTTTGTAGTTCATTATACTACAATTTGATCCGTTACTAAACTGCAATTTTGTTTTTACACCCATAAATTTTTATATTTTTTTTTTTAGTTTGTTATTGGTTTTACGGTCTGTTCACAAGCAAATAAGTACTCAATTTGGAAAATACAGTACTTTTTACGCACAGTACCCCTCACCTCACCTTTATTATTTCGCATAATATACTTACTATCCTTTGGTATTGCAATTGTCTTTAGCTAAAACAAAAAATATGAAGGTTTCTATACAAAGGTTTCAGAGATTTATATTGTAAATAGATTTTTTCTACCGGACCTTAACTAGTACAAAAAAACTCCAATGGTCACCTATCCCGCTGCTGGGTATGCACATGTATTTGTATATGTTTTTATTTCATTTTATTCAAAGTCTAAATAAATGAATTTATTTACTAAAAATAGTTGTACTTCACTATGAGTGCTTGTGAAAATTCCAAATTTACGCAAAAATGCAGATACGTGCTCATGCGTTGACAACTATTTTCAAAACATCTAAATATATTTTATGGTCAAAGTTCGTCTTGCGTGCTAATACTTTTGTTTTATATGTAAAGGGTGTTTTTTTAGGGGTATAGAACTTCGAATTGAAATAAAACACAAGAAAATCGTTTTAAGGTCCATCAATTTGTCTTTATTGGAAGGATAATTTTATGCCATTAATGCCTAAATATGATTTCGGGCATTTGGCCGCCGCGGCTGGCTCGAATAAAGCCAATTCTACAGGTCCAATTTTCAACCACTTTTTCGAGCATATGGGGCCGTATGTCGGCAATAACGCCACGAATGTTGGCTTCCAATTCCCCTAACGTTTCTGGTTTGTTGGTGTAGACGAGCGACTTCACATATCCCCAAAGAAAATAATCCAATGGTGTCAAATCACACGACCTTGGTGGCCAATTGACAGGTCCATTCCGCGAAATTATGCGCTCATCGAATGTTTCCTTCAATAAATCGATTGTGACGTGCGCTGGGTGGCATGTAGCGCCGTCTTGTTGGAACCACAACTCATCCACATTCATGCCATCCAATTCGGGAACAAAATAGTCGGTTATCATGGCTCTATACCGGTCTCCATTAACGGTAGCTGCCTCTCCAGCATTATTGCGGAAGAAGTATGGCCCAATGACTCCACCAGCCCATAGAGCACACCAAACAGTCAGTTTTTGTGGATGTAATGGCGTTTCAAGGGTCTCATGTGGATTCTCTTCACTCCAAATGCGGCAATTTTGCTTGTTGACGTAGCCATTCAACCAAAAATGAGCCTCATCACTGAACAAAATTTTGCGATGAAAATCAGCATCGAAATCAATCTCATTTTCGGCCCATACACCAAAATCACGACGCATTGCATGGTCTCGCGGCTTTAATTCTTGCACAAGCTGGATCTTGTAAGGTCGCAAGCCAAGATCTTTGCGCAAAATCTTCCATAAAGTTGATGGACAAAGCTCCAATTGCTGTGCACGGTGGCGAATCGATTCATTCGGGTCCTCTTCAACACTTTGCTCTACAGCGGCAATTGTTTCTTCGGTGCGCACTGTTCGACGTCTCTGCGGCTGCGTATTATCACATAGAGTAAACGTAGTGCGAAAACGATCCATGGTTAACCGAATTAATTGCTCTGATGGACGATTATGTCGACCATAAAATGGACGGAGCTCACGGTAAACTTCGCGAACTGAACCATTATTTTCGATATAAATTTGCACGATTTGCAACCGTTGTTCTTTTGTCAACCTGTTCATGATGAAATGGCAAACCAAACTGAACATAAATGACATTAGAGTTGCCAGATTTGACCACAAAATGCTAGTTTTATCTCTATTCGAAAAACAAACCTGTAAAAAAAACACCCTGTATATTCACTTTTAGCTAGTTATGTTTTAAATAAATTGAAGAGATTCAAACTTATTGTGGTAAATTGATAAGAAAATGCTATATAAATCAACAAAACATACATACATAAATGCGTATTCGGTAGTCCCAACTAACTAACTAGCGATATCAATTCCAGGTTGCCGTGCTTTTTAGGTCCTGAAAATCCCGGGATTTCCTTTGCAACAATCCCGGTTTTTCGGAATTGAAAATATGTTAGTTAAAATTATATAAGTGTGATTTATGTATGAAAACTGTTTACTTTTTTCGTTGATTCTGACCAACGTGCTTATAAGCAGTTTGGTAGTTTCTTCAGTTATATACGAGGTGTGTTCAAAAAGTATCGCGAATTTTGTGTTTTTTCAAAAATTATTTATTTATTCATGAATATCTATTTTGTCCCCTTCAAAGTAATCCCCATGAGATATTATACACTTGTGCCAACGGTTTTTCCAATCTTCGAAGCACTTCAAAAAATCATTTTTTTGTATCTTGTTCAGCTCCTCCTTCGATGCCGTCTTTATCTCGTCAAGAGAAGCGTAACGTCGTCCTTTCATGGGCCTCTTCAGTTTAGGGAACAAGAAAAAGTCACAGGGGCCAGATCTGGGGAACACGGTGGCTGCGGCATCATTAGTGTGTTGTTTTTGGCCAAAAAGTCGCGCACAAGCAACGATACGTGAGCAGGGGCGTTATCGTGGTGCAAAAGCCAATTTTTGTTCTTCCACAAATCCGGGCGTTTCTGGCGGATTGCTTCGCGATAATTGCGCATAACTTGCAGGTAATATTCCTTGTTGACCGTTCTTCCCTGTGGCAAGAACTCATGATGCACCACGCCCCTGCAATCGAAGAAAACTGTCAGCAAAACTTTCACATTCGACCGAACTTGGCGCGCTTTTTTCAGTCTTGGTTCGTGCGGCAGCTTCCATTAACCATAAACCCACGATTCGTCACCAGTTATCCCTCTGTAGCAAATTTGGGTCGTCGCGGACAGAGTTTAACATCTCATTAGCAATGTTCATGCGATGCTGTTTTTGGTCACAATTGAGCAATTTTGGTAAGAATTTCGCGTAAAAATCGAAGACGATCCAAAACACGTGCAAGCAAAGCAGCTGTCAACAATTAACTGAACATTCAAAATGGCCGAGCTTGTCGGCATAAGTGAGAGACATGAGTAACAACATAACGCCACAAAAAATTCGAAATTCGAATATACGTAACCAGCGAAAATTAAAAATTCGCGATACTTTTTGAACACACCTCGTAATTCAAATAAAACAAGAAATGTTAAAAAAATGGAATTTTTCTTCTAAGCAAAATACTAGGTTTAAATTCCCCATTGGTATTTTTTTTTGACTTTTGTTTCAGCTCTACCTAAGTGTAAAATTATTATCATAAAACTGTGGGTCTACCGTATACCGTTTCCTCATATCAATTTTAAACTTTTCGGGCTACGAAACACACTTTTTTTTTCAAAAAGATTGTATAGTATGAATAGCTGTATGTATAGAACAAAACCAAACATTAAAAATTTAAAAAAAAATCCTTAATATTTCAAAGAATTTGCTTCAAACATTTGAAAAAAATGTAGATATCTAAGTATTTCATATTTGATTTTGTTTTTAATCAATGAAATAACAAAAAAAAAAAAATAAAAAACATACCAAAAATCCAATTATTTATTATCTATTTGAAGGTCAAATAGCTCCTCAAACAATGTTTTAAAATTTTTCAACCTAAGTCGAGGAATTGTGAAATCTGTTCCCGAAAAACTCGAGACTGTTAAAATCAAAAAAATAGCATCTACTATATGCAATCGTAGTTCTACGGCTGGAAAATCTAAATTGGCTTGAAATATGTTTCATTTAACATTAAGAGCTCGTCATCAAGTATCTTTTAACTAATTCAAGGAGACTTAGCTGGCAAAGAACGCCCCAGACGAGATGTATATCGGACGCATAAATGATAAAAATAAAGTAATTTTAAGGTGCAGAAGTTCCCATCGACTTAGGACGAATAAAGCAAATATTTCAACAAGCAGGTAAGGTGTGAATGCAATTTCACAAAAATATTACCCTTCATCAAAAGCGGCTTTTAACTAGGCATCCTAGGATTTAAGGCTTCTAGTTAGACAATCGGCCACCTAATTTATGAAAATTGGAAATAAAGTAATATTTTATTCTTTATATACCACATTAAAAAAAAATTTGTTGAACCTTCATCCTCCTCAGTTAACCCTACAACTGAACCTAGATTATGTTTAGTGACCTCTACCGCGTGCAATGAGCAAAAATTAAATTTGCGAAGACTATATCAAACTGTTTCAAGATACGGCATTTCCAAACTGTAGAACTTTGCATCCTCTAAACCAACTGGTGTTGTAAACAAATTTACTCAAGGCAGTATTGAGCTGTCTTCTAGCAATTTCAGGTGCCGCCTCATAGCTGTAGTTTCTAAGAAGTACCTAAAGATTTGACCAAAATATATTTCCTATATTTACTTTCTGGCCCACAACCATTTTTGTGTCCCAAAGAACTTGGATGGCGTATTTTTGAAGCACATTGGTAAAACCTAGTTCATAGGGAGGAAAACAATGGACTATATGAATTCAGAGTATGTTTCCCCGTGACTCACGTTTACTTAGCTCCTTCTGTCTCAAATTCATTACTATTAAGTCAATATTACATTCTACATACATACATTCACACTAGACACCCTTCTTCCGATCATGCACGAGTAGCCATATTAATATCCATAGTCAGATAGCTGAGTGTCACCAATTCACAATGAAAACTATAGAATCACGCAGAATTACCACAGCCGCCTCTTTGTCTGCTTTTTGAAGTGGCTATATTGATGTTGGTGTTTGCTAAATTGATGGAGGGTGGAGGATGTCTAGTTGCTTTGAATGGCAACGTATGCGCAGCAGGCTCAGTGAAGCATATAGGAGTACTTTTGTACATACTTAAACACGCTTCAATTCAATGCAAGTCTAAGTTATTTACCCATAAACCATATGTGCATATACCAGATTCATATACAGTGGCGGACATAAGTGTAAATATAGTCGTTTTCTGCGATTTTCACAAATGTTGGCCTTAATAAAATTATTTTAACAAAGCTTGAGTAAAAACATGTGTCAGGTTCTAATACAACAACCATAAATTTTGTTTTAAAAATGTACACAAAATTAGTGGAAATTCAAAGAAATTTTATCAAAATTTGGTTTCCAGAATTTTTAGAATTTTTTGGAGTATGCAGTTTTGTAGCCCATTAAATTTAAGTATAATAAGATGTTAATCTTAAGTTCGTAACAGATTTCGCTGATTTGTGTAAATTTTTTTCCGACAAGCTAAAGTATTTTCTTTTATTCAAAAAAAATTGCGTTCATAAACTTGTAATACAGCCTTCAAGAAAAAAAATTGTAAAAAATCAGGGAAATGTGTCACGAACTTAAGATTAAAACCTCGTTGTACTAGAATTTAATGAGCTACAAAAGGGTATACTCCAAAAAATTCTAAAAATTCTGGAAACAAAATTAAAAATTTTAATAAAATTTCTTCGAGTTTGCACTAATTTTGTGTACATTTTTAAAACAATATTTATAGTTGTTGTATTGGACTCGACACATGTTTGTACTCAAGCTTTGTTAAAATAATTTTATTAAGGCCAACATTTGTGAAAATCGCAGAAAACGACTGTATGTACACTTATGTCCGCCACTCTACCTATTGGGCAGTTTTTCTGTAGAGATATATGTATACATGCATATACATATATAGCACCAAAAAAAATTTGCAGATAATACAAGGCTTATTCTAGAAGGTTCCACTGATTATACCAAATCGCTACCACGGCAGTCGGGCAGTACCGCAAGGGAGTACAGGAGCGTTCTGGGTTCATATCCGGCAAAGGACTGTCACTTCCGACAACACTCCCCAAAACTTGCTCAATGTTGCGAATTCCTATAACCATATAAAAATGGATACCTGGCTAATCCGAAAGATTAAGATGATGGTCAACTCGTTCAAAGACTCGACATTTTAGTTTTCGCTGGCCAGGTTTTTATTTATGCGCCACCGGATAGGGCTGGTTGTAGTGTTACTCCTTAGCCAGACCGCTATTTAGGCGTTAACATTATAGAAAGGAGGTCATGAACCTGTAGGGAAACGTTATCTCATATTAGCTAGTTCGGTGGTGGGTCGCCTCGTTATATATCGGGGTGATATTTTGCACCCCTGGAATCTGTGAAAATTTGTATTCCTCAGCATATTTTTAAAGAATCTCATCAAGGGGTTAGTAGTATAATGCAATTTATTAGATATCCGTTTCTCAGAACTTAAAAGGAAAATCCTGAGATAATTATACTCAACGATATAACCGTAGGTATAAAGCTGATGGGATATTTAAAGTAAGCATGACCCTATTGTAAGATCCTTATTAAGTATAATGTTCTTATTATAAGACTTATAACGAGATCCTCTACTGCTTTAAATCACCTTATTATATCGTCGGTGACATTGTAAAACCACATAATGCACAATTGCAGAAACCTTGTAAGTGATATCTCAGTTTGGCTGTTTTGCAACTACAAACTGCTTAATTTTAAGACGAATAGTGACTTAATGTCAAAAGTTTCCATCAAGATCGATGCTTTTAATTATTTTTCAAGCCAACATGTAGTTTTCTTGAGAATAAATAAATAGATCTTGATGGAAAGGGCCTATACAAGATTTTGACATAAATGTAGCTTACGCGGTTTTGCAGTTTCACCAACGATATGTAAGTAATTAACGTAGCGTACGCGGTTTTGCAGTTTCACCAAGGATATGTAAGTAATCAACGCTGCTGCCTTACTCCTTATGCTCTCTCACACCATTTTTGTTGGCGTTTACTTAATTTCTGATTTCAACGCTAAATGAATTGTTGCGCTAATAAAGATGAATGACTTAATAAAATGCGACCCTAATCGAAAACAAAATGGCGATTCATGGCTGGCAGTTGTTGGATCAAAGGCGCAGCACAATTTTTCTCTTAGCTTTGTTTAATTATGTGTACACAAACCCTACACGCACCGTGTGAAGTATCCGCCGTCAGTTCATGGAACTGCCGTGACTCTTAAGGTGGATGAGTTAGTGGTAAAGGGAGAGATAGAGTATTAGGTATGGAGTGTATATTTTTTGTTGTACATTGGTAATAGGTACTAATTCCATTATTAGTTCGATAAAAAGGAAATGAATTTTAAGTGCTCGGGGGGAAAATAATATTTCATATATTGTTGTTGTCATTAGATACCATTTTATTTAAAGCTCTAGAGTCTAGAATTCTGTCGCATTTCCTAAGTGGTGCCGACATCAAGGCGCTAGTACGAGCAGACATGCTTTAATAAAAAGAAATCGAGAATTTAATTTTGATTTTTTATGTTTTATTACATACCAATAAAGTAAATAAAACAAATAATAATAAATACTTATTATATAATCGGCTTGTGCTTCTTCAGGTGCTACGCTCACAGATTAAAATATTTCCATATCGCGAATTATATATGTATTCAAATAACAAATTTATTATTTTTCTAATTGCTATGAAACTGCCATTGTACTCGAGTGATTTATTTATTTATTATTAACACTAATTAAGCGCTAGACTTATCGCACAAGCGAACGGAACTGGTATTATCACAGCAATAATAAAATCGAAAAATACAAAATAATCAGTTAAAATTTTTCTTATAAAAGCACAGAGGTTAATAAGGAATTATATTGTTTTTGACTTCAGAAATGAAATTATACTTAGTTACTAAAGAAATTTACCTACACGGTTCTAGGGATCCCTATCCCTATCACTATCCCTATCCCTATCCCTCCCCTCTGGTACTTGCCCTTTCGCTACGCTATTCCTATCCCGCCCTTGTCCTTCATATAAAAGATCTTTCTGGCAAATATTACAAAGCTCGTAGAAATATTTGCGGAGTAGTATTAATTTAGATTGTATCAAAAGGCGTCACACCTCCTTTCCCCCTATCTACTTTTTTTCTTGAGGTGGTATAGATTTACCTCATATAACTCTGAGCCAAACTTCAACATTCTACCATGAATTTGCTAAGATATGCAGCATGCAAATTTTTTTTCTATGGGAGGTGCAACGCCAACTTCTCCTTACCTCCCTTTTTTTCTTGATATATAGAGATTAACCTCATATAACTCTGTAACAGTTCTCAGTATTCTGCCACGAAAAATTACAGAGTTAGCAGTACGAAAAATCTCATTTGTATGTGGGGGTGCCACGCCCACAAGAAAAAGAAATTTACAATAATTTGATGTGATATAACTCCGACGACATTAAGGCCGAGCTGCTCCTTAAATTTTAGCTGATGTCTTAATTTTAATTCTTTGTAGAAATTTCTGGCTCTTGTCTTCTCCAAACAGCGGAAAAGCAGATGAACTGATGGCGAGAAGCTTTTCATGGCAGAAAAACATTGCAAATTGCCAACCAGTGTCGATAACAAAAAATAATAATTTATGGTTTCTTGGTAAAAAAGAAGTGATCACAGTCTTTTATTTGCATTCGCACAAGAACACAGGTTCCTACTACAAAAACTTCAAATATTCCAACTTCCTTGCAATCGATTGAAATAACTCAACGGGATACAGTTTCAGATATATCACTAGTTTTCATTCATTATAAAGCTGGGTGACGCTACAAAATTTAGTGTTTCAAATTGATATAATTTATGTATAATATTTTTTGAATTCATTTGGAAAAGCCAAAACTTAAACATGCGTCAAATGAAATGTACCCCAGCTTAACCTAGTTCTGAAAAATCTTAATTTAAATTAAGGCTGAGTGTCAAACTCATTTGCACGCATTGCTTTAGGTTATCACAGCGATTGATTGGGCATCGAAAATAAACAAAATTTCATACACGTATGCTTCCGGTGGGTCAAAGGTACTGATGAAATATTATCGCCGTATGTGTTTTTGCCGGTTTGATGCATATGTATGAATGAGTCTAAGATAAGGTGTAGGAGAAAGATTGAACGGGAAATAGTGTAAGCTTTTCGATTGTGATTCGTTTATCTTTATACCTTTCATGAACACGAAATGGCAAGATAACTTTGGTCCGATGGTTTGTAAGTATGAGAAGAAAAAGAAGAGATAGATCCACCAATAAGTATACCCACATGATCAAGGCGATGAGCTGAGTCGATACAGCCATGGGTGTCTGGTTGAACGCAAACAAGTCTCTCAGTTTTAGAGGTATCTGGCTGAAATTTGGTATGTAACCACCATTTTGTAATAAATTATTCATTTGTCGGAACCAACAAGGTCGGACCAATAAAACGTATAGCTCACATACAATCGATTGTACCGGTAAACGGGGTTTGCGCTATAACTCTTGCAATTTAATAGTGATGAACATTGAATTTTACAGCTACTATACTTATTACATAATAATAACCGAGGCATCAAGCTTTGCTGATCTTCTTTTGTAAATATAAAGTGAAAGTAATTTGGCCGGAGTACCGTAGTGATAGTCCGTGAAGTGAAAACTTCACTAACAACTCGAAAGCAGAATACAAAAGGGAAGACATTACAGTTACATAAATTGTTTAGTTATCACAAAATCTTTGGAACCAGTTATATGATTGAGACGCTTTCATATTCGTTTCTATCCAAATTATAAAATTAAGTGTTCCAGAGTATTTAGTTTTATTCTTTGATTAAAATTGACTTTTAAAAAAAAATATCATCTATATCGCCTCATAAAATTTATGCAATTAAAAACTATCTGACTATAAATTAAGATGTTTTTGATTTAATGCTTCTATTTATATTAATTTATTGTGCTTTTCACGCTTAATGGTGCTATCAAAATATTTACATTTAACCAGCAATTTATCATTTTTCACGCCAAAGCATTGCCCACAGTTCGGGCGACACGATATCAAAAGCTAGAATAATTAAATTCTACATGATTCTAGATCTTTAGCCGCAACAAAAATAGAAACAGAAACTTAACAATAGCCTTATTGGCGTGTAGGGGCGAATGCGTGGGCAGTAATGCTATTAAATTGTATTCCGACAGCAATTCAAAGTCTTCAGCAGTATTTCTTAGACATTTATGTTTTATTTTTTAATTTTTTTTTTTTTATTATTTTTTTTATTTATTATTATCTTAGACATTCTTATCTTAGACATTCAAAGAAAACTTTGTCATAATTTTCCCAAAAATCGGGTAAATTCTGTAAACTTTTCATTACGACCATTTGTTGTTAATAAAAATATTTGTCATCAATATACTAAACTATTACTTTTAAATGTTAAGAAAGCTTCATAACCAATTTATGTATTTCAGTCGTTTATATGGAATCCACAGTGTATATAGAATCATTTGATTTTCAATATTTTCCTCTTACAATTCTAGCAAGAAGCTGTTTTGATTACTTTTGATTATATTTTATATTTAAAAATTTTTTTCTAACATTTTTCATAATAATAAAAATAATAAAAAAAAATCCAAAAAAATTAAAAAAAATCAAAACAAAAAGGAAATAATAATCAAAAGCAATCAAAACAACTATTTTTTTGGATATATTTTATTAATCGTAAAAAAATAATCATTTCTTTTGATTATTTTTCAATTGTAAAATAATTATTAAAAATATAAAGTAATCGTAATCTATAATTAAATGGATTCTCAAAAAAATAATTAATCAAACCGGTAATCATTACGATTAGTAATCATTATTGAGCAGATCGGTTTTAACAATTTGTACACATCTTTAAAAAGTTAAATTTTGAGAGTGCTATATTTATGAAACGTACTATACTTGTTATTGTTCTTAAAAAATAAAGATTTCAACTGTTAAATATTTATTCGAATTTAATAACAGTACAATTCTCAAAAAGAATAGCTATTTTTAATGCAAAAGAATTCCTAGAAAACTAAATTCACAAATATTTAATCAGTTTGATCTAAATTTTGTTTCTTCTCCCCTGCCTAAGTTTAACGCAAAGCTAAATACTCGTACAATTAATCTACAGCAAATTAATTACACCTTTCAAGAACATGAAATGGTATTAAAACTTTGATCCGGTGTTTGGAAGTATGAGAAGAAGGGATAGATCCAAGTATACCGAAACGATCAGGGCGCTGAACCGCGTCGATATACCTATGTCCGTCTGTCTATCTGTTTTAACGCTAACTAGTCCTTAAGGTTTTGAGATATGTGGCTGGTATTGGCCCGCCATTTTGTGATATAGTAAGCATTTGTCAAAACCAACAAGACCGGACCAATGCAACGCTTAGGCCCCATACAACCAATTATTCCGACACACCAATTTTGAGATACATATCGTCGGTGGCACTGCAAAACCGCTTAAGTAATATCTCAGTTTGGCTGTTTTGCCACTACAAATTCCCTATTTTTTCGAATAATATTCACTTTATGGAAAAAGTTTCCATCAAGTTCGATTCTTTTAATTATTTTCGAAATCAACATGTAGTTTTCTTGAGAATAAATCAGTTGATCTTAATGGCAGGGGCCTATAAAAGTTTTGGACACAAATATCACTCGCGCGGTTTTGCATTTGTGCGTTACGCAGTTTTGCAGTGTCACCGACGATATATACATATATTTAAATTAACAGGTTAATACCGTCAAATTTTGCACAGTTTGTACTTATTGTAAACAAGAATCGGACACAAGAAACCGTGATGCTTATTCATGGCAGGTATAAGGCTTTATGCACAGCCAAAGACAGTGCACTCCTTACTTGTTTTATAATAGTTTTCGTCGGAAGCAAATTCAAGGCATTGTTGGTATATAGATTAATTCACACAGAATATTGACCTAGATATATGTATGGGGCGCTCCACGAAGCTTTTGAGTTTTGTGGAATTGAGACGTGTATTACGAGACCTGATTGTCTGCTTGCTTGGTTGGTTGAAGAAGTGAGTCCGTATTGACCCCAGCAAGCGCTGATACGACATTCTAATAAAACAACTAGTTTATTAGCCAATTAATATTATCGGGAAAGGTATAACAAGTATGTAAACGACTGTTTGTGATACCTGTTGAACTGTATTCGTACCGTTCAAGTGCCAGGGAGTAAATCCTTGCCCACTATTTTCGTTCCGATGAGTTTTAATATTGGGGAAACGACGTATAATTAATATTTTTACTATGCTCCCAAAAAACGGTTTCCAAAGAATTTCATTCAACTTTCTCTAATCGCATTCACTTATTGTCCTTAACAGTCAAGATATAATTTTTTGTAGAAATGATATCTATCTAGAAGCTGTTCAGAACTGCAGGACTCATCAAGCCAGTGCTGAAAGATACCTGATATGAGCTGTCTGCGCTCCCGAGACATTAAGAGCGAAATACTACCAATCTAGCTCATCGTTCATCCGCCTTCCAGCTTATGTGACACCAGGCACAAAAATCATAGAAACACCACGCGTACTCGCTATTGTCATAACACACGCTATACACTGACTAACCACCAAGCCGTGACCAGATTTCTTTTCGGAGAAGGTTATTTGAATTTTTTTTTTAATTTTAAAAGGTTTTAACCAAAAGCTTCCGATTTAATCGAAATAATTTATATGATTAGAACATTTACCACCCCCTTCCTAAATAAGGACCAGCTAGTAGCACCTGGTTTTATCGTGGCTAACCCGAGATCCCGAATCGCCATCTGGCTATCCAGTCTTATGCACCTGGCCCTATGTAAATATTTCATAATGATTTTCTACTATGTTGGAATGATTTTCGAACTCGTTACTAGACGTTTTAGGTAAGATTATGTCATCAAAATGGTAATTATCTCGAAAGTTTTAGAATGTTGTGAATAAATGATGTGATTTTGACTGTATTCGATTATTTTTTTAACTTTCGCTTCTTTTGATCGATTATAAGATTTACAGATTTAAAATCGATTTTTGTTAATAATGTCATCTGTGTGACGGATGAAAAAGTATGTAAATCTTGATTTTAGTCAAATGTTAGGTAACACTAAATATTTGTGGCCATTATTTATTTTAGGTTTATTATTTAAACTGAAAGTTTAATGAAAAACTTATTTTATTTTGGTTTTAAAACCAAATGACTTTATCTTTATTTTTTTAAATCCATACAATAACTTCGATTCTGAATTTAAAAAAATTTTTAAATCGGCCATTTGGTTATATTTTCATAATTATTATGTTAAATGGCTCTCACTTCAATTAAGTATTCATAATTTATTTTTTATGATGTATCGACAGAGCTGGACGATAAGGATGACATGCGTAATCGATTGCACCTAGGATTACAGCAATTGTAACTTCAACTGTTTTTCAATTACGATTACGGTAACCGTTAATCTAGATACCTAGGAAAACAATTACGTAATCGTGATTTCACATTAATTAAAATACGAAAATAGTAATCGTTGATTGGCTACTTAGGATTACGTAATCATAATTTCCCTTTTTTTTAAATTACGATTATTGTAATGGTTAATTTTTGCATCTTGGATTACTGTTGTATAATTTTCATAGAAAATTTTTAAAACAAATTTTTTTAGTGTCGATCAGTGTACCTTCAGAAAAATCGAGTGATTCATCTAAAATAACCGACAGTAATGGTTCAAGCATTATAGGAAAACAACTCTTCTATACAACTTTTGAGCGTTTCGTGAAATATTATCTGTTAAAAGGCTTCCTTAAAGTTCATCACACTCAGTACTCGCCCTGCTTAGTCGGCGCATGCATTAATGGAATGGACGTGACGGAGCAAACAGCGTTATGTTGATGTTAACAGTCCTTTGCCAAAAATAAATGTGATACGCTCCGGTACAAGCACCTTGCGGCACAAGCCCGACTGCCGTGGTAGCGATTTCGTGGATTTTAGTCCCTTCTTAGACAGGCATACCTACCTCGGACGTATTCTAGCCTCATAACCCGCAGAGTTGACACCTCTTACTTCATCAGCGCCAGAAGAAAGGTTATACTTATTCGCTAGTGTAGCTAACAAGCCCCGTCGCCAAGCGCTTTATAATTTCCCTTTCGAAAAATTAGTCTTGCTTAAGACCAATTTTATGTTTGGCCATACAATATAACTTCGCAGACGGGTTTTCTATGTTGTTATATATGAGTTTGTGTTTTAAAAAATTCATCATTAGGAATGATTGGCGTACTGATTATTGTGTTATAAATTTGTTCGCTTTGAGATCACATCCCTACCTGAAGATTTTCGATCTTAAGGAATTCGTAACGATTGGCGAAACCGATGTATTCGAGAGTTTTGGAGAATTGCAAAAACATTTTGCCTTTTGTTGCCTAGTGCGCTGAAGCATGAGAAATAAGACCAATTAGCCCACTTTACGGTTCAGTCTATCGATCCTTCCCTGTAAAAATTATCAACACAAATATCTTATTGCTTCCAAATGCCCAAGAAATCACATAAAAAAATATATAAATATGTACATTAAAGTTTTTTTTTAGGGTAAGACTAAATATTATTATTTCCAAAAACTAGAAATTTCTGTAGATTTGCTTAAGCTTCTTTCAAAAGCCACTCTATGTAGTTTATTTAGCGCGCTCATTTATTTTCATTTTTCCACCCACAAAAGTTTACCACTAACTTATGTACAAGCAAAGTTTACATTTTTACCCAGCACTCGGATGTGAATCGGCGAGAAATCGTTGCTCCATCACTGACACTCCCGGCACCTTTACATTTCACTATTCGGGGAGATGTAGCAGGCGCTCTGGCAATTTGACTGAACAAATTAAACTCATTTTAAGGATTATTATTATTCGAAATTGTTGGCTTGGAAGTGAATGCAACGCCATTGAATGTGATAAATTGTTTGGTAGTGTTGGATGGAGAAATGTTGCAAATGTTGTGTGGTTGGTGAGAAGAAGTTGAGGCAGAGTAGGAAATGAGTATTATTTTATTGTGCTAAAGCCGATTTAACAATGTTGTCGGTTTTATGCTGCGGAGAGTTGGAATGATTGCTTGTAGATTATGAAAAAGTTGAAATTAAATATTTATTTTTTGCGGGGCGTTCGAAAGCACCTTGAGAATTAAAAGTTTTAATATACTCTCTTATTATCTGATCAAAAGGGGTTTACAAAATTTAGCTTTGAAATTAGCAGTTTTTAAATAAACCGCTTTGTAAACATTCGACTGGGCCAAAGGCAAACATTTTCTTTTTGGAAATAATATAGTTATTGTTTTTCAGAATGGCTAAAATATACTGTAACAGTTTCAGATCTTAATAGTAAATTTCAGAGTTATATCATTGCTGGCTTACGTTCTTTAGAACCGCTCTAATCTTTTCTTTAAAACAGCCAAAACGTTGAAGTAAAATAACTTAGTTTGGTAGGAAATTAAATTCCCCATAAAAAAGTTGTTGATGGAATTTGTCTTCAGGTGGGCCGTTCCCAAGTAATTATGCTTTAATCATTGGTATCTTTTTTTGATTTTCCGTTTTCAACTTTAGAATTTTTTAAAAATGCCAAAAAAACTAATAATATTAATTAAACAATGATTATGTACGATTGAAAGTATTAATTTATTCCTTTGAGTGAAAAAATTTGACCAAAAATACAGTGAACTCGCGATAATATTAACATCCTAATATTTGAGCGTCCCAAAATATGAATACTTTTTGACTTCTGTTGAGTACTGTAAGGTATGAATATTAGTGATTCTGAAACTATACATTTACAGAAACTGAAAAGAGAAAAACTTTACGTCATTCAGAGTATTCAAAGGTTTAGAAATATTTATAGCGATGACAAAAAGCTCCCTGTTAGCAAGCTGATGTTGAAGGAAAAAGCTAAAGATCTTCATTTCAAAAATAAGAAATATGGCCTTGAATTCAAGGCCAGCGGAAGATGTCTTAAAAATTTTTAAAAGAGATATGGCTTTCGGTTTCTCCAAGTTTCTGGAGAAAAACAACCTTCACAGCCAATATTTTGTCAAACTTAAGACTTGAGATTTGTGGTTTTAGAACCGTTAATTTAATAAAGTTAGTTATTTTTATTTTTATTAAATTTCCATTTAGGTTGAATTCACTGCTTTCAATTAAAATCTGTGGCTTTCCTCTTGCGTTTGATATCCCTATTGTATGCGAATTTCAAGGTTCTAAGGGAACCACATTTTGACTGATAACTCATGCATCGATAAATACATCAAAATATAGCAGTAATCAAATTAAACCTGTGGTCTTCCTATTTCGTTCGATACCCATATTGTAGCTTCGACCTATATACAAAATATTATTAGTATAGATCAAGTACCGGTACCCTTACTGTTCGAAAGTCATAGTCTATCATTTCTTTTAGACTATTAGCTATCTGCGCACTAAATTTCTTAAAAATCCGTCTTGCCGTTCTTACGTGATTGCGTAACAAAGGCAAACCCCTGGACACCCAAACATTCAGCTTTATAGTACTAGTGCCCATGTATATAACGGTTTGAGGTTTTGAAAGCGCATTAACTTTATTACCTTACTCTTGAGAATAAGTGTCCTAAACTTCGTAGAGATCGGTCCTATAATTTTGACGTGAAAGACTCGCAAACACACTCAAGCACTCACTCACTTTTCACTCTTTGCCTGTAAATGATTTTTAATTTGTGTAATGGATAAAATTATTAATAATAAATGCCTTAACACCCGACCTGTTAAGTAATGATTAATAATCATAATGATTACGGGTTTGATTAATTATTTTTTAGAAAAGCTTATTAATGATTATTTTCGGGTTTTAATCATTATTATAATAATTATTTTAAAAAACAAGCTTGATTTTCTATGATTTAAAAAAAAAATCAAGAAAAATCAAAAATAATCAAAAGCAATAAAAAAATTTTTTTTTATTACTTTTGATTGTAACATACATATGTAATAGAAGCACGTGAACGCTGAACCAGAGTCAGTCAAAAAATCTTGTAGTCGATTGTAGGAAATAACGGAAGCAGCGGCAACATTGCTTGTCCCAATTGTTTAAATAGCGGAAAATGGCATTTTATATCCATTTAAATGTGTAAATAGTGTCGTTTTTCAAAAAGCATATCCATCTCTTCAAAAGGTTGTCTCTTATGGGGAAATAACCTTATATCCGACAGAATCATTACAGCCAAAGGTGTTATCTAAAGAATATTGCTTATAATCAGGGCCGCCGAGAGTAAATCCAGGCCTTGGGGTAAAAAGGTGGGGCCCTCTTTCTACATAAAAGTTTCGAATACTGCATCAATTTCATCAACTATCTTTCTACTTACAATGTTTTAAGGAATATGTCAAATACGACGTTTTTTATTCTCATCAGTTCATCACATCTGTATTGAATTGGCTTGATAGTTGATGTTGGGTGAAACTAATATATTTTTTTTTTATCCGATTTCGAAAATCAATAGAATGTATTAATCAGTTCATATATATAGACTTTTGGTCAGAAATATTTATTCAGATTATATCGGAATATACGAATATAGGGATAGCAGGGTACTTGACAGTTAATAAGAAGACAGAAACATCTTGGTCAAACATTTATTTATCGATCTGATTAATTAAAAAACAGTTCTTCCGAAGTCTGTTGACTATCATGATTAAGTTTTTGAACATGTAGTTTAAAATCCTCCAATCTTCAATTATTTGGAACTTAGAAGTGAGCTTTCCAACTTAGGCGGCAGCGAATGCGTCGATAATAATCTGGAAATCCAACTTCTTGGCTAATTCTGCCTCTAGACATAGTGTAGCTAGTCCTGAAATCCTGCCCTGCGATGATCGATGGAAATTTTTGATCCTTGCTAAAGCACGCAAGAACGTGCTTTATCGGTAATCACAACTTTCAAATAAATGTTCGAATTAATCGCCTATCAAAAGCATTCTAATTTATATATTCACTCAATTTCTTGAAAAATACGGGCCCCTTCGAGAACTCGAGAATAAAAAAATTTTTTTTAAATAATCCAAAAAAATCAAATGTAATCAAAAACAACCAAACAATTTTTTTTTTATTATTTTTGACTAATTTAGATTTTTTTTTCTAATTTTTTTCAATTATTTTTTATTTTCTTAATTTTTTCCAATTCTAATCAAAAAGTAATTTTGAAAAATAATTCACCAATGCTTGAATAAGTTTTTGATCAATTGATTACTTAATTCTAATGGGAATTTAACAGGTCTGCTTAGAACTTATCGAATAGAATTTTTTTTAAGTTAATAGCCTTTTGTAAGCATGAACAATCTCGCAAAAACTAACAGATCTGGTTTTAATTAGTTCATATGCACTAAAATGTATTTCTAATGGAACAGCATTTCGATTACCACTCCGATTTATGATTACTTGTGATATGTATGCATTAACATTAATGGACACACATTCCACACATTCGTTCGAAGCAATCTGAAATCCATTTAAATTGGTTTCCATTAATGACAATGCCGACAAATAGCCACTCATATTAAATTGAGTGGTAATGTAGCTTCAGTTAAACTGAAAATAAATGTGTAAAAATCGTTCAAGATTGCTGTTTGCAAACTACTGCACGTCTAACAAGTTGGTTGAGCACATTATAATAACCAAATTATTAATTATTTGAGTTGAAAAACTCCCTTTCCAAAAGAGAATACAAAAATTTAATAGCGCACCAAAATCCTGTTGCTGGTTCGCCCACTTTATAAGTCAAACATACCGTTATCCATTTATTTGATCGTCGTCCCTTCATTGGAGCGTAATGATGCAACGCGTTTTAATGAGCTCTCTACTTCGCTCACTTGCTTTTTTGAGCCATTGTGAATGTAGTTACCGTCGGTTTTGGTAGCTGACTGTGGTTATGGCTGTGGCGCAACAATTTCATCCGCCCGCCACAACAAAAGAAATCGCAAAAATGTAATTTCCGTTTTGCTGTTGTTGCTGCGCTTTTCATGCTTGCAAATAAAAAGATCTCCGGCTGGTGATAAGCTATTCAAGTACCCGCCGCGGTATACCATTATTATTACCAATGTCAGAGTTATTGCATATATAAATATATATATATGAACACACAATAACTCTAAAGCGTTGGAACTCATTAACGTCAGTTTTGATGATTTCGTCATTTCATAGATACGTCAACAGCTATGGAATTGGAGCTGCATGCCTCAAGCACCTCCGCTGACTTTCGCTATCACTTCTTGTTTGCATCATAACAATAAAATAGTTTATTTATACCTTCAATCTTTGTATAATTGTATTTTGTTGTTCATATTTGCAATGCTAATAAGAAAACCTGGAATAGTAAGTCATGGCATTGTTTTATATTTTGTGTTTACTTGAACTACCTTTCATGGAATAAGATCGTAGAATTATAATTGCGAAACTATTTACTCTAAGCAAATAAGTTTATACAAGAGACGTCATCCCTCGTTCCATAAATAGCAAAAGGTTTTAAAGAGATGTTAGCATTATTGTTCCAAGACACCTAAACCTCAGGCACAGACAAATAGACTGGTATCACTCTATTTGCCCTGAGAATATGTTAAAAGCGTCATATCTCAGAAATCAGTTGAAGAATGTCATATTTAGGAATTTGTTTTAATTTCAGTACATTTTCAGATGGGATAAGGCGGTTACAAAACAAAATCTGGGGTAGAAAAAAATCTGAGTCGAGGCATTCTTCAAAAAAATTTTTAGATAAAGTATTTTCATAAATACAAGGTGGCGCAAAAGTAATCCTCCTATCAGAAAATGCTATAAATTTTGCGATTGGCCCCTAAAGTCAGTTCTGTGTTGACATTTGTGTAGTGAACACATGCAAAATACACGTTAATAAACAATGTTACGCTACATTGCTCCAGAACGTGGAATATTGCTGACTATTTATTTGACCAATAATCGGTCGGGGCCAAACGGTTACTGTGAATGGTGAGCGCTACAGAGCAATGATCAACGAGTTCTTTTTGCCGCAACTTGATGAATTGGGATTGGAAAACATGTGATTCCAACAAGACGGTGCAACAGCACACACTGCACGTGCCACAACCGATATGCTGAACATCGGAAGCTTAATTTTGCGCCACCTTGTAGTTGTGGTTAGCAAACAAAGTGTTATACATTTTGTTAGCATTGGTTGAGACGACATTAACGGATCGAAATTGTCGCTCGATAACTTTTCTAAGTATCAACAAGTAACATAGCTAAGAGCTTACCAAAATAAATATGTCCGTTTTCAGCACTAACAACTCCCCAGCATAATGAGTCGATTATGAGTAGCGTGGGAGTGTTGAAATAATTTCAATGCGTCATATTTGACACTATTTTTTAACACAAAAGTATACGCTAGCCATATACGACTCATTGCGCCGGAATTTGTTAATATATCTTAGTCAAAAAATTTGCAAAGCTTTATGCATACCTTTTATTGAAAACTGGGTAAATCCCCATTTTTTTAGAGTATTACTGGGGTCTTTCCATGTCAAATCGCCAGAATCGTCCAATTTTGAATTTCCTCTTTTTTCTTTTTTCTTGTTCTGTAAACTTTATTTTTTTAATATTTCCTACTGTATTGAAAAACAAAGGTTGGCACTTTTAAATGGGTACTCAGCGGTATAAAAAAAAAACAAAATATTAAAAAAAAAGTTTAGTATGTATATAATTTTAGCAAAGTTTTCATTTTTCAAAATCGTAAAAATTAAAGTTCGCCATTAAATTTTTAACTAAATTTTTTTTAATATATCTATGATATGTATATCTAAAATGTAAAAAAAAAAAGAATTAAGCCTATGCTTGCTTTTACATTCCACTACTACAACAAAAACTTTCAGTGATTAAGTATTAAATTTTGTGTTTACATAATAGAAATTGAAGAAAATTCAAGCATTCATATTTTTGCTAAACAAAAAACATCGTTCCGGAAATTAAAGGATATCTTTTAGTTTAGTTAAAAATTTTAATTTTTAAGATTTTGAAAATGTTAAGCCTTTTTAATAATAGAAATTAAAAAAATTTTTTTTATAATTCTAGTTGCTTGAATGCGTAATTTCCTTTGCTATGAAGTATCCATCAAAAAATTCTGACGTGTTCGAAAAAAATTAATCATGAATTTATCTCATTTGCTCTTCAATTTCATTCATTCAGTGTAAATGTAGTATTAGTTTTGAAAAAAATTTACAAAGCTTAGCAGAAGTTCCTTTTATGATGAAAGGGAACTCCCCACAAAAATTCATTCAAATCTAAAGAGGTCGATTCTAACTATCTGACGATTTGACATGAAAAGGCAAACCAAAAATATTTTTTTGTAAAATTCGAAACGCAATGTCTCAGCAACTAAAAAAGTCGTGTTAGTACTTTTTTCACGAATGAATTTGTATTATAAAATTTCATTAGAGGCTCTGTGTTCTTATTTGGAGTTGTTTATATGACCTCAATATCTCACAACCTAATGATCGGTGTCGCCAGAACTTCGACTAGTAAGTAAGAAACCCTATTGATAATCCATTAATATATATCCGAACGGTGAATGTGAGTAAGATACTGAAAACTTTTATATTTTGGAATATGAATATGTACAGATCGTGATAGCATGGATAGCATCTTTGAACGCCAATTTCGGTTACGCGATTTCATAGAAGTTCAATATGCGATTTTCAACTTTCCTTGTTGATGCCTATATACATATATCTAAAAAAGTACTCACATCTGTTTCTATTCTTATAAAGTCATTCAATTAACAACAGCAGATTAGTGGCTCTCATCAAAATGAAGCAATAATAATAGACAAATAAACGAAATTAGTGAATTTAACATATGTATGTGTGTGCAATATAATAACTTTAGATATACATTTATTGTTTAGTTGTGGTAGTTGCCAATGGTGAATGCGCAAGCGCTCTCATTCACATGGATAGTCAACTCATGGAAATATTTAGTAACACCAACAAAGCTTGAGCTTGTTTGTGTGTGTAAAACATTTGGCTTGAATAATAAAATATGGCGGAGACAAACTGGAGACCAATTAGGTTGTATGCGCCAAGCGCGAATGCCAAAAGCAACTCGTTAGATTCAGCGCGTTTAGATAAGTGAGAAGATGAGTATGTAGGTGTGTTCATATACTTATTGCATGAGGTTGGAATGAAGAGATTAAGAGCGCGTGTTAGCTAAACTACATAACATACTACAGAACGATTTTTTCTAAAAATTATTATGGAGAATTTTATTTAAAAAAAATAATGCAATATTAAAAAAGCAATAGTTTAACCGTAATTAGACGAACAACAGTTTTAATACGTAAGTAATGAACAAAAAACGATAGACGCGATGAAAGAAGCATTCTAAGAAAAGTCAGCAATGTTTACCAATTCCCTTCTAAAATGTTTAGGATTAAACAAAATGTGAACAATGCGAAGCAACATTTAACATGAAATGCGCTAAAAAAAATTCTGATAGAGCTATGTGAAATTACCATTTAAATGACGGTTCTAACAGTTCTGAAGGGCTAATGTAACTGCGATGCTGGTCTACACGGAAACGCTGTCAAAAAGTACGCAATAAGAATAAAATAAAAACTTAAGCGATATTTGGTGTAAAAAAAGACGTAAGTACCAAGTATTAGTGGAGTTTGATGTGTACCATGCACATAAATTTAATTTATTTCCTTTTCTTCTCTTCTCTTATCTTTTCTTTACTTTCTTTTCTTTTCTTTTCTTTTCTTTTCTTTTCTTTTCTTTTCTTTTCTTTTCTTTTCTTTTCTTTTCTTTTCTTTTCTTTTCTTTTCTTTTCTTTTCTTTTCTTTTCTTTTCTTTTCTTTTCTTTTCTTTTCTTTTCTTTTCTTTTCTTTTCTTCTCTTTTCGTTTCTTTTCTTTTCTTTTCTTTTCTTTTCTTTTCTTTTCTTTTCTTTTCTTTTCTTTTCTTTTCTTTTCTTTTTTTTTCTTTTCTTTTCTTTTCTTTTCTTTTCTTTTCTTTCCTTTTCTTGGCTTTTCTTTTATTTTCTTTTCTTTTCTTTTCTTTTCTTTTCTTTTCTTTTCTTTTCTTTTCTTTTCTTTTCTTTTCTTTTCTTTTCTTTTCTTTTCTTTTCTTTTCTTTTCTTTTCTTTTCTTTTCTTTCCTTTCCCTTCTTTATTTCCCTTTCCTTTAATTTCATTTGCTTTATTTTCTTTTCTTTTCTTTTCTTTTCTTTTGTTTTCTTTTCTTTTCTTTTCTTTTCTTTTCTTTTCTTCTTCTTCTTTTCTTTTCTTTTCTTTTCTTTTCTTTTCTTTTATTTTCTTTTCTTTTCTTTTCTTTTCTTTTCTTTTCTTTTCTTTTCTTTTCTTTTCTTTTCTTTTCTTTTCTTTTCTTTTCTTTTCTTTTCTTTTCTTTTCTTTTCTTTTCTTTTCTTTTCTTTTCTTTTCTTTTCTTTTCTTTTCTTTTCTTTTCTTTTCTTTTCTTTTCTTTTCTTTTCTTTTCTTTTCTTTTCTTTTCTTTTCTTTTTCTTTTCTTTTCTTTTCTTTTCTTTCCTTTTCTTTTCCCCTTCTTATTTTACTTTATTTTATTTTATTTGATTTTATTTTATTTCATTTCGTTTTATTTTATTTTATTTTATTTTATTTTTTATTTTTTTTTAATTTATTTTTTTATTTTATTTTATTTTGTTTTTTTTTTCATTTTTTGTGAACTATCGATGCCATTTTCTTTCCACAAAAATCTATTATTGTTGGCGGAATACCAATGGCATGTAAAAGTTGTCGGTTTATTTTTTTTTTGCAGAAATAGAGACAAAACTAGCTTCAAAAGTGTTATTCTGGTCATACTTACTAAGAAAATAATAAAAAATTCAACAAATCCAAACAGAATTTTTCAAGTGTTTTCCTTCAAATAAAAATTAATGTTTTAATTTAAAATAAGAAAATGTTTTTTTTTGGTTAAGTTATTTTAGTGTTAATAGAACATCTTTTGTACTTTTCTAAGCACTCCTATTTTGTTCGCACATCTTGGGTAGCCCGGGCGTATGAGCAACGAGCACCCGATTACCTCGAATACTGATAGAGATTGTATATTAGCGGTAATTTATAGGTAATTGATAGACGTCAATCGACTTCTGGGTCGTTTCGAAGCATCAGTAGCAACATGCATGGAAAATATATCAAATGTATTGTGTATACTTTTTGTATACCTTAGAAAAGTGTACTGGATAACAATGAATTAGATGGGCGTTGTCATTCCCATTTCAATCAATTTATGTCTGGGTAATTCTCAGTAAAAACTTAATCCAACTGTATGACACAATTATGTTTGCAATCATATTTTGAGAGATTAGTCAAAGCCATGTTAGAATATGCCTCTTGCCTCGGTAAAATAATTTAGGGATCTTGGTGTCGTTTTTGATTTTTCCTGACTTTTGTTAACCAAGTTAGCTAACCTATTCCATAAACTTATGTTCACCTAGCCTTTTCGTGACGTTACGTGAAGGATTTTGAAAACCTATACGCGAATAAAATAAGGTATATTCACTGCTTGGTCCGTTGAGTTTCAATATTCCTAATTCCCATAACATTTTTCATATTGAATTTCTGAACCCTGCACAAGAGGGTCGGAAGAACTTAATCCGTTTTATAGCAGTATTGATCTAGACTTTAAAGAGTTGACAATATTATGTTTTCACTTAAATACTTCATTGCATGCATTAGCCTCCGATGTCCCTGCAGGGTTCACATAAATAAATTAGTATGTATGTAAATCTTGTATAAAAAATGAAATAAATATTCTGTTAGTGGCAATAAAGGCAATTAGAAGCAATCGACGCTTTGCAATGGTTCAGTGATATATCTACACCTATACGCATGCAGTGCAGAGCCCAACAAAACCAACAAACAATCATCACACAAACAAACACGGCAGCTGAGTAAACTCACCACACCAGTGGAAATTGCATTTCAAGCTTCCAGCGCTGAGTGAGCAACACAACACTCTCATGTGAGCAGATTTATTGTTGTGTTTGTGTTATATTTTTTGTGCGACAATTTAACGGTGGTTCGAGAACGTGTGTGTGTTTGCTGTTGAGATAGTGAATGCATTTGTGAGCTAACAATTTTCTCAGCATACTCTAAGGGGCGGTAACTAGTACCATTTCCAATTGTCTACCATTATCAATGCCACTCTAGCTACTCACTAAACTATTGAGATATTGTTTTTGTGTTTGCTTGTATGTAGCTCATGAATAGTCAAAAACATTGTTGAATGAAATAAAAAGAAAGGAAAATTAGCATGCGAGAAAACTTGAATGAAGGACTATTGATATGAGGATGAGTGTAAAAGAGTAGACTAAAACTATGCCTGCAGCTAGCGGTGGGTTGGGCCGAGAAGCGCAGCAATAGATTGAGTAATAAAAGTACAACTTTTTCCTTAATTTGTTTTCAACTACATATTTATTTATCGCTTTTGTGTGTAAACACGTGTGCCCTTGTTTGTTTTAATTGTTATTAAATAAGACGACCATTTTGGAGGTTATTAATAGAGATATATTATTGAGCATTTTGAGGTAAATCAAAGGAATGGTAATGCGGGGCGATTTGATATGGGAGCTTTCATAATTTTAGATCTTTTAGCTTTCATTAAGACTGTAGACTGAAGGCCTTGTTGTTTTTATTCTTTTTAAAGTTAAATAGTCAATTTGAAAAAAAAAAGATATTTTTCGACAAATATTTTTTAAACTTGATTTGTATAAATAACGAAGTGTATCTGTCTACCGCTGGTATCTTAAATATTTTGCAGCCTAAGACCGACCATAAAGTGGGGATTATGGAGATATAATAAAAATCGCGTGGCGGATGATGAATCGTCTAAGGATTATTTTTTTAACCACAGCTGAAGTCCAGTCACTCATATACATAAAAGTAGCCTAAAATAGTAAAAAAAAACAACAACTACAAAACAGCTTCAGAAAGCATCAATGAAAAGCTTCAATATGAGTCCAAAAGGACTCCAAAGTTCATTCAAAAAGATATATAAAACGCAACAAATTCAGCCGATTCGAAGTCATTTGGGATTATTTTTATCACAAAATTTTCCGCTAAATTTGGGTTCCGAAAAGAGCTCATTTTTGCAGAAAATGCTCTGATAAATGTGCCTTTTATAACTCCAAATAGAGTATTTTTTCGTCCGTTTGGTTACCTGGGATGGCTCACGATGACGGAATGGGGTCGCTCAGAATTTTTTTTTTTTGGGAAGCACCGCAAAGTAGAAGGTATCTTGTACACTATATCACAAAGCAAGTAGAAACTAGTTTTATTTGCATGAGCATCAAATTGTTTTTACATATTGATAATACTGACTTGATATTTCAAAACGTTTTTGATAAAAAATCCTTTTTGCAGTAAGCAAATATTTTCAATTGATTTTTGGTTTGGCTGTAATTTAGATGTTTTCGTTAGAAAATTTATCAGCCATTCAAGACTTTGATCTTGTCAAATCCTAGTCATTCCTCGTAAGCTCCAATTTTTCGTTTTTAATATTTTATATCCCGCACACTCCAAATTTTTTTTAAATATTTATCTTTGATTCTTTGAAAATATTCAATACAGTTTTTATAAACAAAAACTTTTAAATCTATTACTTATATGTTTTTCGATTTCCTTTTTTACTCGCTTGAGTTTCTACGGGATCGACATTCAATACTGAAATTAACTACATATATAGGAATTCTAAATCATACATTTCACTAGTTTTCAAGTGGATAATTTATTTCGGAACGGTGCTAATGAACTGTTCTCTCAATTGAAAGCTGAAATTTTTCTATTGCATTTTGCCCGTTTTAGTTATTATAAATATTTGGTTATTAAATACACTTCATTTTAAAAATCATTTTAAAAGTTAAAATATTTCTTTTTAACTACATATTTATTTTGTTCATATTTCTCTTGAGTGAAAGAAATTTAAGAAAAGAAGTTTTATTCTGTTTATATAATATATTTTATGTATTTGTTTGTTATTTTTTTAATTTTTACTCTTTATTTCTATCTTTATTTATTTTATATAGGTTAATAAAACTTATTCAGAGAAAAAAAATTTTTTTTTTTCAACTAAAAAACTATTTTTCTAACTTTTTTCCAGTATCAGTGTTTCAAATAAACATGGCGTGTTCCTTTTGAATTAATTTGAAAATGTATCTTAAAAAGAACAGCGTTTTCTTTACTAAAAAAGTGGTTTTATGAACTTATGTATGCATTACAATATTATTATCTTTAATTACTGTACTTACATACATAAATATATATGTATCTACATACATAAATGTTTTATTTTTTATTTTTACTAGAAATCTTTTGTAGTGAAATTCATCAATATTTTCTTACTAAATGCTTGATTTTAGTTTATTCGTCTTCATCTCTTTCGTTTTTTTTTTGCTGCACTCAAACCCACCCTACTCAAGAAAACACAGTCCCATTCTCATATTCATGTGCTTTTATGCTCTCCAACATTTTCTTGTTGCTACTGTTGCACGCGGCGTAAACCAATTACAACAATTCGCTCTTTGCGTCCAAGTGCAAGTGAAGCATACATAGCAAGGTATATGGCTAGCACGCTCCCACTTTCACAACGAACGCATCAAGCCGTCTTCATAGCCGTCTTATTGTTGTTGCTACAATTGCTAGTGGTTTTTACAATGGTGGTGGTGCGGCAAAGCAATAAATGGACGTTCGCACTCATGTGACTGGTTGAATGGCTGTCTTACTGTTTCCTCCCGTGCGTTAGCGTGGTTTTGTGTTTGTGAATGGCTAACACCCTGACTCGTTGACTTGTTGGTTGACTGGAGGCACACACTAGCGCACACAAACACATGCGTGCGCTACTTAGTTTTTTTCTTTGCAATTCTTGCTATGTGTGAGTGTATTGTAAACCGGTCTCACTTTGTCTCACATAGGTGCCTTGGTGTAAGCAGGAATGTGTGTGTTGGTTGTGCACGTTGCGCGGAGCGACCACGCTCGCTCTGGTTTTGTACGTGCAAAGCGCTGCAATACTCAGCCGCTTTGAATTTGTTGTGAGTAGATATTCAGTTGTAGACCAGTCGTGATCTCAAGCGGATGTGTTTTTTGTGAAATAATACGTTTATACGTAGCGCAGTACGCTAGCCTATATGTTTAAGTCAAAGGGAGAATACAAGGCTATCAGATTAATTTGACAAGTCGCGTTCGCTACTAAGTGCAGTGAATACATTTTGAGAACAAATTGGAATATAATTTAAACAAAAAAATTAACTAATTAATATACTTGAACAAAGAAATTTTTGTGTTGCTTTTGTTTTGATGGCAATATTATGAGTCCGTGCGCGTACAATTGCATTTCTCGTTAAGCATAAAGTAATCAAGCACTTTAATTCAAAGCAAATAACAAACAAATTTGAGACCAAATAAAGGTGGAATCGCAAGTATTGCGTCAATGAAATAAAGATGAAAACGTGAAAAGTAAAAAATTAAATTTTATTAAACGGAAAAAAGTTAAGTGCGATAAAACAAGCAGAAAATTTAACCCAACAAACTTGGTGTTGGTTTTTCTAAAAACCATCAAAATTAACTGAGAATTAAATTTTGCAGAAAAATGAAGCAACGAAAAAATTGTTCTCTGGAACTGTGAAGCCTCGCAGTCTACACCTTTTAATTTATCTTGAATTAAAAAAAAAAAACTATTAATAGTTTGAGCGCATAAAAAATTACCTGAAAATATATTTAGCAACCAGCATTTAACTAGTATCTTTCTAATTTCGCCACCTTGCTGCCGTACCCCTCCATGATAAAACAGTCACCCACAGGAATGACTGTCACTGGTTTACGCACAAGCATGACAAGCCCGACGGTACCGCCGCAAACGGCGTCAGCTGCCATCACCACCACCATGACTATGACCAGCCCCAGTACGATTGTTGTTAGTCCCGTCGCTGCAGCACATCTCATTGGCGGTGGCAACAGTAATAGCAATAGCAACAACACCAACTCAAACTCTAATCGCAATGTCAATACTGGCAGTCCCACATCACCCACGACACTGCTGTTAACGCATCAGCAACATCAAACGCTGCAGCAACACCTTTTACCGTTACACACGCAATCACCACACAGTCATCACACGCATCAGCTGAATAATAAAACCAACTCACGTTTAAGTAATTTTAGCGTTGCGTCACTGCTCGCCGATACGCGACCAGCGCCGGGTGCTGCACTCTCGCCCACACGCACGCATAGCGCGGATGCCATGCAAACGGAACCACGCAATTTATCCAGCAACAACAACACACCAGCCGTCACATTATCACCTGTATCGCAGCGCAGTTCATCGCCTGCCTCACCGAACGCGCCGCCACATCCACCCACACACTCTAGCGCTCTGCCGCAGCCGCCACATCCGCATCCTCATTCACATCCGCATCCACATGCACATTTCCATTCGGCCGCTGTAGCACATCATGCACATTTACTGCATGCTGCAGCAGCTGCACACGCGCAACAACAACATGCCGCTGCTGTAGCTGCCGCCGCTGCTGCACAACAAGCTGCGGTAGCCGCAGCAGCTAATGGCGGCAACGCACATTTACATAACGCCGCCGCTGCTGCACATCTGCGTCATACGTTAAGTGGCAGTACCGCGGGTGATGCGCCAACAAATCTAGTTACCGCAGAAGCAGCTGCTAATCATCATAATCAACAACAAAGTGCATCAGCGGCGCGGACTGGTTCGCCTGCAACTGGCGGTCCTAGTGGCGCTGATAATTCATCTTCATCGTCGGCGACGGCGTTGCTAGCGAAACATGAACGTCATTCACCCATTGGCAGTTCGATTGACTCTGAGTTGGAATATGATGATGACTATAATGATCAGGATCATGATATTGAACATGATCATGATGAGGAGGAGGATTCAATTGTGGATATTGAAGATATGAATGCGGATGATTCGCCGCGCTCGACACCTGACGGCTTGGATAGCAGTAAATCGCCTGAAACGCTCAGCCATCATATGACCAATTCACCGCATCTACTCTCTCCCGCAGCGCTGGCCGCTTCAGGTCATGTGCCTATTAGGCCGACACCGTTTAGTGCGCTCGCTGCAGCAGCAGTAGCGTGGGGTGGTATTGGCGGCGGTGTGCCGTGGCCGGGTGCACGTCAAATGCCACCATTCGGACCACCAGGGCTCTTTCCAGGACAAGGATTCGGCGGAGGTGGTAAGTACATGCGAAAGCCCATTTTTAAATAGTTGTTTGGTTTAGGAAAAAAATACGCGTGGGTTCAAAAAGCCGACGGTATAATCAAATTGAGGTGAACAGAAAAGTTGTGAAAATATGCCTAAGAGTTTTTCTTAGCTTCAATTTGAAGTGATTACTTATTTAAAATATTGCTGAATTTTTTAATTCCTTTTTAAGGGAGAAGTGAACTTATGCTATTCACGAAGGGGAGCGGCAAGATGAATACGTTAAAGGTTAATGATGGGAGAGCGTTGAAACTGTAGCCTTAGGGCCGGTTTCTCATCTAGCCTTCTATTTTAATGGTCACCTTCAAAATGCAGCGATGGGAGCGCCCTGAAAAAGATATCTCTTATTCAATGACTAAACAATTATCACTAAAATGAATATCCCAATAATGTTCTTAACAGCGATTTACTTAGAATTTCAAGCTCCTGATTTAAATTATATTCTCGAGCCAGATTTTTCGGAATCAGTAAACCTTCATTTGCTGACTGTTTGAAAAAATAAAAAAGTATGTTGCATATTTCAAGAGGCAGACTCGTTTTCTCTTTGTTTTATAAGAACTTTGCATAGGAAGATATTCATGGAAATTTCCCCACGAATAGTTTTCACATCCCAAGGTCAATTAATTTTGACTCATTGGCGCAGATAACCGACCGGGAGAGTGCAATTTTTACAATGCCTCATTAAGCCTTTTTTATAAAATTTTTCTAAACCCGATACTGAGCTTGAATAGTATAAGCAACCCCAAGGTGGGGCTTGTTTGGTGTTCCCGCCTCCTTTTTGGGCTGGATTCATTGAATTTGAATAATTCTAATGCTGATTCTGTTTAGATTTTTTTTTTTGCTCGTCTCACATGCCGCAGTGCTTGGATCACTACTCGCCAAACAGGCCTCGAGGTTTGTTTAACAGTGGTACTACTGAAATCAAATTTTCTTAACAAAAATATGTTGAGTTACATAGTAGGTCCGGCACTTCAGCGGAAAAATGAAATATAGCTCACTAAAAATTAAAAGAGAAGCGCAGCCTTAATCCTCCGCCTACTGCTGCCTCGAATTATCGTAAGTCATATATTTAGCAAAGTACGTTAAATGCTCGGCCTATATGCAGATAATATTTTCAAGGATTGCTTTTACCGCAAATATTATAATTACAATCAAAAGCTCTAATACATTTCGCTCTACAATACAGAGTCATAAGGACGATTGTAAAATCTCATGTATTTCTTTTCTCAGAGAATTTTTTAGAAATATAAAGTTACATTTTAGTTTTGTTGAAGATCAAGTCACAAGTTTCGTTTTTTTTTTTAACTAAAACTTGTATCCTTCTACTTCATTAAACAATTTTCTGATGCTGAAAAATATTTTAGTAGATCCCAAAAACTCAAATATGAAAATTGATCTTTAAAATTTTAAAATGCATAACAATTTTATGGTGTTAACAAAATTTTCTTTTTAGCGAATCTGAATTTTCCCTTCATCTCCAACCCAGCTAACCAAAGCCAAAGCACTCCTTAATAATGATCCAAAAGAAATATGAAA
Organism: Merzomyia westermanni; assembly: GCA_949987695.1. Taxonomy (NCBI): domain Eukaryota; kingdom Metazoa; phylum Arthropoda; class Insecta; order Diptera; family Tephritidae; genus Merzomyia; species Merzomyia westermanni. The sequence continues at coordinate 160,315,913 of OX465288.1, read as the reverse complement.
ACACCACTTTGCCATGAAGATTAATGGAGCCTTGTAGAGTGGATAAACCGTTAGGCTCAGTTATATATGATTTTGAGTATTTTCTTATCCTTTTGTGGTGTATGCTTAAATTGTATAAGCCATTAAAAAGAGTAATTTCTTTTAACATAAATAAATCTTAGCCACTTATATAAAGCTTTGTAAAGCAACCAATAGAAGGCTTAAATATGACTCCAAAAAAGATTAAGTAAAGCATTAATAAACAAACAGTCTCCGAAATTTATTTAAAAGGAGCCACAAAACATCGTTTCATCGGATTCTGTGAGAGTTTCCTTTTTTTTTATAACTCCTTTTAATCTGCCACCTAGAACGATTTTTGCTCATTTTAGGCTCTGAAAGAGCGTGTTTCTAAGGTAAATGCCCTGAGCAGTGTTCGTTTTATAGCTCCGAATGGAAAATTTTTTCTTCCGTTTGTTTAGCTGCAAAGTGCAGAAATCTCCCGCCTTTCCAGAAGTATGAAAGAGTAATTTTAAATGACAAGTTGACTTAGCAGTTTTTACCGCCATTGGGGCGATTTGCCACTCACACATGCATAGCTTTTTCGAAAATTATGTGCAATTAAGTACATCTTTTTTACTTCCAAAGAATGCGGCAATTACCTCCTAATGGTTAACTTCCTCATTTCCCACTTTAGAATTATTTAACACAAAAAAATGTTAACCCAAATAATTATTCAATCAAAAATGTCCGAATTTTACACAAATATTTTAATGAATTCAATAAAAAATACCCAAAGCAACAGCAGCAGACAGTGCGCCAAAGAGGTTACCATTAAACCATTTACAATTATTAAACGCATTTATGTTGTTATTGTTATTGTTTAATTTTTACATATTCAAATATTTGAAAAGTCTAAAAATACCGAATGTTGTTGCCGCCATTAAAGCTTTTGCCAGCCGTCAGCCGCCAGCTGCAAAAAGTACCACCACCCAAAGCAAAAGTAAAAGAGCACATACCAACAACAACAATAATAAAACAAAAGTCAACCACCATTAGCGTAAGCAACAGACAGCGGGAAGAGCAGCAACACAACAACACAAACATACGACGCATTGTAATTGGATAAGTAATATGTGGTGGTTTAGTTAGTGGATTGGGCAGCTCGACGGCTGGATGACTGTTAGGCTTATTGAGTAGTCTCCAGCGGCTTGTTGTTGTCGCGTTTCATTTGGTAGTCCACGACGCGCATGGAATGCTTTTTTTGTGATTTTTTTTTTCACTGCAAACAATTACAACTCATTGTTTTTCGGCATTTTATATTGCTATTGTTTTTGTTGTTTGCTCCAATGCTAAAGCTGAAATGTCTGCAATATCAATTGGACTGCGCGTAGAATGACTGTAAACGAGCAATTGTGTGCGACTGATTGGAGGTTATATGCAATTACGGTATGGGGGCTGGGTAAAAAAACAACAACAACGATAGCCAGCAAAATAAACGCAAGTACAATTCTTTCAAATTCTAGAGTGTATTTATTATGTGTATGTGTATGTACCTACGAGTATATCCCAGCTAACCAAACGGAGGGAAAAAAACTCCATACGGAGCCATAAAACGCACATTTCTCAAAGCGTTGTTAATAAAAGAGAATTTAATCCGACTCCGATACGCTTAATTTGGAGTGTTTTGTTAATCTGTTGAGATGAACTTCGGAGTCTTTTTGGACTCATATTGCAGAATTTTATTGATGCTTTTCTATAGCTTTTTTGAAGCTTTTTCGACTCATTTTAGGCATATTTTCTCTGCATTTTGATGTTCTAGAAAATTTTTGTAGTGACTTGGAGGCTTTTCTGGACTCTTTTATAAAGCTTTATATAAGTTTTTAAGATTCATATCTGTGTCTTATTAACCAGAAGAGAGTACTCTTTTTAATGATTTAACAGTTTTATTTAAATAAATTTGAAAATACAATTATTTTAGTTCTAAGGGCACACATTTTTAATTTTCCTGCATTTTGATGTTTTAGAAAATTTTAGTGTCACTTAGAGGCTTTCATTGACTCTTTTATGAAGCTTTATGTTGTTTTTTAAGATTCTTTTTTTAATGATTTATTTATTTATAGTTTTATTAATGTAAATTTTAAAATATAATTCCATTAGTTGTAAGAGCATATATTTTTCATTTGGAACTCATCAAAACACTTCATACAGTCAAAAAATATATCATTTTTGTTTAATTTTGAATACGATTTCGTTGACTTTCAACTTTCGGCTTTTGATAAACATTCAAAAGAAACTCTTTTTGTTCTGTTAGTTACATTAAAAAAACACGTCGGAAAATGTTCTAAAACATTTTCATCCGCTCTCCAACGTTCATGTTTTTCTCACAATTTTCTTCACAACAAAATTATCAAAAAATAATCTAATTCATTCATATAATTGAGCCTTGCGGCTTATCTGCTCTACAATATTCACTTCTTCTCCCAAGGCTCCGTGAATCTTCGAAAAAAATTAGTTTATTTGATATTTATTAAATAGCGCCTCAAAAGTCTCTTAATACGAACTCCTTTTGGATCAATATTTTGGAGTGCTCCGCCTTAGGTTAGCTGGGATTAAGACTGTAGTTCGAAACGCGTTTTCCAGCTTTGCCTTGATGGCATTGTTCTCGTCCAGTCAAAATGCGTGCAATTATCATATTAAATGCAATAAAATGCCATTTTGGTGTTTTTTTTTATTAACAAATGCGCAGACCATCATACACCCAAACAACCATATATGACGTATGGAAATTTAAATATGTGTTTATGCTAGACTACTTCAATTACAACAATTTGGCTGATTGCTGCTTCAGCATACTTCAGCATAGCAGCGTTCTGCCGGTTCTTGAAATTAGCGGAGCGTGAAGCCACCCTGTTGATTTATGCTGTTAAGAGGAAATTGTTTGCAATTAAATCACGTATTCGTAGTTATCTAAATAAAAAACGCTTGAGTGTTGTGTGAACGAAAGATATCCTTTAGTTAGCTGTTGTATGTCGGGCAGAGAATTTCTATTGATATACATCTTAAAACACTCTATGCACAATTCACACTTTGAAATACATTACAAATATTTCCTAAAAAAAACAAAATATGCAAATGCAAAATTATACTTAAAGTGCAGGAGTAACCAAGGTTCGATATGCGAACTAGCCATAGAACATAGTTTTTCAAATAACCGACTGAAAAAATGCGCTATATGGAGTTTTTTCTTGCATGAAAGATGGGTCTGAAGATATCATAACTATAAAATTTATCATCATTTTACCAGCTAGTTTTTTCTTTCAAATTCACGAGCTTGATGAATTTTACTTATAACCGGGGCCAACGATTGGGTTTTCTCCTACGATTCTACATTGTCCGTTTTTAAATTTTTTAAAAAATATCTAGCCTGAATACCAGTTTAAAATACTTTGTTGATTAGATAGCTTGAAATTACAAAGAAGTCAATGAACTAAAAAGGAGCAGATGAAAACTCTGAGGTGCTTCAAAAATCTCGCAAACCATTTAAACTTCGTAAATTTGTTTGGTACTCGTATTTGGAAGTTTTACTAAGCTTTCGATGTTTGTGAGGCTTTTGCGAGCTTGCATAAGTTGATGTTACATTTTCCGGAATGCGGCAAAACTCCAACTTTTGACTTAATTTTTTCATTTTATTCGTATGTAAGTAGCTAAGTTCCTAAAAAACACATGAGCTATGATTTACCTTAAAGTGATAATTGCATACTACTTTTAACTTCCGTTCATACCTAACTGTATATTATTTATTAAGCAACGAACTTTTATTATGCCCCACATAAGCTTCTTTGTCGGTCAGTTATTGCAATCCGCTGGGTTAATTTCTTTTATATACTAGCTACACAGTTATGATACCTACTAAACTAGCGCCTTTTTTCAAGTTTATAAATAAAATTTGACTAACGAACTAACGTTTTTATGGCCGCCCAACAGACCATTTTAAAATTCACTGAGGGAGAGCGAACCAACCATAAAGCTGCTAAAATATAAAAACTTTAATTCTATGCAAAAACGTATGAATGTGTGTGTGTATGTTTGATGACCTATGCGTACACCACAAAGGTGATAGCGTCCACACTAGTTTTTACTGCGTCCAACGCTTTGTCAATAGCGTGTCGTGACGCAACAAAGCGCGCTACAAGCGCATACAAAGTATACATGTGGCACCTTGCGAGTGAGTGAGCGAACCCTTTTGAGTGACAAGCAAAGGTTGTTCCAACCTTAGCAAATAGTAAAACATACAAATTTTCAGGCGCTGCGCTCAACAGCCAAAGTATCACTAAGTCCATTCCAATTCAAAATGGTAGCAACTGCATTAAATGTAGAAAAACGTGTGTATTTAACATGCTTTGAATGTGTTTGTGTATGTTGTGTGCTTTTTTGCCGCAACATTGTATTTTCTTTACTTTGTGAAAGTCCGATTGCACTAGAGATAGTATGTATTTATCGCCGCGATACCACAATTCCTGTCTGGGGGGCCCTTTTCAATTTTTGCGCTCTACACATTTCACCTTTTTTACAATTATTTGTGTACATACAATATTCGTGAAGTTGGATATACATTTGTACTGTATATTTGATTAGCTTTTGCTTTGGCAAGTGCAACGGTATATGTATAGTTAATTTAACTCACTGCTGTGGTTGCTATAAACCTTTAATTTATAGACTTAAGATATTGAGGCTCTAAATTAGTTAGGGGACCACGTCCTGTGATTTTAGTTACAAGAAGCAAGTTTGACCAATTTTTTCAGTTATGTTTTTGATGCTTGCTGTTAGTTTTATACTAGCGTGTTTTAAAGAATAGAAATAGAAATTAGATCTGACTCATTTTTAGACAATATTTTAGAAAATTATTCGAGGCCCTGAATATGTGTATTTTGTTTGTAAAAAGCTTATTTTGAACTCACCTTTCAATCTGGAAAAAGGTTTAACATTTCTTTGAAGATGAAATCCAATGAGCTCACTCACAGAACTCATGGTGAAAAAGCCATCGAACTAAGGTAGAGTTCGCAAAAAAACTCCCACAAGGTTTCTGGTACTGTGACCTAAGGGTGTGTAATGCTGCGCGGCTTCAAGGAATTGCGCTGATACCGGTGTTGGCGTCACTGGCGCTGATACCTTTATTTGTGATTCCGTAACGCCAGGATGCCAGTAGCGCCAGAAACACTAAAGTACTACAAAACACCGCTGTACTGGAGTGGTGCTACTGTCGCTATTGAGTTGAATGTGTTTATGGCGCTGCCGTCGCCATTGAGTTTATGTTTTACTCTATTCTCGCTGCACTGAAGTGACGCCACTGCCACCATTGAGTTGATGGTGTTTCTAGCGCTGCTGGCGTCATGGCGTTACGGAATCACAAAAAGTGGCATCAGCGCCAGTGACACCAACATCCGTGCTACAGCTACCAAGGCGCTACCAAAAATGTTGAGAGGTATACCCAAAGACGCGGTTCGGTTTCAGGAATCACAATGCGATTGCGAAAAATTAAGATTTGAAACACTTTAAAAGTTATCAACCTTTGTCGAATACGAAAAACGGGTAAAAACAGTTACACTCCGCCTTCGGATTCTTGATCAAGGAAAGGATACGTAGGTGTAGATACGTTTTCGTTCAGTGCTCGATGGTGTCTCCCAAACTATATTATTACCGGAGCAAACTATTTTTGCTCATCGTTTTTGAACGGGTAAAAAAAAGTTAGACTCCGCCATCGGATTATTTATCCTGGCATGAATACGGGTCCTTAGATACCCCCTGCAAACGCTTTGTATTAGTTTTCGGTGATGTCTCATAAACTGCGCCCCTAGCAATATGGTATCATTGCGCCAAAAAAGCACTTAACGAAATTGCGTTAACGCACTGCGCTGATACCGGCTATGGTGATGATATCAACGCCAATTGGGACCGCGACCCAGCCTGACTGTAACCCTTTCAACCTTCGGGGCGACCTCCCTTTCGTATTAATTCGCCAACGGTGTCATATCCGTAGATCATTCATCCACAAGCTTTGGTGCTTATCACTTTCTTTTGATTTGTCAGAAGACTCCTTATAATTTTAAAACTAATATTCGAAGTCTCGTTCTAACTGCCTCGAGATCATGTATGTACGAAATATATGGATCTTAATTAGCTACGAATCACCGTCATTGGGGATACAAAATCATACTTAAAGTGCTGGTTATATGCTCCACCACATACAAGTTTTGTGTGAGGCCTGTTAGACCTTTCGCACTCCTGTCGTAACCTGTCGTGTAGGAAGTAAGCGAATTTCAAAAGTGTTATCATAAGATACTTTACGAACTTTTTACACAAATATTAAAAGTTTTTTAGAAAAATTAAATTAAAACGAAGCATTTTTCACTGTAGTAAAAGTCATAGTTCCACTCGTCTTCGATGATTTTGTTGCTCTAGATACAGGGTGGCTGATGAATTTTGCTACATTAAGAAACTCAAATAATTTTTTTTTCAGTGTATGGAATTCATTGTTCTTTTATTCATGTTAAAGCTCATTAAATTTTATTAAATATAGCTTAATTAGTTTTAAAAATAATGGAATTTAAATGCCCCCCCTGCTCGTCGATGCATGTGCGGCATCTTACCAAAAAGTTGTTCATTACTGCTTGGAGAGTTGAGACAGGAATAGCCGCAATTGTTTCTCGAATGGATTGCCTTAGTTCATTCAAATTTGTTGGTTTTGCTTTGAAGACTTCCTGTTTGCAATAACCCCACAAGAAAAAGTCAGGTGCAGTAAGGTCAGGCGACCTGGGTGGCCAACGGAATGTGGAGTTTCTGGATATCAGCTTATTGGGAAATTTTCCTCGCAATTCTGTCATAACAGGTTGGGCTATATGAGGGGAGCTGCACCATCTTGCTGAAACCACACAGAGTTTAAAAAAAAGAAATTCTCATTCGGCGTAATTCTGGATAGAAAAACTCTCTCAACATGCTCAAGTAACGGTCTCCAGTAACCGTAACGGTGTGACCGTTTTCTTCGAAGAAGTAGGCCCCGACAATGCAGCGTGATGAAACTGCACACCACACTGTGACACGAAGTGGATGCAATTCCGTCTCATGGAGTATCTGTGGGTTGGAAGCACTCCATATTCGACAATTTTGTTTGTTTATGTTGCCGTTTAAATCGAAATGGGCCTCGTCAGACATGAAAAGACAGTTCAACATGTTTCCATCCTCTTCCACCATTTGAAGCATCTTCTGGCAAAATTCCAAGCGAATCGGCAAGTCTGCAGCGTTCAGCTTGTTGGCCATTTGAATTTTATATGGGAATAAGTCCAAATCTTTGTGCATAATTGACTGTAATGACTGTCTGCTTACACCCATTTGAGCAGATAAGCTTCTTGTCGAAACACGTGGATTGTTTTGTATGGCAGCAGCTACAGCAGCGATTGTTTCCTCCGTTCGAACTGAAGGGTTTCGATGGTAAGGTCTTCTGTTGACTGTCCCATGCTCGGCAAAATTGTTTACAAGTCTTATTATGGTCCATCTGCTTGGAGGATTGCCGCCAAACGTGCGCCTATACTCTCTTTGAACCGAAACTACGGACTCCAGTGCGTGATAGCGGCGGACAATCCAAATTCTTGTTTCAGTGTCCCAGTTATCCATTTTTGTTAAATGTAAAAGTCAATCTGCAAAATAAAAAAAAAATTAACCAGATTCATTAAATAGAAAAAAAGTTATTTAATTTTTTTTTGGTAGCGGCTTTCATTAGCCACCCTGTATACGATTGATTTTATGTATATTTACGCTTTCAAACAATGAAACAATGAATGATTTCGTAGGAATAAGATAAGAGTCAAAACCCCCGTTTAGTTAGGTTAAGGCATGTATTGCCCAATAACTTTTTTTCTGTTCATCCCATCGTTATTTCACCGCTTTTGCCAGTATATGATTTGTTCACATACATATCTTGGCAAATGACAGCGAAACTGTAAAAATAATTTCACAAATAATTTTTTATTTTTTTTGGATAACGCGTTTCTCGAGTGATTTGTTAACAACTGCTTGAGGAAAATTAGCTTGAAACAAGCGGCTTTTATTTCTGCTTTCATCATATTCTGCAAATTGTTTTCAATATTTGTATTTTGAAATTATAAATCAAGCAAATTAGGTTTTTTGTGATTTTTTTGAGTGACGTTGTCCCGGGAAGTCACGCCTGAGTTTCTAGCAATAATCAGTCATCATATGAGTTTCACATCTTGCTTGTTACCTGTTTAAATTTTTTTCATGTCTTGATTTGGAAGCGTTATCCTTGACGAAAATGACCAATGTTTCAAATTACTTTCTCATAACTTTTATGGATCGAGTACTGAAAAATTTAAGGCCGAAATTTTTAAAACTCGAGAGCATTTTCGTTTAATACATTGAAATTCTTTAATTTCCAAAATCAGCTTCTTCGAAATTTCCCTGACCCTTTGCACAATTTAATGTCACATTAAATTTCAATTGTCCTTTTAGCCACGTACCAACATGTAAAAAAGCGGCAATAAGTTCATCAACGTTGACAGCAGCTAAAAACTTGTAAATATGGTGGATCCAGAAAGCAAGCAACCAAATAACATACAAACATATATAGATATAAAAACATGTGCTTGTAATTTAGTTGCTAACATTGGCAATGCCACTAATTCCTTTAAAATTGGATTTTTCCAACAAATTTGAATGCCAAACACAAAAAGCCTGAGAATTCGACGAGCAAAACGAAGCGAGTAATTGAAAAAACCAGGTGCAAAGAGCGGTTGAGTGTTGGTATTTCAAGCAGGCCAAATAGGATTGACAAAAAGCGGTAATAAGACAGTAATATATATCTACAAACTATGTGATATACATACATACATACACAGCTATATAGTGTGGAAAAAAGTTCAGCAGCAAATCAGCAGCTTGTCAACTTTTTTCTTACCTGCGCGCCAATCCTTTTGGAAGCGTCCGTCGTCACTTGAGAGTGTATTCAATGTTGTTTGCTTAATCTGACGCTTGCTACTTTCCGCTTCTTCTGTTTTTATACCCAGCTGTGTTTAAGAACAGGATATCAGCAACTACATAGATCAGCAAAGTAATAAAATCGCGGTTTCGAATAATCACCACAGCTACCTTCAATTGCATAAGTTTCAAAACTGAAATATCTATACTTGTTTTATTTTGTTTTGTTGTTTTTCCGACAGGGTGAATGATTGATGTATATTGGAACGATTTTTCGTCATCCCTTGTCAAATTTGGTTTTGAGACAAACCGGTTTCGGCGTTGTGCCATCATCAGTGTCGATTTTCGTTCTGATCTGTTGTGGTCGTTTGTCTTGTATTTATAGTGGGTAGCAGGTAACGTCAGCATGGGTGTCTGTTTGTGTACGTGTGTGCATGTGTTGTGTGTGTACATTCAGAAACGGGGGTGGTTTGCATCGATCGGTTTTTTTGTGCTTTCAAAGTTGCGAATCACATGGCGGAGAATAAATGCCCCCCCCGGAAACATCAAAAAAACAGTCAAGGTCCTACATGTACAAGCAAAAGGCAGACGTCTGAACGTACTCGAAAACATGGAAATCTACAAACAAAAAACGTTCGACGGTGGAATAATAAACGAACAGACAAACACTGTTTCCGACACAATATTCGAACCTTTAAAATTGGTTTACAAAAAACAAAGCAACCACTCAGGTACAACAAACACACACGCACCGACAAATAAGCACAAAACAGCAAAAGATCAAAAACAACAAACAAGCAAAAAAGGTCAAACAACAAAAATCACCAACTTTTACCTGCCTCAGTCAAGTACAAAAAAACCGATCGATGCAAACCACCCCCGTTTCTGAATGTACACACACAACACATGCACACACGTACACAAACAGACACCCATGCTGACGTTACCTGCTACCTACTATAAATACAAGACAAACGACCACAACAGAGCAGAACGAAAATCGACACTGATGATGGCACAACGCCGAAACCGGTTTGTCTCAAAACCAAATTTGACAAGGGATGACGAAAAATCGTTCCAATATATATCATATCTATACTTCTTAAGTGCGTATTAGGGATGAAAATTTTTTGGATTTTAACAAAAACGAGATTTTTGGGATCCATGGATTTTATCATTCATCCAACAGTTTAAGTTAAAAAAATTGTTTCAGAAGCTAGTCTAAATATTAAAGTGTATAACAAACTAGATGCCATCCAGTAAAATTTTTGTGAAAAATAATGATGTGAGGCTATTTTTATGGCCACCACTGTATTTTGAGGAAACGCGATTATTTTTTGCGTTAAATTAAATACTTAGATATAATTCTATTAAAATTTCATTCAATTCCATGCAGTGACTCGCGTTCAAACATACAGACAGACAGACAAAAATTCAAAATACTATTGTTTTGGCTTCTGTTGCTCCAATAAATGCCTTACTCATTAATGTAAAGATTTGAGTTTTAGTATGTTTTTTTTAATTTTAAAGAAAAGTTATTTCATTAATGACAAAACAAAATCAAATAATTACCAACATTTTTGTTGCAAAGTGTTATGGGCGAATTAGCCTGGACTTATACTTAGGTTGACTTGAAAACCCTGCATCTAACAAATGTGCAGTTACCCAGAAAATAACTTGAATTAAAACCCTGGAAAACCATAGATTTTTGATTTCCAAGTTCAAAGAGAGACGAGAGAAAGCTGTGCTAACATGTAACTTTTCTCAATATTTTTAATAATACATCATACTAAATTTTTGGATAAGTGAAATTCATATAGCAATTAGAAAGAAATACGTCAAATAAAACAAAATTAAAAAGATGACACATTAAATAATTGACTCTCAGTTCTTTTTGTAAACTAAGTCAATGACATTCTAAGTCCAAGCTTATTCGGCCATTAAAGTATTTTTTTATATTAAAATAGATCCTCTTATGAACACATTTTGTGAAAAAATGTGAAAAATTGTCATGAAATCGGCACTTTTGTTATATTAATATATATCCCGGGATATCGGATTTGCATCCCTAGAACGTCTTTAATTTGAGTCCCATTTCTATGTAAGGGTCTACAGCGTGGACGGATGATCGATTTTCATGCATTTTTCAATAAATAAATTTTTAAATCATGCGAGTTTCAACGGGAAATCCATGTTTTTAAAATTCTCTCAAGAAAATAGTTATGCGATTTTTAAAGACCTATAACAGTTGAATTTTTTAAATATTAAAAAAAGTTCTACTAATCAGGTAATAGTTCGAAAATCAGCAGCTGGGTATAAAATATGCGCTGCCACACGATTTTAATCTTATTTTATTTGAGTATGGGCACTACATTTCCTTCACTGCCACTTATCCAATAACTATTTATCCATTTGTTTTGGTGATGTTTTGTTTGCTATTTTTTTCTGTTTTGCTGTTTGTGCTGCGGCTGGATTATTGTCAGCGCTGCAGGTTGTCTGCCATACAACTGAAGTGCCGCTGAACAATTTAAAATTTTTTTTTATTCTCGAATTATTCATGTGCCGCCGCCAACTGTGCGTCCTTTTGTGTGTGACAAGTGTGAGGTACTTAGAACCTCGGCAGGTCGTACGCTGCAGCACATATCAGCTTGTGATAGGGCCAATTGGACATGGATATTTGAGGTAATGGCTGTTATTGTGACCGTAGAGGAGTAGCGAGCGTAGCGTAGTTGGGAGTTAGGCTCACAATGAAGGCTTCACATGTCAGATGGCCATTTCAGATAAGCAAGATTAGGTGAGTTACAACGGACGCGCTGTTGAAAATGTCGTAATTTGGCTACTGAATGTCAGTTTTTTTTTTTAAGTTCTTACTGCCGCTCCTGTTTAACAGGTAGTAGTTGATGTGACAAGTGGTTGGCGGCTGGCAGCAGCTTACTGTCTTCATATCTTTATGCGCAACTTGTCGCTTATCTCAAAATGTGTTACACTTAATTTAATCAAATTAAATGATAGTTTTGTTGTAGTCATTAACGTATCTATTATTACTTACTTACATGCCATTAAGACTAGACAGGCATACTCATGTTAGGAAAAGAGTTTAGGTATGACCACACATATAGTTCAGCCATTTTGTTTTTGACCTTTTACAACACACATACCTAAGCACCTTTTTCTCATATTCATTTACCTGCTAAATTAGCCGCAAGCCATAAAATTCCAAAAAAAAATCAAAATTAAGTTAAGACAGCAATAAAAAGACTGCCAGTGCGATCTGAAAACCAAACATTTAATTACATAAAATTTATTCGAATTGGTGTTTTAGTCTGATCAGGTAATAATAATTGTCACAATGTCGGTTCCAATAGCGACACAAATTCTTTGTATCTCTTGTTGGTAATTAAATATTTTCACCTGGAGTTTTTTCTGAAGTAAACCGAGCTAATTGAACACTGCAGCTTTATATACTGTATATTTTTTTATATTGAACAAATATAGAAATAATTTAAATTGAAATGCGAAACAAATTAAAAATAAAACATGTAAGGAAAGGGCTATCTTCGACTGTACCGAAGACTTTATACCTTTCATGAATACGTATCACGGTTCTAAGTGTCCGATTCTTACTAACAATTAGTACAAACTCTGCAACTCTGTTAATTTAAAGACCTACCCCATTTATCGGAACAATCGATTATACGGGAGCTGTATGTTATATAGGTCCGCTCTGGCTGGTTTTCACTAGTCACATTACGTTTGTAATATGAACTAAACCCGCCAAATTAAAAGTTCCTAGCTCTTAAATTTCAATATATATAGGTCAAACTCCGTTAATCGGAACAATCCATTTTATGAGAGCTATGCGTTGTATTTCATTATATGCTCTGACCTTGCTGATTCCGACAAATGATGAATCTTATCCAAAATGGCGGCTCCGTACCAAATTTCATCAAGGTATCTCAAAAACTGAGGGACTACCTTGCGTACAAACAGACAGACGAACAGACGGACATGGCTAAATCGATTCAGCTCATTGTCCTGATCATTTCGGTATTCTTATTGGTGGGTCTATCTCTCCTTCTTCTTCTCATACTAACAAACATCGGACCAAAGTAATAATACCATTTCATGTTCATGAAAGGTATAAAAAGTTATTCACATTGAGTGTCCTCAATTAAGGGCATGTTTCACTTGTGGTAATGTTAACTACTACTGGTAAAATTCCTGCAGAACTTCTTTTTAAATTTCGTTTACAGTTGAGTTTCGAAGAATGTATATAAAATTGTAAATGCTGTGAAACAGACCTGTTAAATTTTATAGTAATTAGTAATCAATTAATTAGACTGCTTTTTTAATTGATAATGATTATTTTAATTGTTTTTCAAGAAAAGACAATTATTAATTGATTACGATTAGAAAAAAAAACAATTTTTTTGAAATAAATAAAAAAAATACAAAAGTAAAAAAAATCAGAAAGATTGTTTTGATTACTTTAGATTTTTTTCAAAATTTTTTTTGATTATTTTTGATTTTTTTTAGCATTGTTAATGTGTATATTTATGTTCTTCTAACTTTCAAGTGAAAACAGAAAAAGACAATTCGGACTATACGTTTGTGGGAGACTATTTAAACTTTTCTTGGAATTATGTGCAGTTCCAGTTTTTTATGGTTCCTGAAACATAAGACATTTTTCAGTTTAAAAAGAAAGTTACATGGGCCTTCAAATAGAAATATTAAAAGATAACATGGACCATAAGTTTGCTTAACAAAAATTATCAAAATTAAAAAAATAAATAAAAGTAAATGCGGTTTACATATAAAAAAGTCTTTAAAATAGTTATCAACAGCCAACTTCTCGTACCAAAAAATTATTTTTAGAACTACAAAACTACTAAAATTTAAACAAACCAAAGTTGCTAATACTCAACGTTCAAATAATTAAAACAATAATGAGAAATTAAAGAAGAAACATTTCAGAAACTTTCCTCTTTATAGCCAATTATAAGTTTGCGTTTTAAACTATAATTACCGCATACAAAAATCAACAGTAATAATAGAATGGCAAAAACGTAATCATAACAATAAAAGAAAATTTATAAAAAACGGCAATCAACAAATTAAATATGCAGACATTAAAAATGAAGAAAGAAGTAGCAGCGTAAAGAGTAACAAAAGAAAATGTAAAAAAAAGAATATAAAAACCAAATTACTTTGCTGCAACAAAACATAAGCGAAGAACGTCGCACCAGCAACAAGAGCAATAACAATAGTAATAATGGTTACTGCAGCAATAGCAAAAGCAACAATAACAACAGCAAATATATAACAAAAACGCGATATCAACTAAACAAATAAATTTACAAATAACACTTTGTGAGTTTATTAAAAGTTTGTTTGTTTTGTTGTTTATTGTAATTGGCATTTTGAAGCATGTCTTTAAGAAGGGACGGGCAATAGTAGTGGCGCGAGCTACATGTGTTTGGGGGGCGCTAAGTTTTATTTGCTATTTTGCATAGTGGGTGTGTCTTAAAAACTTTGCTGTGGCTGTTGCAATTTGTTATTGTTGTTGTTGTTTGGTGACTGACTAACTGCCACACTGACTGTATGAATGACTGCTTTGTGCACTAACACAACTGCAAAAATGTTATGAAAACAGGCAGACACACGTACTGTTCAAAACTTGCCACAGCGACCCACCATACAAACAACTATCACTTAAGATGGATGAGAGTTTGAAAATTTTGTACCGATGCACACGTCTTTTAAGCACCGAATTAGTTCATCCAGATACGAAATTTGTTGATATAGGATATGCCCAACGGCAGATTTTTGTAATTTGTTCTTCGTGTCCTGTGGGTCCCGCCATCTTTATTTGAAATCGAATATAAAATAAACAAGTTCCAGGTTTTAAATAAAAAAAATTTCAAATTTTATGGAAATTCGCAAGAGGGTTATTTTGTGCCGTCGAACCTTCGAATAACCTGCCCAATGCGGCACACTCATGTCATTCTGAAATTATAGTTGTCAGTAACACTCTATACATTGCATAAAGGCCATATTTACAAACAATAAAATTAAAACAGTTCGATGTCTATACATTGCAGACATTAAAGAAATATTTAGGGATATTTATTAAGACAATAGAATCCGAATCAACAGTTTTCACGATTTTTGTCTGTCTGTGTGGCCGTTTTTAATTCTCAAATTGAGATATATTTGTATTCTCAAAGCCATCTCAAGCTTTGGCGGAACGGAATGAAATTGAAATAGTTCTCAACTACTCAAGTTGAAATTAAGTGTTTGTGAAGATCTTGAGAACATGTTGATTATTGAGTGCATTCAACAAGAACGGAATGGAATCGACCTGTCATTTTCAAATGCTCCTCAACTTCTACTGAAGTTAAAAATAAAGCTTGGAGGAGAGTTTGAGAAAACTTGTGGTCTAAAATGTTAAGTAATGCTACAAATCAAATTAAGTGTTAACATTTTTTTAAAGCGTGGAGAATTTTTTTCTGTTTCTTTTTGAATATCTACACTTGTACGACTTGCCAAGCACGCCCGGCGCACGCAACCAAGCAGTAAATTTTTTAGAGAATGAAAATAAAAAAAATGTGTCATGTTTTTTTTTTCGTCTTTTGAATTTTTTTTTTCGCAACCAATCCAAAAAATAAAAATAAAACAACAAATTACCAACCAAATTGGCTTTGATAGCTTATAAATATGTAAGTTAACCAAAGCAAAAGGTGTTGATGGTGGCAGATTTTGCTGCTAACGCTTTTGTGCCGTTCTTGTTTTTGTATTTGCTGTTGCGCATGATGGCGTCTCAACAACTACATAACTGACTAATGGCGGAGGGCTAGGTTTGTTTGTTGGTGTACGAGTATGTATATCTCACTTTTGGTATTTGATTAAAATTGTTGACTGTTGAGTGTTGACTGTTTGGTGCTGGTGACGCGTTGGCGCATCTAATTGTGGCTCTGGTGACTGTCGGCTAGCGTTGGCAAACGTGGCAGGGCGTTGTTTGTATATTAATTGTCTTCGTTTTTTGAGTTTTTCCTCTTTTTTGACGAAGACGCCACGAATTAATAATATTTGCATTTTGCACGCCATCTGCAACACCTAACAATAACAACAACAACAATATATATTGAAAAATTGCATGTCTGGCAAATATGTAAACTCTCTTCAAATGTTTATTTTCAACTTGAGTAGGAATTCAGAAGCGTTTTAAAAGAGTAATCCAATTCCGTTCCGTTCGGGCCATGTTTCAAACGGAGTTCAGTAGACAACATTTCTTGATTTTAAACCTGGTGAAACCCGTACATTAAAATAACAACTTTGTTTTTTTAAAAAAAGACTGCTGTTTTGAAAATTAAAAAATATTTTCGCCCAACACAAAAAAAATACACCAAAAGCAACAAAAATGTTGGTTTAAAACTTTGTAAAGATTTTTCAAAGAATGTGCTTAAATAAAGTTAAAAAGTGTAACGAAAACTTTGAACAAAATTTCGGTGAAAATGCTTTTTGATAAACAAAAAAAAAATTCAAAAAAAATGTACAGAATAATTGTGGTCCAAACTAGAGGTGGGAAAAAAGAATCGATTTTTACTTTAATCAATTTTTTTTAAGAAACGATTTTTGTATTGTAAAGGAATTGCAACAATTACACATTTTAAATAACTATTGTAATTAGTTCCATCTGTGCGACAAAGTTATGTAAAAATCTATTATTTTCCTTAAAAATCGATGTTTCACAAAACAATTTATATGTTAACAAAGAATCGATTATTGGGTAATCGATTTTTCAGACTCGAGGTCACCTCCTCGAAAAAAAAAGATAGTCAACTTAAATTTTCGGTAGTTCGCAAAACCTTTACATCAAGTTTTTCAGTTATGCTTACACACTTACAATAAATTTTGGGGCATTTTTTAATTCACAGTGGTACTGAAAGTACCATGTGTGTTTTCTCTAGTCTAAGTGAGAGCTCTTAAAAGTTTCGCCCACGTGCTAAACAATGAGCGACACTGATTTGGGCTAACACTAGTGAAGAATGCTGCCAACATTCGCCACTCAATTTTATGGAGAAAAATGTTGTGCCAAATAAAATTTATTTGCATTAAATCAGCATGCATATAAGACCATATTAGTCGCTTACACCCATTTGCATACCAAAGTAAACACGGCACGTCAACAGCAACAACAACAAAGGCATGAAGGTAGCATATACATAGATATTGTTGTTAATAGAAGGAGGGGCAGCAAGCTTTAACGAAAAGGGGCAACACTCGTGGATACAAATGTAAAAATACAAATACATACGATTACAAAAACAAACAAAAATATTTTCATTTGCGTGCATATAAGTATTCATATCTACATAGTATGTACATACATCAGTATGCAACGCTACTCAAATGCATTTGTAATCGCAACAACATGGCTGTCTTGCTGTCTGACTGTTGGGCTGAATGGCTAAGTGGTCGGTCAGCCACTCTTTTCGCATAATTTGCATTGCAGGCAATTCGTACTTTGGCTAATTTGATTTAAGATATTTACTTAACCTTTGCGCTTATCTGCGAACCGGGTGCGGTAACAAATAAAACACATTTTCAACCACATACTCATACATACATTCATACATTTGTAGGTGCAACTTAATATGAAAATATTCATTTGACCTAATCGAAATGCAATTTACAATAGTAACAACAAATGAGGGAAATATATTTGTGTGTATGTATGTATGTGAGTGTAGTGCGTGCGAATTTGCATTTAATTAATTGAATTTCATTGCGAAAATGGAAGAAAAATCATTCAGCCATTTTTATAAAATTTGTTTAAGGTGTGTAGCTGAATTTATGATTTGAGTGTACTAATTTGTTTAATGGTTCAATAAATATTTATTAGATGTTGTATTAAATGGAGCAAATAATTAGATAAATCGAGTTTCCGCTCTAGATAATAAAATAGAACATATTTATACACGGGTAAAAATTTGAGTTTTTTACTTTTTGGACTATATTTGTTAGAAAATTACAAAATACAAAAATTTTGCTTAGGTATACGAAAAAGTCAAATTCGCGTAGAATTTAAACTAGTCTAGTTTTCGAGCAGGGTTTCAATTTTAGACCAAAAATGTCTTACGAATTAAAAAAATGCAAAAAGTCGGACTTAGACACTAATAAAACTATTTACAGAAAAAATTCAATCATTTGAAAAATAAGAAAGGCAAAAATTTAAATTTTTCTGCTCGTATCGGCGGAACGATTAAACTATTTGGTTTATTTTGTATACCAACAATTTTAAGGTATTTAATTAAATAAGCTTAAGGCCATAAAAGTTATTATAGTTTTTATTTTTAATAATTATTTTGTATTACACTAGAGGAAAAAATTGTAGACACAACAGCCATAGCTTTGCTTATAGATAGATCATTTTCACACGCTGCTAGACTACTTTATCAGTGAAATTTTAGCAGGTTCTGTTAACAAATAGGCTATCAAAATGATGGTGTTTTGTCAGCTTAACTGCTATCTCTTCCCAAATTAGATTTTTGTTTTATTGTGTCCATTTTTGACACCCCGACTGTGCTTTTTGTTTATATTTATTTTGTATGCCAACAATTCAATTCAATTTTGTTTTTACGGCCTGTGCATTTTTGAAGCATTCAGTACAAGACCAAGAAAACTATTTTTATGAAAGTATTATTCTTCATATTTTTTAATAATTTATTTAGTTTTATTTGAATAGAAAATAAAATGTTACATACAATCGCCATAGTTTTTCTTATGAATGTATTTCGAAAGCATGTTCTTAAAACGATGAGGCTATCAGTACGATCGGTGTTTTGGTAGCTGAACTCATATTTCTATTCATATTCACCATTCTATTGCCAAAGGTGGATTACTTTTAGTGTGTCTTTTTTGACACTTCCGATGTGCTCTTCAGTTTTGTTTGTTTTTATTATGATTTTTGCGTTTTTGTCAAGTTTCTAAAGAAAAAACTTGAATTCAGCAAAGCCTAACAATGTTAAAGGCTACATTACTGGGGAACGGCCCATCTCAATTCCGAACGTTTATATGGTGAATTGAATTTCTTACAAAGCTATATGCATCTAAATTTCTTTATTCAATGCTTTGTTAATTTCAAAGCAAAAATGAGATCAGTACTAAAAGCATATAAACTTATAAATAAGTATTCATAAGGATTGCAAGAAAATTAACTAGCTTCGTTCTCGTATGTATCTCTAATATTAGAGGACGACTTGAAAAAAGCACAAGGGGCATAGCGTTGTTAAACAAAATGCGTTCTATGTAATTCTCAATTCGATGGAGATCCCATGAGATAATTGTTGGAAAAATGAGCAACACACTAACAAGAAACTAACTTGATGAAAAACTGGTACTTCTCCCATATCAATAACGAAAAATCAGTATTTTCCACTGTATTGTCAATCTTATATATAAATCTTGAAAAATAACTATGGATAATATCTCTGGCTAATCTTCAAGTTAGTTTCGAAATTATGTCGTACTAGCGTGCGCTGTTTCAGCTCTAATAGTCGATTTTGGGAATACTTCTATAAAATATGGGTTCCCTTTTAATTTTTTTGGCTTCTCTGATATTTTCTTATTTGATTTTTTCTCTAGACTTTAAAATCTACTAATCTATTGTGTCTCCTACTAGTTTGTATTACATTTCTAACAAACATAAATATAGGCATTACATTAAAAGCATTTAACAACTAATTAAAAGTTAAATAGATAAAAAATACAACAAATTTGTGCTCGCATTAAAATTGTTGCCATTTAAGTTACGATTAAAATTAATTTGTGCAATTTTAAAATTAGTTATGAGACAATCACACGCGAATCCGTAACAATACAATGTTGTTATACCATTTCTATTATCTATAGCCTTTTGTTTTTTGTAATTATATACACATTAACGAAGGTAACAAACACGGCGTCTGGCAACACAAATGGAAGTTGTTGTTTGTTGGTGTTGTTTTACCTGAAACATGACTTTTGGAGCGCATACCACATATTAACTCAATATTAATTACTACTAAAGTATTAGGAATAGTTGTATGAACAAATGTAGCCACAAGTGTTGTATCAATGTTTAAACATTTGTCTCTTAATACTCGTCTATATATGTATGTATGTATGTAATTCCATGTGAATATACAAATATGTATGTAATATGTAAGCGTTTAATAGAAAAACAATTAAGCAATAGTTACACAGCTTTTAGTTTTGGCATAACAAGATTGTGAAAAAAAATATAAAATGACAATTAAAAGCATGTTTACAAATATAACAACAACAACAAGAACAATGAACAAACAGCCAAGACGCGCACTTGGGAGTCCATTTTCTATTGTATCTATGTGTGTGTGTCGGTACATTTTAAACAATCATTGACATATTGGGCACTGGTGGGCCACACAGCAGCTAGCAGTCAACAGCTAATAGCCGTCGGCAACAAAAACGCATTTCGCCTCATATGCTTGCTTGCTTTTGTTAAACGGTGCGATCGTTGCGATCCATTTCGGACGCTTTTTGTCGTCAAGTGTTTTTCGCATAGCTGAGCGCAAATCGACAAATTTGGTATTAATTAAACAAGCAGCAAAGTTATGAAATAACCCAAGAGCAACAAAAACAACACACAATGGACAACAGATCGTGCAGGTTGTCGCTCGTCGATCACCTGCACGGTTAGGTAAAAATTGAACTGCGTATTACTTACAGTGAATATTTTTGTGACTGCGCTGAGTATATTATATTAGTATAGTATATACTAGTATATACTTTTATAACAGACTATAGCTCTTTCTTTGAAGTATTGAGTTTTTTCAGCCAGTGGCCAATGCCTAAGCACTAATCTGTTCAATGTTAACTTATTTATCACTTTAAATCACTCAAAGTACTTTATACGATTATGCCCTTACATACTTCTTATTGTTCAGGGAATTACTGTGGGTTATATAAACCTTACAGACTGGTTAGTGCTGAGGGCCAAATTACTTATATATACCCTTTCAAACTGCTTAGCGCCTAGGCTTAAAGTACTTATATTTGCCCTTATAAACTTCCAAGTAAAATGGATCTATTTTAAAAATTAACATCTATTTGTATCTAATAAAAAATATATAAATTTACTAAAAGTTTTTCTAAGCATCGATCGTAAGAATCAATTCAAGTTAGATGGACTAGCCCGCTTTAACGGCAAACAAATGTATGAACAGTGTCCACTGGTTTCACTTTCCAATAGTCCTACTCGTTTTTTACGGCACGTTAAGTTGAATAAATCTAGGAGAATTACAAAAATTAATAATGGATCTTTCCTGAGTCAATTAGTTCCCACTAGGACTTGCTTTTGCTTGTTTTTTAGCAACATTTGCTGAAGATTTTATACAGAAAGTTAGTAAAACCCCTTTCTTTGGAACAGAGTGGAAAACGGTCAGTAACCACGCCTACTTTTTAGTGATAAAACATTTATGTTAAACAAAAAATTGGCGACATTTTAAAACCTAAATAACTATCGAACGTATCTACCAAAAACACCGAATATCATTAAAGTTTATGGCTGTTTTATATTTGTCTCTTCATTGATAAATAATTTCGGTTTGCACAAAAAAAATGTTTGAATTGAAAACAACAAAAAAATAAGCAAGCAGAAAAATTATAAAGCATTTCCAATTTGTGTTGCTATCCTGAAAATGGATAGTTCAAATTGGGTTTTGAAAGAAAATTTCACACTTATTTTATTCGCATGTTGCTAAGTGCTGACGAATAAAAATCGTCTATGTTACTAAGTTATTTTGTCAGCACATATTCTAAAGCCGACTACGGTGCAACATATGACGTTCGTGTTGCAAGTAGTATACGTGCATGGTTTGATGGACAAGCTAGCAGCGTGTGGTGTGTGCACATATTTGATACCAATATCGATAACGTTCAAAAGGCAGCTGATCCTCGATGATCGTGTGACATAAACGAGCTGCTTAACATTTATTGAAACGAAAATATATACATTTTCGCAAAGTTATTAGGATGGGCTGAGAAAAAAAAATCCGCTTAAGATATGTTTAGTACTTTATAAAAAAGAAATTAAATAAAAAAATGTTTAACTACTACTAGATTTTTAACTAAGTTATCAAATAGAGTAGATGTAAAGCAAAATAAAATTGAATGGTGTTCTAGGACGGTAGTGTGTTCTTGAAAGACTAGGGAAAGTCAATAGTCGAAAAATGTTCGAAAATTTTAGAACTTTCTGTTACTTTAAAAATAATCAAATTTTTCTCCAAAAAAAAATTTCCGTTGCAACTATTAGATATTTATCTATTTAAAAACCGATTAATCTCATAATTTCAAGTAAATTTATTTTTCAATATTTTCTTTATTTCAAAGTACAAATTTAAAATATATATTTTTTTTCATACCATCCTAATACTTATCTACATAAAGGGTGTTTTTTTTAGGGGTATAGAACTTCGAATTGAAATAAAACACAAGAAAATCGTTTTAAGGTCCATCAATTTGGCTTTATTGGAAGGATAATTTTATGCCATTAATACTTAAATATGATTTCGGGCATGTGGCCGCCGCGGCTGACTCGAATAAAGCCAATTCTACAGGTCCAATTTTCAACCACTTTTTCGAGCATATGGGGCCGTATGTCGGCAATAACGCCACGAATGTTGGCTTCCAATTCCCCTAACGTTTCTGGTTTGTTGGTGTAGACGAGCGACTTCACATATCCCCAAAGAAAATAATCCAATGGTGTCAAATCACACGACCTTGGTGGCCAATTGACAGGTCCATTCCGCGAAATTATGCGCTCATCGAATGTTTCCTTCAATAAATCGATTGTGACGTGCGCTGTGTGGCATGTAGCGCCGTCTTGTTGGAACCACAACTCATCCACATTCATGCCATCCAATTCGGGAACAAAATAGTCGGTTATCATGGCTCTATACCGGTCTCCATTAACGGTAGCTGCCTCTCCAGCATTATTGCGGAAGAAGTATGGCCCAATGACTCCACCAGCCCATAGAGCACACCAAACAGTCAGTTTTTGTGGATGTAATGGCGTTTCAAGGGTCTCATGTGGATTCTCTTCACTCCAAATGCGGCAATTTTGCTTGTTGACGTAGCCATTCAACCAAAAATGAGCCTCATCACTGAACAAAATTTTGCAATGAAAATCAGCATCGAAATCAATCTCATCGGCCCATACACCAAAATCACGACGCATTGCATGGTCTCGCGGCTTTAATTCTTGCACAAGCTGGATCTTGTAAGGTCGCAAGCCAAGATCTTTGCGCGAAATCTTCCATAAAGTTGATGGACAAAGCTCCAATTGCTGTGCACGGTGGCGCATCGATTCATTCGGGTCCTCTTCAACACTTTGCTCTACAGCGGCAATTGTTTCTTCGGTGCGCACTGTTCGACGTCTCTCCGGATGCGTATTATCACATAGAGTAAACGTAGTGCGAAAACGATCCATGGTTAACCGAATTAATTGCTCTGATGGACGATTATGTCGACCAGAGCTCACGGTAAACTTCGCGAACTGAACCATTATTTTCGAAATAAATTTGCACGATTTGCAAGCGTTGTTCTTTTGTCAACCTGTTCATGATGAAATGGCAAACCAAACTGAACATAAATGACATTAGAGTTGCCAGATTTGACCACAAAATGCCAGTTTTATCTCTATTCGAAAAACAAACCTATATTACTTAGATGGATCAATAGAAAGATAGTGATCGCTGCAGCTTTTGTTTTTATTATTCGTACCAACTCTTGCGTCTCAGCTCCAGTTATGGCACATTTGTTGCATGCCTCTTTTGTGAGTGACGGACTGGACGCTTTGACTGACTTACCAACTGTGCTGTGGTTGACTGTAGCGCATAATTGCAGGTCGTTGAGTTGAATTTGCAAAATAGTCGCGCATGGCATGGCGTCTTTCAGCAGGTTGTTTTAAGTGCAACAACAACAATTGTAGTGACAACAAAAGCGACAGCTTAAATAGTATGTAATTGCAAAGCATATTAATGGTAAATAAAATGGTTGGCTTGAAAAATGCTTTAATTAAAAACTAATTGCAGACAATTTGCAATGCGATTTAACTCATTTTCCAGAAACTTTTCTGCATTTTGTGCAATACAAACAACAATAGATTATAGTTACAAGATACAGACGTGAACGGAAAGTGATAAACAACAAAAAATGTTTAATATAGAAGTCAGTTACCACACATTGTAAACTGCAAGTGTTGCGCGTGTCTTTCTGGGCTGCTGCTGAGACAGTTTACAGAGGTACGTCGTCAACTAAGCTTTGCACAAAAGATGAATTCTTTACCACAGGAAGAGAACTACAATGTGTGATCCGCATTTTCGGGAGGTCAAAGAAATCGTTCCTGCTTCAATTGGTCTAATACCGGAGCGTATAAGCAGGCAAAACAAGTTATAAGCTTGCACAATTTTGGTAACTAGCTCGCAAGCGACCACGTAAAATTTGAATTTCAAAGGAAACTTGAAATTCCTGATAAAAATTTCAATTTATTTTATTTATAAGTCGTTAAATAATTATGATAAAAAAAACAAATAAAACAAAATTTTATTAAAGAAAGTCTTTTATAAAAAAACATACTTAGAAATGAGTAATTAGAATTTTATAATATAAGCTTAGTAGCATCTCTGAGGCCTTTAAGAAAATTTATTATGGTAATCTAATATTGAATTATTCGGATTAGGTTATATCAATTCATCGGGCGCTGCACTTGAAGTAATTCTGCGAAACTTAATTTGTATCACAAACATTGTATGGGACCTAAGGCATCTAGTTGGGTCATTTATTATCAATGAAACTACAAATGCAATGAGTATTCAATGAGTCTTCCTCGCTTTGTTTTATAAAATCTACTATTAGACAAGTTAAAATGTGCTTAATCGTATT
This sequence comes from Merzomyia westermanni, assembly GCA_949987695.1. Classification (NCBI taxonomy): domain Eukaryota; kingdom Metazoa; phylum Arthropoda; class Insecta; order Diptera; family Tephritidae; genus Merzomyia; species Merzomyia westermanni. Next base: position 160,290,983 of record OX465288.1, on the reverse strand, counting down.
TCAGTTGAAATACCCAAAGTTTAAGTAAACAGAGACAATAAATGTTTATTAATAAAACCAAAAATTTCCATACATTTTAGAATGGCTATTTTTTACTTCTCATTTCGGTGATAAATAAAACTTTCTCTGCTTGCCAACAAAAAATTGTTTGGATAATTTAAATTTGATTAGAAATTAGTAAGCAATTAATTAGACGGCTTTTTCAATTGCAAAATATTATTTAAATTTTTATTTTTTTTCATATTTCATTTCAAAATTCATTTCATTTGATTTATTGATTACGATTAGAAAAAACCAAAAAAAAAAATATACAAAAATCAAAAAAAAAAAAAAAAATTGTCAAAAATGTTTTGATTACTTTAGATTTTTTTCATTATTTTTTGTTATTTTTGTTTTTTTCTTATATTGTTGAAGTAAATATATATGTGCTTCTACAACAATACTAAGAAAAATCAAAAATAAATCAAAAGTAATCAAAACTATTTTATGACTATGACTATTTTAATTTTTTTTTTTTTGATTTTTTTAATAATCGTAAAAATTAATGATTTTTTTTTAATTGAAAATAATTGGTAATCAATCATTAAATGGATTCTCAAGAAAATAAATGATTAAACCGGTAATCGTAATAAAATAAGTAAATGAAATATGCTATAAGCGCATACAATTTTCATTGCTATCTTGCAAGCGACAAGTTCATATTTGCTTTTCAAAGGAAATTTAAAATTTGGAAAAAAATATTGCATTTGTTTCCCTACTACTATGTTACCAAGTATTCATCAATAAAAATTAGTTAATATTAAAAATACTCTGTTTATAATCAAGGAGGATAGGATAACTAAATTTGCCGACTTATGTGCCACTGTGCAGCGCTGTCGCTGCATTTATACTGCGCTACCGTCGCTTATAACACATCAAACCGTTGCTATAGTCAATTGTTGATTTCACAATATGCCTACGACACTCTGGAGAACACAAATTAATTGAAAATACTTACAACCCATTTTGGGCAACAGGCAAATAGATTACTGGAAAAACGAAATTGGTTTATATTGATGCAGTGGTAGCAACAGTAGATAATAAAGATAAAGAAGAAACAACAGCGTTAATGTAGTGCACTAGCTGAACGACCCTGGAGAAAACAAAGAGTGATGATGCGCTGAATGATGATGAACAGTTCAAGTATACTTTTGTGATGTGCTATAGTTGTGAAAAATTTCATTTTAATCATAAAATAAAAAACAAAAAATCAAATAATCCCCTTTGAGAAAACCTGTCTGCGGCACTGGTCATGGTTTAATTAAACAAAAAAAAAAAACAGATAAAAATAAGACTTTTCTCGTCTTAGAATATTCGACGTCTTCTAGTATTTTCGTAAATATCTAGCTTTCCATGACTTCATCCAATTTTGCACTCCCTCCAAAGTTGTAAACCACAAAATTGTCTGCAAGTCCAAGACCGCGAACTGGCAAATGGTTGAAAAATGTGAGCCTAAATTCGAAACCATTCAACGATTTCATTTTTAAACTTTTTTTTTTAATACTTTCAACTAAATACACCAACTTTTAAATAACGAGAACGTCCTCTTCCCAATGAAGTTCCAGTTTTAACACATTTATTTTTACGTTTTTTAATTTTGCAATAATATTTAAATAAAAACGCAACCACATTTTCAAAAAACACTATTTCCCGAATGCCTGACCTTGCCGAGCTACATATTCAAACTGAGGAATCTTGCTCGAGTAGACAAACACATTAAATCAATACAACGGAAAATTTAACTCCTGAAAGTCGACATAACCAGGTGGTCCATATTACCCAGTTTTACTCTACATATATTTTCAAAGTATATTGAAGCTTTTGAAAAAAAAAATTCAGATTGTCATTTTATTTATATTTTGCTAAGCGCTTGCGAATAAAAACTGGCTAACATTTCAAATTACGAGCCACAAACAGGTGATATTAGTATTGCTAACGAGTTCAAAGGAGAGTATATAATGTTTTACTGCTTGCAATTTCCTTCAGGGTACCAACAAAATTTCAATGATTGCGTCATCAACACAAGAAACTGACAGAGAGCACTGTTGGTTGGCGTAGAATTGATGGACAGACTTGCTATTACTGACTGATTGTTAAATGGTAGTTTAAATGTCACAATTTCCAGCTGCGGCATGTAAGGTGCGCGTATAAATGCATGCCGCACAAGACGCATGCCATGTGAAAAAGGAAAAAGAATTAAAAAAAAATGTTAAACAAAGTATTGTCAGCAGTGTTGCCATATTAGCTGTTTTCCAGCTAGATCTACCTTTTTTTTTGCCTTGTAGCTGGAAAAAATGGAATTTAGCTGCTAGCTTTTTTTTAGCTTTTTCCAGAAATTTTTAGATGTTTCTAGCTTTTTTCCCCGATGTGGGAAAAGATCTCATTCAACTCATGAGCAATTCTAATACTTATGCTAATTCAGCGGATGATAAAGAAAATTGTGATATTGACATATTTTAAAACGTATTTATTATATATTATCTCAAATCACTACCTTTCATATTATACATATATAGTTATTTTGCATTGTATGCCGTGAAAGTATATTTCCCTTTCCGCCGACGTATCCACCATACGTCAAAATTTAGAGCAAAATCTACTTTGCCGTATTCGTCGAATCTGTTGTTTCGCACACAAACACTCGCATTTTACTTAGCTGTCAGTTTTTTCAACGTATCGCCGTAATGCATCTGCTTAGCGCATAACTTAATGGGACTTTTTATCGAATAATACTGTGATCTGTAATTTTAATTTTACTCGTTGTACCTTTTATATAAATAGCAACTAATTTATATAGTATATAGAAATATTAGCCTTAGTTTGACGTAATTTTCAAAAATACAGATTTGAATTGTTTATTATAATTCCAATGCTCGAAAGTGCATATTCTTATGAAAAGCATCTGTGCAAGAAACTTTTTTATTTTTATAAAATATTACCTTTTTATATACTTTCATATACTTTTAAATAAAAAAACGAATAAAACATGTGAAAAGATGCCTTCCTTTTTTAGCTGTGTTTTAGCCCTAAATAACTTTTTGTTAGCTTTTTGTTCGAATCTAGCTGGATTGCTGAAAAAATTGTGGCAACACTGATTGTCAGTAATCTTACTTCAAATCTTACCGCACGCACAAACATAGCTCTAAATATTTACTAACATTTAAAAGTTATATTGATTTAAATGACTCTGCAAGAAAATGATAGCAACTCTAAAGCTGTTGTACCACAGCAACAACCTACTAACAGAAGCCATTTTTGTTGATATTTTGTTGCTTTTTTCCTTTTTTTGTCTTTCAACAATATACACATTTTCGTCAACGTCATCGTTATCGTAATTGTCAAACTTTATTGTCATCAGCTTCATCGCCATTATTGTGTTATTAGCTACCAATCGTACTCTTCATACCCGCTTTGGTCATGCGCTGTACATACATACAAACATATCTACATGAGTACTAGTTAGGGAAAATAAAACTCATTCCATTGGCAATTAAATACAAATCACCAATTAATTTTTGCAATTCGCAAACATTACAACAACAACAAAATCATATAGGGATCCAAATTGTTGCCAGCGAAATTGTTGGGCTTCGCAAATACTCAAACGTATATAGCAACACTAAACGTGTAGTGTTGTTGCGTTCTGCTTTGACAAAGCTGGCTATCCACTGTCGTGATCGATGTGCTGTTTTTGGTACAAATATGACTGATGATGTGCAGCTGTATAACAGCTGTTTTTGTTGTGCAAACAATTTCAAGTATTTATGTCACGTGTTTTAATGAAATCATGAGTTTTTTGCTTGCAAGTTGTTTTTTGTCAAACAAAAAAGTCTGGTGACGTACCTGCAAGGTTGGAAAAGAGGTTATGTTTTTTATATTTGCATTGACTTGTGTTGTTAACACAGTAAACAGCGCTTTAAGCAGCTCAACAAGTAATTTTCTTTCTCTCTGAAGTATTTTAGTGAAACGTGCACTGAAAGGAATTCGCCTTGTGCTCCAGTTATACTTGCATAGCTCTACATCGCATGTGCCATAAGGAACTGATAATACTTCACATAGCCTATATAGTCTTAAGCAAAAGAGAGCAGAGTATTTGCTCTCTAAAATACACACAAACAAAAACAAGCAATTCGTGTTACTCGAAAGTTGTTGTTGTTAATACTTTCAGAGAGAGTACACATGCTAAGCTACGCGTTGCTATGCAAGTATAACTGAGCCATAAGTTCGCTCCATGAGCACTTTAAATTTCGTTTTATTTCGTAAATGTTTCAGATGCGGGTATACTTAAACTGGCTTCAAGTTCTTAATTTTCCAGAATAGATTTCTTTCAGCGATTCAGCGATTCCGACTTATAATTAAACATTTACATCGTAATTAGATTATCCAAGTATTACTTTGGAAGTCATCTTCCGGGCACCTTGAGTGCTAGTACTGGCGCATACCAGATTCATATCCGAAAAGGGACTACAATTTCTTGGCACATATCATTTTTTTTTTAAGATAGAAAGAGAGAGTTACTCATGCCTGCAAAAAATCGAGCGACTGATCTCTAAAGAGAGTGATCCGCGATCAATACCTTTCGTCCAGTGGGCTGCAATTGAACCCAACTATTCCGTTATAGGCATAGTTCGGATAAGTTGATTTTAATTTCTGTAGCCTACTTTTAGGTGTTGAAGTAAACCTGTCTGACCGTATCTGTTTGGGCATGAAAGGGACCAATTAGTCTCTCCATAGGATATTCTTAAACAAAAGGGATCACTTCAACCTTCAGAGATCAAAACTGGCATTTGTCGCATGCTCCTTTGCGACTCATACCGGATTCATCCTAGACTGATCTCTTTTTTTGCAGGGATACGACACGCTGACAGTCTATCATTAGGTGCACACTTGCCTGCTAATTCGTGAAAAATTGTCAATGTTGATAGATTGTCAATTAAAAACAAGTAAGGAAAGGGCTGTCTTCGACTGTGCCGAAGACTTTATACCTTTCATGAATACGCATCACGGTGTTAAGTGTCCGATCCTTACTCACAATTAGTAAAAACTCAAACATAGCCCAAAGCCCATTTATCGGAACAATCGATGTTATGTAGGTCTGATCTGGCTGATTTTCACTACACACATTACATACATAATAAGTACTAAACCTGTAAAACTTTACGTTCCTAGCTTTTTAATTGCAAAATGTATAGCCCAAAACCCTTTTATCGAAAGTATCGATTGTATGGGAGCTATGCGTTGTATTGGTCCGATCTTGGTGGCCCCATACCAAATTTCATCCATATATCTCTAAAACTGAGGGACTAGTTTGCGTTCAAGCAGACACACCGACGGACGGACAGACGGACATGTCTAAATCGACTCCTGGTATAAATCCGCCTTGAGCAAAATTCAAAACACTTTATACAAATATTTTTTTTCTGGACTATTAAACAATATTGGCTGAGAGAGTGGCGGGTTGTTCAAAGGAAATCCAGATAGTACTCATATTTTGGACTCCAATAAGTGAGCTTTCAAAACTCTTGGAAATTTTCTCTACCAAGAAGACCGTTTTTAAACCTGCTCAAATAACGCTGTGAAGATTATTTTCTAAAAAATGTTCTATAAAAAATGTTTATACTTATTTATGTATACGAATTTTGGAGGCTTCGCTAGGAATCAACTAATAGAGAAATCGACTTGCATATATCAGAGAGCGACTTTTATAAAGATTGAGCTTTTCCTTTGACTGCAATGCTCTAATATGTAAATATGCGTTTTGAGCCCATGTGCTAGACTGTGAGCATCACTGGTTCACAAACGGATTGCATGATTTATTTCGATATTTTCTGTAAAATATCTCACTTCTTTATTGAATTTAACTATTTTGCATGATAAATCATAACTCAACATTATATCACCCGCCATAGCAATTTTTTTCTGTATATCAGATGTTGCAAAATTAAGAAAAGTACTTGTATATCATTGCTTATAATGAATTAGAAATCACACAAATGAACTGATTCATCTTCATTTTGTACTATGAAGCACCAAATCGCTAAAATCCAACCCCCCTTTCTTCTACTACTTTAGCCAATTAAAAAGCATTTGTGTGCACACGCTCTTACATTACAAACATATTCAAATACATATATTATATGTGCGTGTGTATATGCACTGGAGGCGTTAATAACTGTCACAAACCGATATTAAAGTGTTAATGCACAGCCAAAGTTGCAACGCTATAGTGCGAATATGCCAATACACAGATGAGCTTAACCCGAAGGAGGCGAGGCGAGGTGGACAACAAACTAGGAACAGAGCATGCAAAAGAGCAACAATCAGCGCAGTTGTAATGAAATTAGCATATTTAACTTCAACATGTCATAATCGCCAGCTAAAAGATAAAAATACATGAATGCATTTGTTGTGATCGCCGATACGTTGATACGATTTAAACGCTTTTATGGTGGGCACAAACATGCATACGAACAAACAAACCTACAAACGTACATATGTGCATGTGTGAGTATGTGGTGTGGCGCACAACAGATGACGTTTGTTTTTGCAATGATGCAACTGACTGGCTGCTGCACGGTAGCACGCCTCGCTCACTGCCTTGCACGCACTCGTTCGTTCCCAGCCAAATCATGCCGAACACGCAAACGTATTAATTTCGTGCCGTTTTTGGACTTCCCTGAATGTATGTATGTACGTCTCACTGAATTGCCAAGCGCTGCTGTGCTACCAGCTTGCGCGAAAATTGTAAGTCGCTGGCCATATGCTGTGAGTGGCCTGGGGCGTCTGACTGCCTGGTGGCAACTGTGGCATGCAGAAATGTTTAAAATTGCGAAGGCGCAACTGAACAACACGCTGAGCCAGTTATGCCTTTCTATGTCAGTTGACTACTTTTTTGTTTTATATACACCTTCAGCTCCCCACCAAAACTGCGAGTTTTGCTCTAAGCAGCAATTTCTTGTTGGTATTTTAAACTGCAACATGCCGTATGTGGGCATCTAATTATGTTGGAGTGTGTGTATGTGTGCGTGTGCATTTTATTGGCACTCTGCGTAGGATGCACCAACTTTTCTCGCACACACACATACAGCCGCTCGCATCGCCCATCATTACTGCATATTCATAGCTATCCGGCCACCGATTGCCGGGCTGAATGCGCGTGAACACGATATCTTGTTTGGTCGTTTAGTATTGACTTTTAGCTTAGCCATTGGCGATTAAAAATGCACTTCATTGCTATGGCATGAACAAGCACAAAGTCAACTACAGCAAAAACAACAATTAATGCACTTGCAGTGTAGTTTTGTGGCGGCATAGCCAGCTGTTGCAGGAGGAGTAACTCTGGTTATATTTGACGGTTGTTTGTTGTTGCTGTTGTTATTGCTGTTGGTTGCGTGCAGGATATGCAATTGTTGACATTTTGCAATAATTATTTGTTATTATTGTTGTTGGCAGAAGGAACGCAATCACACTTATAGTTATGACAGAGTGTGCGTTAATGCGAATTAACGAACTTATATTAATAATTAACGAGCGATATATCCGATTAAGTTGCATACTAAGTTCTGTACTCAGTTCACAATACTTACTCATTTTTGGCGACACCAGCTTTATTGGTATTACAGAACAGTATTCAGGGCGGTAAAAAAAATATTATTTGTTTTAGATTTCTTTATCAATTAACCTATTAAATTTTTAGTCCATTAGTTCAGATTTTTTGTTCGTCATTTTAATGCTACATAATAATTTTGCTGCTCGTCAGAAAAAAACAAATAGTGAATTGCTAGCAGAAAAAATCACAATTTTGTTGTTAACTGCAGGCGTCAAGTTCACATTTGATTTTCAAATGGAATTTTAAGAATTTTTGATAAAAGTTTTATTGCGTTATTTTATTTATAAGTCCCTAAGTGGTTACGAAAAAAAATAACGGTAATATTTATAACATTTTCATTATTTGTAACCTTTTTTTATACATATTCTTATGGCTTTGATAGTATTGAGAGTTCGGCCTTGTTGGGTGTCATCAACACGGCTTTTTGTGATGGTCGTATTTGAATCGGGTGACTGATCGTTAAGCATATTCAATTGAACTAATGCCCATTTCAGCGATTTTTCAATTTATAATATTTTCATCGGTATTTTAGATTTTTGTATGTTTTGAGAAGCCTATCAAAATCTTACTGAAATATTTATCGAAGTCATGAAGATGAAAAGATTTGCTTCCTGTTTTATCCCAAATTCAAAAAATATTTCTCGACAAAGCTTTAATTATCACAGACTTAAATTGCTTGGGTAACATCAAAAAATATCTTTCTCATTGGTGTGCTTTTACACATTTTTTGAAAAATTTATTTTAAAAAATCGATTTTTAAAGAAAAATCCTGGGTTTTAAAGCATTTAAAATGGTTCAACCGTAGCAAATCTACATAGTTAAAATGAATCAGTTAGTTCTGCTAATATATTACGAAACCTCTTCCGCTAAAATTCGTTTGTTGGTTTCATATACAAATATAAATAGTTTTTTTCAGAGATATCTTTTGAAGCAGTGATTCCAGGCTTATGCCAAAATTCCAAACATTTTTTTTGGAATTTCAAAAAACTTGGTGAGAGGCAAGAGTTTCAAAATGATTTCTGAGTATAAAGTTTTGTAGCCTTTTAAATTTCAGTCTCACTAATTGCAAATCTCAAGACTTTAAAAATTTTTATGGATTCTTTTCAATTTTTTTGCACGGTGTTTGGTATTTTCTTCCATACAAATTAAATAACAATGGCAAGTGCATTTAATCAAGTTTTTTCTTTTTGTTAAGGTTAATTACGCCAAATTCGGATCTAGTTTAATTAGAATTAAATGGTTTTAACGTGGCTCCAGTGCCGCTCTGTATCATTGCTATAAGCCTATGTTGCATGTACTAGTGACTTAGCCCCAGTGGCAAGTTGGTCCTTTATTTTTTTCAAACCTTACTCGTATATGCCATATAAAAATATATATATACAGCTGTGTTTAATATAATAGTAGTGAAATTAAATTGATATCGTTCGACGAAATAAAAAGAAGCTTTGTTTTAATAATTTTCGTTTAAAATATAGCGAATTCCATATCAGAAACCACATAAAAGGAAATTTCAAAGTGTACGCAAAGTTCAGGAAAGTTAATTAAACTTGAAAAAATTTACATCACAATTTCAATATTTTGGTGCAGTATTTAAAAAAAAAAATCTTGAGTACGCAGTTTTATAGCTCACTCAATTTTATGATAATAATGTGCAAGTTAGAAGTACCGCAAAACTTCCCTTGAATTTTTTTTGTCAAGGATGTTGGGTATTTTTTTCCATACAAAATTAATTTTTCTTCATGCGTTGTATGGAAGAAATTACTCAACACCCTTGACAAAAAAAATTCAAGGGAAGTTTTGCGGTACTTCTAACTTGCACATTATTATCATAAAATTGAGTGAGCTATAAAACTGCGTACTCAAGATTTTTTTTTTTAAATACTGCACCAAAATATTGAAATTGTGATGTAAATTTTTTCAAGTTTAATTAACTTTCCTGAACTTTGCGTACACTTTGAAATTTCCTTTTATGTGGTTTCTGATATGGAATTCGCTATATTTTAAACGAAAATTATTAAAACAAAGCTTCTTTTTATTTCGTCGAACGATATCAATTTAATTTCACTACTATTATATTGAACACAACTGTATATGTTTAGTATGCGTTTTGCTTGTGTAATATACAGTATACAATATATATATTTGTGGTTTGGTTTTGTTTTTGCTTCGTACTTTTTGTAGCATACGTGGATGCGTGTTGGTATTTTATTGCTTTTACGTCATTACATTGGCTAATTAATGTTTCACAAACACCAGGCTCACACTCTGCTGCTACAAACGGCTTCTTGGCTGCATTTGCCATTTGGTTTATTTAATTTTTTTGTATTATATGTTTTTGCTACTGTTGTTGTTGTTACTATTGTTATTGTTGTCACTATTGTTGTTGCTTTAATTTTTTTCTCTTATACTTATTTAATTTAATTTTATTTTATTTATACTTCTTCTATTTTAATTAATTCCACTTTTTACTGCGGTTTTCCTCTTTTTTGCATGATCCATTTCAGTGGACAGTTTTTTCGCTTTCTTTTAGGCTATAAAATAGCTTGAACCCCTGGTGTGTTTGGTTCGTTTTATGCGCTGATGTGTGTGGTCACAAAGGAAGCGTATTTTGAATTTTTTTCTATTTCTTTCATTCACATGTCAAAATATTAACTTTTATGATAAGCCGCATGTGCTTACAAATAGTTCAGTGATGAAAGGAATACTTTAAAGGATTGTTTTATTTATATGTAAAAATGTAATGTCTCTTGTGTAATTTTTTTTTTTTTATTTATTTCCTCATTGTAATCGTAATTGTCTTACAATGATAATAATCTCCTAGTCGTAATCCTATTGTATTTGTAATCATATTATAATAGTCTGTTAATCGCAAATGCGTTGTAATTGTAATTAAGTTGTAATCGTTATTGTGATCGTGTGGTAATTGTAAACGCCTTCTAATTGTAATAATTTTAAAAATGTAACGGTAATTTTTTTTGTAATGGTAATCGTGTTGCAATGACAATAGCCTCGTAATCATCTAGTATTCGTAACCGTCTTGTAATCATCTCGTAATTGTAATTATTTTGTAGTCGAATTCTGTAATCATAATCGTCTGAGTAGTGAACGCCTTGTAATCGTAATTGCCTTGTAGTTGTAATCATATTGTAATAGGAATGTTTACTGTTACGACACTTCAACCAGGTTAGGAACGATTTTCGATATCCCAACCTATAAAGAGTGAGGGTGTCGCAATATTCACACACCAACCTACGCAGACATACATACTTACTTTTAAAAAGTATAAAACACAAACATTACAATTACATTCGATAAATCAAGTCAAGAAAGTCAACTGAAATGAGGAGGAACATTTTAATTTTATGCACAATTTGGTAGCTTGAATGCGTGGCGTAATTGCAATTGTTCTTTGTTTTTTTTTTTTCTCATGGCATGTATTGTACTTTTGGCATGTCGAAACTTTGTTGTTTTATTTGTGAACACATATTTTTGGCAGTCAGTGAAAACAAAAGGCTGCTTTATTTCAATTATGTTTTGAGTTATACTGGGTGGCGATACAGTGGTTAAGGGCAGTAGATTATTGAATTTTATATTAATAAAACGTCCATCTTTATTTAAAATTTAAATATTACTTAGTACTTGTGAGGAACTAGTCGATTAGTCGATTATTAAGCACTCTACTTGTTGTCATAATCATTAAGAAAGAAAACCTTAATCTTTTTTCAAACTCTCTCTCTATGGCGCGATATACAACAGGTATATCATCATAAACCTCCTAAGAGATTTTTGCGCCAAGCTTCTCTTCCAATTTGTGGTATGCCGATTTGAATTTTCCCTACAAATTGGTGGGACCTACATCGGCATCTACAAAGGAGACGAATTTTTGCTGAGAAGCCTGTCATGGCAGAAATACACTCGGAGAGTTTGCCAAACCACTGCCGAGGGGCGACCCCGTTTTGAAAAACTTTTTTCAAATCACTTTTGATGTTACCTGTACCAGGGCTCGAACCAGGGACCTTCGGTGTGGTAGGCCGGCAACACTACCTTCACACCACGGCGGCCGCAGTATAAATTATTTAGTTTCATATAAGTAACCAAGGGCAAATAATAACCAAACTAAAATACTCAGAGACTCACTCTGAGATACGGCATTCTTCGGCGTTATTGATAGTTTCCTATGATTGTCGGCAATGGATGTCCAGACTAATCAATTCGAAATACTGATAACTAAAGCAACGCCCACGGCATAGGGCGGTCTTCGAAAAACTCTGAATACAGAGCGTTCCTTAAACAAATTGTTATTAAATTCGTTTTCCATAAATTGCTGGGATAGGGTGAGCTTCCATTAAGCAGTGTGTATAGATAGTTCTGTTCACATTTTTAGAAATATTTTAATTTAGAAAATATTTTTACATTTTGTAGTCACTGCACTTTTAAACTTTTTTGTCATTGTGGCGTCTTTTTGTTATGTTTTAATTAAACATTGCATTTTTTGATTTGGAACGCAAGCGAGCGTGAAAATCTAGCAAACTGAAGTGAATTAGCTTGACGCAATTGAAAAATAAGCAAAATAAAAGTATCGAAAAAAAATAAAAAATTTTGGTTTTCAACTTGAGGGTGGTAGGGTTAAAAATTAAGGCGCTTTTTAAAGTAGTTTTTATTTTTTGGGTGCTCAAAAATATGACATACAGGTTGTGAAATCAAAATTCAAGAAATCAATAATAATAATAATCATCATTAAAAACAATTATATTTAAGTTAATATGAAAAAAATTTAAAACAAGCAATGGTTATATTATAAATGAAAAAAATTAAAGAAAAACATCATAAACGGGGCAACTTCACTAATCAACGAACTTCTGGCGCCGCCGGCACTTCCTTGGCCTTTTCTATTTAGTGTTGGTTGTTTCTTCGTTTTTTTTTACATTTTCTATTTGAAAAGTAAAAATGTGTAAATAACCATTTAAAAGAAATAAAAAAACAAAACAGTAATTTACATAAATAACGATTATTTTATGAAATCATTAAAAATTATAACTCAAATTTTTATAATAATATGGTTTGACGGCTTCTACGAGAACGAGGGACGGTAGTAGTCGGCAAACCAAGAATTAGGAAAAATTCATCCACATCAGCTCCGTTACTTATGTATAAAACATGCTAACTATGCGACGCCATTCTGTTTCCATTTCCTTATTGAAAAATAACTTTTTCTTAAGTTTCCCACCAATATCTGCACAACGCTAAGACAATATTCTTCATTGGTAGTTTCCTTTAATCAGCGACCTCATCACAATTACTACTTTTCAATTCATTGCCATCATAAACTCATTTTAAATATTGTTGCTAATTGCGTGTGTGCGAAAATCATTTAACATACTTTTTAATAACTATTGAACCGCATGCATCAAACTATTTTAGCGTGGCGCAGGCGCATCACACTCGCACACTCATTTGATTACGCATTATTTTTAGCATTTTTATACAACGAAGTGAGATATATTTAAATTATTTTTTGATGACAACAAATGCAAGAAATACCTATAAATAATTCATAATTTATTGATGCTGAGGAGGTAGAGTAAGAGTAAGCACAATTTCACACAAAAACGCACATATGGAATTTACTCAAACAAAACTAAATGAATTTACTCCTGGAAAAGTATAAAAAGAAATGTTTGTATGTAGGCTTGCACTTGTGTAGCATCGAACAGAGAAAACTTGCTTCGCTTTGCCACTTAATTGTCTGATTGTACATATGTTCTCCTACGTTGCAATGAATGCCAACAAAAGCAGCAATTTAATTGTCAATTAATTAAGCCACACCAGCCATTAAATCGAAATCTTAACTTTTAGTTTGCCCCCATGTCCCAAAAGAGTAACGTGCACTTGTTGATGTGTGTGTGTATGAGTGCGTTGTGCTTGGAGTGTTTCCTTAACCCAGTGAACTAAAAATAAGTTAACCAATAATCTAGAATAACTTTCCGAATTTATTTCATATTGCTGCTTTTATATTGTGTTTAGCAGGGTGCGTAGCGAAGCCTCGCGCAGCAGCTGCCATCTATAAATAAATATGTTTTTATAGTTTTGTGAGGGAAAATATAGTAAAGTATGAAACTATAATATTTTTGTGAATAATAATACAAAACAAATTTAGTAGCCCGAATGTGTGAGGCTTCGCAACGTACCGAAAATAATTCAATATAATAACTACAACAAAATGTGTGCTATATTTCACCGCAGACTTTTAGGAAAATATCGCTGAAAATATCGTTCAATTTCCTTCAGCAGTTTTATTGTGATGCGCGTACAAACGTACCAGCAAAAATTCAGACTTTCTAAAAATAGCTCTTATAAAGACCCCCCTGCATTTGTATACTATGTCTTTTATGTATATCGCCCTTATAGAATTTCATTGTATGTACGCTTGTGCTCATATAATTAACCACTGTACTGAAAAATAATATTTAAAAGAGAAAATCATTAAAGTTATTTTGCAATTTTAATCTCTTACGTGCAAAAATATTTTATTATCTATGCAACGTCTATAGGCGTGGACTAATTAATTAATTTAATTTTGTCGTTTGTGACAATTTTGAAGTTTTTTCGCTCTTCATTGGTTTTTCCGTGCTGACATAATTAAGCCATTTTAGAAAATACTGTGATCTGCAGGCAAGATGAGGTCACTTACTCCAAAAAATTTAAAAGTTTAATCAATTAAACTGTTCTTAAGGAGATTATTTCAAAAAAATTAAGCAAATGGCCAAAAACAGAAGTTCAACTGCATACGAGAAAAATATATGGGACAGTTTCCAGAAGTGTTAGAAAAGTGCGTAAAGTAACAGAAGTTTTAGGTTTTTCTGGGGGAAGAATGTGAAACGTAATACAGTTTTATCAAAAACACAAAACTTTCGCGGGTGAACCCCGAAAATGACCAAGAAACACGACCCCGAACGACGATCGGCTAATAGTTCACTCGGGTATACTGGATCCTTTTAAGACATTCACGGAAATACGGGCATGTATAGAACAGTGTTATAATATAAAAATATCGTCCAAAACAGTTAAAACCGTTAAACTTGGTGGCCCATCCATGGGATGCTTCACCCCATCTGGGGTAGGTCCGATTGTACCAATTGAAGGGAAAACTATTGACGAAATGTACGGAGATATTGTAGCGGACCACTTAAAAGGAAATTACTCTGGAAATCTGTCGCTGTTTTTTCGAATAAGATAACGACCCCAAACTGGCTTAGAACCAACAGTATCAATTTTCTCGAGTGTCCCGCGCAAAGTCCGGACTTAAACCCCATAGAAAATCTATGAAGCATTATCAAAAGGCCAGTCGCGGGAAGAAACCCCCGAAATAAGAATGGTTTATGGGAAATCATAGAGAAAGAATGGGAAAAATTACTTCGGCCCAATGTAGCCCACTTGTGGCTACCATGAATAACCGCTGAAGGGAAGTAATCTTCAAAAATGGTTATCCAACTAAGTATTAGTTGAAATAAGGTATATTTTTTTTGGCATTAATCGGGTTTTTTCACAGATGGCTTAATTATATGAGCACAAATTTCGTACCTACGAAGGTTAAATCTTTTTATGTTCCAACATTTTAATTTTAGCTCATTTAATCAGTAGACAAATTGAATTGAAATGCATTTTCGTTAATATTTTTGTAAACCTTAATTCGGGATTTCTAATAAAAATTGCGAAAAGAGAACTTGTATATTTTGCCGATCGTATGGCTTAATTATATGAGCACAAGTGTACATACATACATAGTATAAGGAGATTTCGATCCTACTTTTATTAACATACTGTATATAGACAAAACGAAATATTTTCTTGCAACAAAAAAAATTCTAAACTTTAAGTTAGACAGCAAGCAATACAATAGCAAAGATAAGGTTAAATTCCATTTAACAATTTTCGAGTGATGCGCGCACAAATATATAGACAGACAAACAGAGTGACAAAAGTTATAAAAAATATTTGCTTCGGCTTACATAAATTACCCTCATAAAGAGTATTTTGCATTTTGAATTGATATTTGTAATGTACAGCTATTGCCCACTTGCAATTTTATTTCAATAAATTTTTTTTTAATCATTTCTCTCAAAAGAAATAACGCTATTCTAGAAGATCTATTGGTTTGTGTTTCGGGTAGAAAATTTTGCTTCGAACATTCGGTTTTGCTTACTGGGATATCCTCAGTGTCATATAAGGTTATGAGGAGGGTATGTGCTGCAGTTCTTCACACTGTATGAAGGAATGCCATTGCTTCTCGTATTTCTTGTTTCTGTAGTTATTGTTTTTGTTGTTGCAATTATTATTATTGTTGATTGTTTTTAGCTGTTGTCGCCTTTGTCACACGGCTGTCACTTCATGTTATCATCATAACGTAATCAAATGAATGTCAACGTAAACGTAGCCTTAAGGTAAGGATGAAGAGATATACGAAGTGAGAATGTGGCATCATAAATGCAAGAGGGTTGCAGGTAACGCTTGGCTACTGAGTGACTGCAGTTGGAAATATTTGAAGCGAAGTCAATGGTGTAGATACTGGTAGTACTTGTTGTTGCTTTTTTATTGTCATTGCTGTTGTTGTTGTTGTTGTGGTTATAGAACCTTTTATTATAGCTATGCACGTTGACATCACATATTATTACCTCGACTGCCATGTACTTCTGTTGGTTGTTGCTGCAACCCAGCTCTTTACTCTGATTGTGCTACAAAACGCTTGTCGATTCTTGGAAATCGAACTTGGCACTCACATCAGCTTCCATATTCAAATTGTTATGCTCACTTGTGTACATTTCAATTCGCTTACAACCGAAAAAGAATGAAAGCAAATGTGGCTTAATTGTTGCTTTAATGTTGTTGTGAAACAATGGCAACAACAGCAAAGTTACATACCTACATACTCACCTGACAATGAAAACAATAACAAAAATGTTGATAATAATAATAAACAAAACTGTCAACTCGGAAAAAAGAAAGAAATAAAAGTATCGCACGAGACCCGCAGCATTACAGAATTGTGAATAGGTTTGAGGACACCCAGTAGGGATATCTTGAACATTTGTCAAAAATTCCTATACCGTCCACCTCTTTTATTAAAAACAAAACTACCCCTATATCTTTGTGCTACATGAATTTGTAATTTTAAAACAAGAATTAGAGAAATCGGCCCAGTAGATTGGTAGCTTTGCACTTACGAAAATAAGGGCTTTAATTTTGTATAGAGGAAAAGTCTGATTAAATGTTCTACTTACTCCGGCCTGAAATTTCAGCTATTATATACGACCTGAATAATATTGTTTTCAACAAAATTAATGCAAGTTCTCTATACTCCGGTAATAGGTGAATTCATTAATACCTTACGATTTCGCTTACCAGGTAAGGCCTGAATTCATATTTGATTCAGTAGCTGAAAGATTTATATTGAACTAGAAAAGGTTCAGACTGCACTCGAAGCACACTCTTTCAAAGCTAAAACTCTCACTACAGAGTATATATGTAATTAACAAAGGTATTTCTTTGTTGATGATGCTAGTCTGGGAATTGCGCCCGCGCAGTAGTCAACGCTCCTGAGCATGCGCATTGCTAATATCGCAGGTGTGTCAGCGGTCTTCGTACCCGCAACCGCTTAACAGCTAGACTTTACGGCTAACTTATACCTCCCGAGTGCACAATTTACATGGCTCTCAGGACCAAAAAAAAAATAAAACAGAAGAAGAAGACATATATGACCATTCCTGCGCGTAGCCGTGTAGGGAGACAGGAGCAGCAAACATTATGGGGCCATTAAGTAATTAGTGTGACATGTCAAAGTTACGTTTTCCACCGTCGTTGTATTCTCACTTTTTAGTATGAATTTCATTCCCAAAAAAAGCACCAAAAATAAAATAATATAGTGCACAGGTTGCGAGCAGCGCTTGTAGAATGGGAGTGTTTATTGAGACAGTATATTTATTGGGTTTATAGGCAGCGAGCTAAAGAGGCAAATAATTTAATAGCAGACGAAAAGGTACACAATAAAAAGCAATGATCAGCCAGCAACACAGTAAATATACAAAAACAACACCAATAATATACTATAATACGCACAACAACAACACAACGACTTTAGTTAACTGCTCCCTGAACTGCCATGTAACTGGTTTGGAATCTTCAGCTGCGATCGATTTTATTGAGACAAATAAAGATTACAAAATTACTAAAACAATATCAAAAACAAAGCTAACAAACTGCTTCAAAATAGTTTGGTAATGATTATGGTGGATAGTTAGTAGTTCGTTTATTGAATTTGTCGCTAGGAAAAAAAAAACAATATAAATAACTTCAAAATTTACATGCGTAGTTTTGTTCATAGTAACTCCAATGTAACTTATACGGTAGAAAATTCAGTAGGTACGTAATAATGTAAGATTGATATATTTATAATGTGATGATTTATAGTTGTTGTTATAAAGGAAAGTTATTTTTGGAGATCTTATAAATTTCTTTTCACTTTATTTCATTTCATCGCATTTAAATTTTTTTTTTTTTTAATATTTTATTATTAATATTTATTTTATTTTACTTTATTTTATTTGAATTTATTTTATTTTATTTTATTTTATTTTATTTTATTTTATGTTATTTTATTTTAGTTTATTTTATTTTATTTTATTTATTTATTTTAGTTTATTTTAGTTTATTTTATTTTAATTTGTTTATGTAATTTGTTTTATTTTGTTTTATTTTATTTTATTTTATTTTATTTTATTTTATTTTATTTTATTTTATTTTATTTTATTTTATTTTATTTTATTTTGTTTCATTTTATTTTATTTTATTTTACTTTTTTTAATTTTTTTGTTTTGTTTCACTTTATTTTATTTTAATTTATTTCATTTTGTTCTATTTTATTTTGTTTCATTTTATTTTATTTTATTATACTTTTTTAAATTTTATTTTATTTTATTTTGTTTTATTTCATTTTATTTTATTTTTTTTTTTTTTATTTTATTTTGTTTATTTTATTTTATTTTATTTTATTTTATTTTATTTTATTTTATTTTATTTTATTTTATTTCATTTTATTAATTTTATTTTATTTTGTTTTATTTACTTTTATTTTATTTTATTTTATTTTGTTTTATTTACTTTTATTTTATTTTATTTTGTTTCTTTTTATTTAATTTTATCTTATTTTATTTTATTTTTTTTCCTTTTACTTTATTTTATTTTTTTTTATTTTATTTTACTTTACTTTATTTTATATCATTTTATTTATTTTATTTAATTTCATTTTATTTTATTTTATTTTATTTTATTTTATTTTGTTTTATTTATTTACTTTTACTTTATTTTATTTTATTTATTTTATTTTATTTTGTTTTGTTTTGTTTTATTTTATTTTGTTTTATTTTATTTTATTTCATTTTATTTATTTTATTTTATTTTGTTTAATTTCATTTTATTTTATTTTATTTTATTTTATTTTATTTTGTTTCTTTTTATTTATTTTATCTTATTTTATTTTATTTTATTTTATTTTATTTTATTTTATTTTTTTTTTATTTCCTTTTATTTTTTTTAATTTTATTTTATTTTATTTTATTTTATTTTATTTTATTTTATTCTATTTTATTTTGTTTTATTTTATTTTATTTTGTTTTATTTTATTTTGTTTTATTTTATTTTATTTTATTTTATTTATTTTATTTTATTTTGTTTAATTTCATTTTATTTTATTTTATTTTATTTTATTTTATTTTATTTTATTTTATTTTATTTTATTTTATTCCATTTTATTTTGTTTTATTTTATTTTATTTTGTTTTATTTTATTTTGTTTTATTTTATTTTATTTCATTTTATTTAATTTATTTTATTTTGTTTAATTTCATTTTATTCTATTTTATTTTGTTTTATTTTATTTTGTTTTGTTTTATTTTATTTTGTTTTATTTTATTTTATTTCATTTTATTTATTTTATTTTATTTTGTTTAATTTCATTTTATTTTATTTTATTTTATTTTATTTTATTTTGTTTCTTTTTATTTATTTTATCTTATTTTATTTTATTTTATTTTATTTTATTTTTTTTTTTTATTTCCTTATATTTTTTTTATTTTATTTTATTTTATTTTATTTTTTTTTATTTTATTTTATTCTATTTTATTTTGTTTTATTTTATTTTATTTTGTTTTATTTTATTTTGTTAGATTTTTGGTATTTTATATTATTTTACTTTATTCTATTTTATTTTATTTTATTTTATTTTATTACACTTAGTTGGCAAACAAATTTTCTTTACTGGGTATAAATTTATATCAAATGTTGTGCTTGTGTTTATATTTATCCTTATTAAAGCCCTATCACAAATGAAAAAGAAATTATAGAGAAATAAATAACATACTGTTTGGTGTGTGTTTAGCCAACAGTTAAATGAAAGAAAGACGAAATCTAGTTTAAGAGAGTGAAAAAGGGGCTGAAAGAGTTCAATAAGTGTATATAAAAATGGTCGATTAGTAGATAATTAAAAATATACAAAAAGTTTCGAGTACCAAGAAATTGTTATTTATAGCCACAAAAGAGCAAACATACCTACCTACGTAAATATGAATGAATTAAGACAGTTCGAATAAAATATTTTTTTACATTGTTTGTTTGTTTTTCTCTTCTATTATCTTTTACCTATTAAACGGTTAGCACACCTAATTTGGTCGCATTGTAGTTAAGTGATTTATGGCAAGTTGTGGGAATAATTTTATTTCAATGAAAAAAAAAACGAATTTGAAAAGGTGTTTTATGCGTAAATCTGTCAAGTAATAATTTTAATGCTTAATTTGTATTTGAAAACATAAAACTATTTACAAATAAGGCTGCTTTTGCTTCAAGCAATAAAGCATAAAATTAGTTATTTCATTTATAAATATTTATATATGTATAGTCGCTTATGCTTGTAAGTGCGCATAAATATGTTTCTCACAGTTATAGGTATAGCTAGCTGTCTTTATTTTAATATTAATAGCTATATAATAATTAATTTCGCTTCTATATAAGGAAAAAACTAAAACATTTGCTTAGTTATAAAAGTTATTTGCATTTACTTGAGTACCATGTGCGATATTGATATATTATATTATGGTTGTGAATAGATACTTTGAAACTGCCAAAATAAAACCCTATTCATTTTGATGGATTTAGGGATATCTTTTAAAATATACTTAAAAACTTATCATTCCAGTAAACAAAAATTGTTATATGTACGAAAAATGTTCTCTTAGCCGGTCCTGAAACTTTTCTAGTAAGAATCCTCAAGATTTATTTAAAAACAAACCACACTATTCGAAGTCGTCTGGACATAAGCCAATCTAATTGAATGGGACGCAATGACATACATACTTCTTCTATTGCCTTTCGGTATCTTTCCTCCCAACTCTTTTTTTGTCTTAATATTCTTCTCCTTTTTCCACATATTTTCCTTTCCAACTCCATTTCTACACCCCGCTCTTCCCAAAATCCCCTGTCTAGTCTTTTATCTATATATCTCCTTTTTCTTAACCCTCAAAAACTCTCTCAACTTTCAAATCGTTGCAGTCTTTATAAATTCTTACTTTCATTCTGTCTCTTCTAATTCCCCTCGGTTAGGCAATTTCTGTCTATCTCTATCTATCCCACTCTTTCTAACTCTTTGCCTCTTTTGCTCTCTATTTGTATCTATTTCTTTTCTATGTATGTCTTTACTTGTCTCCCTCTTGTATGCCATTCTCACTCATTCACACTTTCCTCCAAGTCTTGGTACAACAACATCAGCAATTCTGGAAAATATCAACGCTCTAGTAATATACGAAATATATTATAACTTAGCTTTAGCTATTGTTTAAGCGACATAAGCTATAACGATTTACTTCGTCTATTTTATTTGCGCTGCACTCTCTTGTAATTTGCAAGCAGCTTATAAAATATCCCAAATATATAGTTAATTTTTTGTAATCCCAAGCCGGAGTTTTTCACAACGAAAATGAGGAAGCCAATCCCGCGCAATGCCTCAGAGCCAATAGTGCTCGCCCCCAATTAATACATACAAGGTGTAAAGGTGCTCCACACTCCCCGTTCTATATAGAACAAATAACTCAAATAAAATATACAAATAAAATAATTTACTATTCCCTAAATATCGCCCCTATGCAATATGTGCAAGGGGGGTTTTTCAGAGCGAGAATGAGGAAGCCAATCCCGTGCAATGCCTCAGAGCCAACAGTGCTCGCCCCCAATTAATACATACAAGGTGTAACAGGTGCGCCGCACCCCGTTCTATATAGAACAAATAACTCAAATAAAAAAAATTCTAATAACTCAAAAAAACTACTCGCCCTCCATAAAGCTTAGACAGCTATCACCATCGGATTCTGATTTTCAACCAAGTTGTACCTCGCAGCATAGCACTTAAATAGTTGGAGTTACTCTATGTTTTATGTAATGCGAATCAAGTCAATTCTGTGGCATTATATTCCTCTGGTTCCCTAAAATTCGCCTTAGCAAAACTAGTCTGCAATCCCTTTGCAATCCATACCCATGTCCATGTAAGTATACATCTATGTAAATATGTATATCGTCCAAACCCCTGATTGCCACAAGTTTCAATTGCATGTACATATGTTAAGTACTTCATCATTCATGCTGCCTCGACCTCATTTGCTAAATGCCTCATCGCATTCTTGTCGCATCTTTGTGGTTTCGCATTAAAAATGAAACAACGAGCACAATCAACGGGAAGCTGATCGACCTTTACCACTTGCAATTGAACATAATGTGCACAATAAATGTATTTATTTGCCTGCATTTTCATTAACATTAAAATGCCATGCAGATGTGCATGCCATACATTGTTGCTGCATGCTGCGAGACGAGAAATCAATGTCACACAGCTGCAGCTAAAGGAATGAAGCGAAAAGTGCGCTTGTTGTCTGTTATTTTTGTTTCTTTATTTTTTGGTAGTGTAAAAGCACTCTTTATAAAAAATGTTCAAATTAAAATTTCGCAACTTTTTTATTTGTATTTTTATTTTATTTCATTTCGTTTTATTTTTTTAAAGTCTTTATTTCAGTTTCAATATGCCTTTCTGCAGCTCTGACTCCAACCAACCGCTTGCTCTATTCAAATTTGTTCTCGCCGCTTTGTTTTGCGCCTTTCTAGCCATATGTATGTTAATTTATATATACAGTTCTTTCGTGTATGTCATTCAGTCCATCGTGTGACAAATGATTTGGACAGCAAATTTATTGGCCACTTAAATAAAGACCTTAAATAAGCACAGATAGCGCTTTTAAGCAAAAAACACGCAAAAAATGTCACAAAAACGCAGAAGAAAGAGTATGAAAAGCAATACAAGAAATCTTTCACAAAAAACTAAGAGCATTTCTTTTACATTCACATACATTTTGTGCTTCAATGCAGCTGCAAGAGCTTCATTGTAGGTACTCCGTGCGCGCTACTCAATTACATTGCTCATACGCCAAGGTGTCCGTTCTTGTTAAAGTAAATATTTAAAGCATTTTGTAAATACAAATGGTGTAAGAATTAGAATAAAATTCTAATACGTTATTGTGTTATTGTTGATTTTTTTCCGTAAACTATTTGCAGAAATTATTTGTTTTTGTTTCCGCTTAGGCAACTTTTAGCCAATTGTCAGTTGTCATCAGCGCATTTCAGTCAACAAACGCTCGCCTAATTGATTTTCAATTATATGCAAATAGCTGTCATTGCCCCTATTAGTAGCAAAAAGACTAGACATATATACTTATATATATATATTCATTAGAGTGGCTCATAAAAATCCCATTTTCTATCGGAATTATAAAATTTAATATTTAGAATGTGTTAAAGACCCTGTAAAAATATTTATGGAAAACTTAAAGTTGATCGTGAGTTGCACGTGAGTTGCACGTGACTACTTCATGAAATTTTTGTTACAAAGTCCGTTAAAAATATCCTTTACCAAGAATTTCATTTACTCCACTTAGAAGTTAGTACATTTTCCACTTTAATGCAACTTGCCTTTATGTTTTATGTTCAACACTTTAAATAAAAATGTCGACTTTCTTAGATGACAATTACGAAAAGTCAAAACTTTCGACTATCATAGGAAAAAAATTTGCAAATAGACTTATGTCCTTCTATTTGGCTTTACGACGCTCGATTTCTGTTGAATAAAAAATAGATTTAGAAATCGACTAACCCATCACCTCGTGCAAAGGCAACTCCGATAAAAATTTACATAGCATATTTATTCACTTCGGAAGCCGTAATATCATTCCAAATTCTTCATGCATTCAACTTGGTATATGTACCTGGAGCTAACTTGCGGCTTCCGATTTTGGTTTCAATGTCGATGATTTTGGTTTCGAAAAACTCGCTCCAATAAACCCACTTTGAGTTTTGAAATTAAAAAAAAAAAATTTTAATTTTGTTTTTCAAAAACTTCCTACCTCGGGGTTCCAGTCAACTCGTCTTTTATGAGCAAAAATTTAATATATTTTTCTGCAGAACAAGGGAGCTTTCAAAAACTGGCGCCCGACTAATTGTGATTTTCGAAATAAAAATTAATATATACCCATATAAATTTTATCTACAATATATCCAAATAGATTTATAGAAAACAAGAACATAATTAAATATTTTCTCTTGAAATTATCATCTGAAATATTCAACACTATAAATCAGACCTGTTAAATAATGATTACTAATACCATTTAATGATTGATTACCAATTACTTTCAATTTTTAATGATCATTTTCCAATTAATTAAAAAAAATAATCAAAAAAAAATGTTGTTTTGATGACTTTTAATTATTTTTGATTTTCTTTGATTATTTTTTTTTGATTATTTTCTGTTTTTGTTCAGTATTACTGTAGAAGCACATAAATATACACATCAACAATACACAAAAAAATCAAATTTAATCCAAAATAATCAACAAAGTAATGAAAAAAAAAGTTGTTTTGATGACTTTTGATTTTTTTTTTGTTTTTTGTTGATTTTTTTTATCAATTTTTTGGTTTTTTCTAATCATAATCAATTAATAATTTCCTTTTCTTGAAAACCAAATAAAATAATCATTACAATTTTATAAAAAAATTATTATCATTTTTACCTTTTAATAATTAATAAAAGTTTTATTTGATAGAACAGGAAAATTTGGAGACAACCGCCATAGCTTTTCTTATAGATCCATATTGGAAGCTGCTAGACTTCTCCATCAAAGAAATTTTGACATGTTCTGTTAACCCAAGGCGAATCTATAGATGGTGATAGCAAAGCGAATTCAGCCATGTTCGCCCTGATTAGCCTCAGATTTTTGTAACTCAAAATGTCAAAGTAAAAGAGAAAATAAAGGGACAACCATGGTGAATGTTAACAAATCGTTTCCCATTTTCTTTTATTAACATTCTGAGGTACAAATGTGCAGGAAGAACAAGCAATCAGCTGTTTCTATGCCATCACCAGGTATACTCGTATGAATTCGCCTTGTGTTAACCATTAGGCTATTAAAATGTTGGTTAAATTTTCAGTAAGAATTATTTCGAACGAACAACATTGTACCATTTCGCCTGCCAGTGACTGTGTATATCACTGAGCAAGCCCATATCTGCACACATACAAAAGTACATAAGTAAATAAAGCTCGTGCCACTTGCGCAAAAAAATGTAATCCTACTAAATAATTCACTTCGAAAGTGGAGGTCAACAAAAACCAACAGCAATTACAAATACAAATAAAACAAATAAATATTTATATACACACATACAATATAGTGCAAAAAAAAATTTATCCAGCTTGTAAACGTTGATATCGTTTTAATTGAATTTATTTTTAATTAGCGAAAGTATTTATTTGTGTTTAATTGACAACTGTCTGTCTGTCCATACGTCTATCTGCCTTCCAGCCATTACCTTTGTGTATTTGTTTGTTGGTTTGTACGTCTGTTGTCGTTTCTCTCTCTTGTCAGCGCGCTTGGACTATCATTGTTGTCATTGTAATTGATTGCTTATATTTAGTATTGTTTTGCGCATAGTTTTTGTTGTAGTTGTTTGTGCATGTTGAGTGTTGACAGCGCTCATTTGTTAAGCGATTTTCAATTAATTTTTTTACTTTTATTTTTACGTTTTTGTTGTTGATCGTAATTCGCGCTCATTTTTTTTTTTTGCTCGTTGTTTTTGCATACCATTAATATTTAGCTGCAAACGTAAAATAAATTTAGTTGCTCGTTTTCCAACTGTCGTGCAGCTTTTTCGAGTGAGCGTCGTCTATTACAATATTTGATTGAATGCTTTATTTATTTATGCAAAGTGTTGAATAATTTGCATTTTGCGTGTTTTTTTTTTTGGTAATTTATAAGTAGTTTTTTGATTCAGGTGAAACTAAAGTTCATTTTGTAGTGCTCAGGCGTTCATTGAACTCCATGGGGTTTCTGAAAACAATTTTGTGATTGGCTGGTTTTTTAATTGGTAACGCTATAATTTTTCGAAATATTTGGGTTTAGTATGGTATTTCTAATAAAATTAGAGAGTTTTGCGTGGACCAAGGTATATTTAATGTGAAAACTTCTTTATATCATAATACTCTAAAAGACCTAAATGTTATGTTTTATCCAACATTGAGGGCATCAGCCAATTGCTCTGATAGTCTAATGGTTAATAGAGTGTGAGAAACTTTTTCTGATGGAAAGTGTAGCAGCTTTTGAAATGGATCTATAGGAAAAACTAGGTGGTTCCTCTAAAATGTTCCTTTTAAATGATTTAAAATGTTTTCTTCCAAAAGTCCTGGTTGTTGTTCGCAAGTGTAAGGGTCCAAAAAACTCTACAGTTCTTGAAAATAGTGTTTGGTAGGGACAAAGCTTAGTTAAATTGGTTTCATTCAGGCGGAAAAAGGAGGCACTGAAAAACGTTGCCGTTCTGCGAAGTGTTTTCATGGCGTAGTGTATGTCCAGAATAGAGGGAACAATAAATCAGTTTAGAAGCATTCTAAAAAAATTGAATGGAACAAAACTGTTTCGAAAACGGTACTCACGGTTTTTCAATAGATAAGAAAACATGTAAAAAAAGGTAATGTGGTGAAGAAAAGGGAAAAATTCATGAAATTTTCACAAGTAAATCCATTTAATTTTTATATTAATTAAAAACGTTGAATAATTATTGCGTCTGTTACTAGTTACTTAACGAAAATATCAATAAAGACTTTTGTGTTTAGATAATTTTCTTGAAAATATTTGTATTCATCGAAATTATTATCAAACCTGAAATGTACTTAGAGGGTATGATGGCCGTTACGGAACAAAATAAAGTCGTTTTCAAAAAAAAAAAAATGAATTAAAGCTATAATAATATTTTTCCCCCGGCGCTTTGAACCCAAGCAACTCTGGTAATAAGTGGAATACAGTTAACTTACAACTAGAACTACAAACACACAAAATTATTAAAAAAAAAAAATATTTTCATTAATAGTTCATAATCATAAACAAATTCTCCTTTCTCTCCTTCTCTCTTCTCCAGATAACAACGAACCGCCACGCATCAAATGCAATCTGCGCAAACACAAACCAAATCGTAAACCACGCACTCCCTTCACCACACAACAGCTACTCTCCTTGGAGAAGAAATTTCGCGAAAAACAATATTTGAGTATAGCAGAGCGTGCAGAATTCTCATCATCGCTGCGTTTAACCGAAACGCAGGTGAAAATTTGGTTTCAAAATCGACGCGCCAAAGCGAAACGTTTGCAAGAAGCTGAAATAGAAAAAATCAAAATGGCTGCTTTGGGACGTGGTGGACCGGGCGCGCAATGGGCGATGGCGGGCTATTTTCATCCAAGTCTAATGCATTTGGGATAAAAAGTGTTTGAACATACACACACACACATGCAAACACAAATAGTCATGCCGCCGGCAATTCGCTACGCAGCGAGTAACAGTTCTTTTGTTGATTTAGCTGAGTTCAGCTACCCAGTTATTAGCACAGTTTTAAATATTAAGTTTTAAAAAAATGCCCAGCTGCAGTGGGATTGAAAAAGTGAGAGCTGAAGCTCGATTATATGTATCGATTTTCTAGCTCACTTTCATGACTTTAATACACAGTTGAGCTAATTTCGTTTCAGTTTCACCTGTTAATCTCACTGCTAAATTTAGCTTTTAGTTTATAAACCTGTATTTGTAGTTTTAGTTACCCAAATTGCTGTGATGTTAGCGCATTTTACATTGTAACTGTAAATATTAATATAGATACAAAGATAGCGTTTAAATAAATATAATTAAAATCGAAAAATAAAAAAAATTAAAAAAGAAATAAAAACATTAAAATTAAATAAGAAAATGAAATATTAAACAAATTAAACAGTTTATAGCCATATTGAAAAAGCAATAAAAAAATTAGTTTCACTGTTTTTAAGTTATTTAATATTGAACTTGAATTATATCCGGCAACTTTTAAAATCAGTTTTGTGAGGAATGTGCGAATAATTGATTAAACGAACTTTAAATAAGTAATTTCTCTGATTATTTAAAGCTGTTGATCAGTCAGATTATGACTAAACAGTTCCCAAGTAAATACTGTTAGCTTAATCAGATTGTGATTACTCAGTTTCCTCAGTTATCAAATTAATCTAAATGTGGTTAGTCGGAAAGTTTCTAGTTTTCATTAGTCGAATATATATTAATTGGCTTTTTCGATTAATTGATAAATCGTACATCCCTAGCTTTTGACCTTTATTTTTAAAATAATCTGATTTGAAATAGTTAGATTTGCAATCCTTACTGAACAAAGGACTAATAATGTGCAATCACAACTAAAATTCAAAGATGTTATCAAGGAGAGTACAAAAGTTAGAAATATTCGGCCACAGTTCGGTATCCATGATTTTCTGTTACATTTTCGAAGAACCGTACAAACGCTACAATGGAAATTTTGTATTCAATTCTGATTATTTCAAAAAAGACATTAACAAGTATGATAATTTGGCGCAATATACCCCCAGGCAGATTAGGGGCAAGCTTCTATAACATTTTTGGTGAGTCATTTAAACTTTTTTATTACAAATTGGCGTTATTTGCATTTTCTTATGTTGACTGCGAGTGAGTAAGGGATGTTGCGGAAGTAAATTTATAGGAACCGTAATCGATATCGGATTTTTTCGGGGTTTAACCTGTATCGGTAGTCGATGCTGGGTAATAGAGACACATGTACTAGTGGCTATGACAAATAATAGCACGATGGTAAGGGTTTTTATTCCTATGGTGAACAGGTCTATTAATATGTATACATTTGCGAGAACGTGAAACTTATTCACCTTATTACTGTCAAAAATTCCATCCAAGGATGTTGCTACCTTTATTTGACACAATCCTTGTCTCCCGAGCGACTTTTGATTCCAAACAGTTGTAGCCCAAATTTTATTCAGAAATCTAAGTCACTCGGAAAAGGTATCAAAACTCCGTAACAGAACTGATTTGAGCACCGTTTTCAAAGCATTTTAATCAGATCGGTTAAATTTTGTTAGTAATTAGTAATCAATTAAATAATTTTTAATTGGTAATGATTATTTTAATTATTTTTCAAGAAAAGACAATTAGTAATTGATTACGGTTAGAATAAATGAAAAAAATAAAATAAAAAAGAATCAAAAATAATAAAAAAAAAGTTGTTTTGATTACTTTTGATTATTTTTGATTTTTATTTGCTTATTTTTGATTTTTATTTTAGTATTGTTGATGTGATTATTTATGTGAAATACCAGAAAAAACCAAAAGTAATCAAAGAAAATTTCAAAATAATCAAAAGTAATCAAAACAACTTTTTTTTGACTATTTTTTATTTTATTTTATTTTATTTTTATTTTCAATCGTAAAAAATCATGATTTTTTTGATTACTTTTTTATTTATTTGAAAAATAGTCATTAAAAATTAAAAGTAATTTTAAATCAATCATTAAATGGATTGTCAAGAAAATAATAGTCAAACCGGTAATCATTACGATTAGTACTCATTATTTAACAGTTCAGATTTTAATGACCCGATTTGTGGAACTGTTTACTTTTAGGTGCTACTTACTCAAGAATTTGAACATGACAGTAACGGTATAATAATCCAGCACATATCCATTATATGAGTACCACGGCTAAAAGTCAAAAAAGCTCAGCAAAAGATCTGCATGTCTAGACTACCGAATTGAAAATGGTCTATCTCACAATTTGGTTGCAAAATTCCCTATCATGGGACTTTTTGTAGAAACATCTCATCTAAAATAATTAAATATATTTTTAGCTGACCACGGAAGATCCGATATCTGAGAATAATTTTCAACAACAGCCTTTGTTTCAACAATCTGAAAGTGTATTAAATTTCTATCAAATAGTGCTTTCTTCAACGAAAATCTGAGATGTGGCTTAATCGATGAACCCGGTTCCAAACAAATTCTGAGGTAGAATGTTTTTGAAAAATATTTTGATCTTCCATTCAGCCACATAGTATTTTTTTGGACATATTCTGAAATAGCCCGATCTTCAATCAGCAAAGATGGGATAATTTTTACAGCAAAATTTTTATAATCAATGAACTCAATTTCTCAGATCAATAGCCACCTGTTAATTACTTACAAAAATGAACCTTTTTAAAAATGTTAAATAAAAAATAATAAATTTAAAATATGTTCTTGATAAAAAAAATTATTTTTTTCGATTTCAAAAAAAAAAAACAACCTAAAATAATCTGAAGACTTTGTAGTTGTAAATTAAAGCATAATTAAACATGAAAAATTTATATGAAGCAAAATTTCGCTGCTGCAACTTAATTAACCAAAAGTATATGCATTACAAAGGTTTTTGTTAAAAAAATAAATTAGCGAAATCAATTAAATTTCAACCAACACAAAAAGCACAGAAAATATAATTAAAATAGCCACAAGTGTATATAAAAGAAAAATTATATGAAAAGCATTGTAAATAAATATTAACTTTTGTAATAAGCATAGTAATTTCGTAGTTGTACATACAAAGTATTTATGGCACTAAAAACACATTTCATTTAATAATTGCTATCAAAGTAATTAATACATATTGTATTATAAAGTCATTAAAACTGGCAATTAACAAAGATTAATGGGTGAATATGTTTGCATTTTTAGGTGCACACATTAGGTCACACAATTGTATTTTAAGTAAAAAGATGTATGTTTATACAAAAAAGCATATATACTTACTTATATATTTAGCGCCGTAATAAATTAATTAAAAACCATACAAACACAAGTACTACTTACTTACATATATAAAAAACATATACTTATGATTTGTAGATATACCCCTTAGTGTAGTAATATTATGAATAATTATACATAAGTGAGAGAAAATAAGTCGTGCACATAAGAATATTAAATTAAAGAAAATATAAAAATGAAAAGAATAAAATCATACATATTAAATATTAAAAGAATAATAAAAATGAAAGCATTTTTGAAGAAAAAATTACAAATGTTTGTTATTTTCTTTTAACTGGATTTTATTTTTCTTCTTTACAAACGATTATCTGGCTAATCGATTAGTCGAAAAGCAACCTTTTCATTGTTTGGTAAACGAATAGCTAATATTCGATTTCACTTATTGCAACTCTCTTCCCCGCACCGCATTTAGGACTGTTACAAAAAAAGATTGTAACGATGGAGCATAAAAAGTAAACGGAGATGTCTCTAGAGTCATCGAAATGCGAGAGAGCGAGTAGGTTGAGTTGCAGCGTATTAGAAATAAAGCCGGAAAGTACCTTTAAATGCAGTCTACTCGTAGTAACAAGCGGATATTCATGATTCTCTAAATATTGGAGAAGATCCGTGAAAAGAGATGTCTAAAAGGGATCAGTAATCCAACTAGACGGTTAATCTGCTGGGTTTCCTCCCGCCTCTAATTATCGACATGTTCCATTTTTAAAAGATAAGTAACAATGAAGCACTTGAACATATTAGCGATGTGAGACGGCCCGTAGGATCCAAATTTTGAAACGAGTCGCCAAAAAAATTTGTAGAACTATACCCAACAAAAGACTGTTAACTTTAGTAAGACTACCTCTTGGGCGTTTAAGACGTTTTAGTTAAAAAAATAAGTTGGAGTGAACATAAGAAGGAGCGAAAGATCAACTCCCCTGGGTAGCGACGCCAAAAAAAGTGGGGTGTTGACTCCTCTTCTTTCTCCTTCTGACAGCTTTCGCATAGGTTAGTATACGCCATCATCGAAGCAATAGGATAGGGATACTTGTTGTATGTATCACCCTCATCGGAGATTTGTTCCGCCTAGGGGGAAGCTAGTTCTTTTCCACTCTAAACATGGCCTTATGGACCTCGAGACTTCGCAATCGTCACGCTTAGCCCATAGTCATTCTTCTTTTCTGAACCTTTCCTGGTCATCTCATCAGACTTTTCGTAACTATAAATGTTGCAGAGAGAAATATTGAGATGATCTATTGCTTTTGTCGAAGTGCGTTCGCACGGTATCGAGTTTTATCACTTTGGATTCTAATGCCTCTGGCTGTAAACGAAGATCATTTAGTTGGTTGTTGGTATCATACTCTAACGCAGTAATCTTTCCATGCCATTGGAGAACACACCATTAGTTAAGGGTTCGATATGACTGTCTTGCCGACATGGAGAGTATAGTCCAAGCGCGGTTATATTTCCCACCTCCTCAAACGAACACATGGATTGGCACCACTAAGCCTTTCCTGATGTGCGCCTGATATTCCTAGGCATTCTAGTTTTTGAACTTACCCAGCTATCACTTCATCTTTTTATCTAACGCTAGTGCCAATACTAACATAAGCAGCTTGGGTCATGGACTGTGGAAAATGTGTCTCGGTTCAAAATGAACACGTACTTCGTATTTTGCAAGAGTATTTCTTTGTTTGATTTTGGATGTTCGATAATCCATCAGACCCCAATTATACGAAATCCTTCAAATTTTTAGTTAGTCGCAGTAAGTACTTGATATTCGTTTCACGGTCAAAGGAAATCAAAAAGATTCGGTACGTCAGGTTCTCCCAGATTAATTTATGAGCTGGAACATTTCGACCCCTGAGTGGAAGATCACATTATTTCAAAGTATTTTTCAAAAAATCCCTATCTCAGTATTTCTTCGAAGAACGCCCAAACTCAAAATACTTCTCAATAACGCCCTATTTCAAAATTTGATATAAGAACGCCTTATCTCAGAATGAGTTTCAAAAAAGACCTATCTGAACGAGAATTCAATACGTTTTTAGCTGAGATAGGGCCTGTTTGAATAAAATTCTCGGATAGGGTGTTGTTGGAAAAAAATTCTGATATAGGGCGTTTTTGGAAAATATTTTGCAAAAAGGGTGATCTTCCACTCAGCCGTCGATTTTCATTCACTCAGCTAGCCGACGCAAATTTTCTGATTTTAAAAAGACAAACATATCACTACAATAACAACACAACAACAGCTCTATAGAGTGCATACATGTTTAGCATTTGTAGTGCTGTCATTTTTTAACTAATTTTTCCTTATTATCATTAATATTTAAAAAAAAATTTTTCATTGGCGGCACTGCAGTTTGAGTGGACCTATCGATACATAAAAAATTGCTTATACCTTAGGGGTATTTTTTGGCCGTAAATCGGGACAAACTTTTTCAACTTGCGCATTTATATTATAGATAGAGTTGTTCCTGCTTATTTGCCTCCTGGCGGATTTTAATTATTCTTGAATTCTAATGAAATCTTATCCAAGCGCTTTAGACCTTGTTCATTATTAAGTTACTCAATAAAGATTGCATTCTAATGGTAACTTCATTGTAATCAGCACTTCGCTCTCTACAGTTAAGGCGAGAAGGCTGGGCAAATGGGAAATGGTATTTGCTATTATAACAAGGATATGAATAGCATAACACAACCGTCGTATGCAATGAACTTAGTTAGAAAACGATGGTGGTGAGGTGGCTAGCAAAATTTTGAGTCAACAACAAATATGTCTCAAGTTGCTAAAGCAGATACATTTTTGCTGAATAGCATGCACTGGAATTTTAACCTGTGCACAAACCTCTTATAACATATACCCAGTCGTAGGCTCACCAGTCAAGAAAAATTAAAAATGGGTTATTGCACCGACACAACTGAGGGTTGTTTATAAGCCTACAGTGAGTTTTCCATCGAGGTAAGACAAAATATATTAAAAAGCATATACAATGAGCCAAAGCCAATAACTTTAACTAAGCCAAGCAGAACCAAATCATTTTAGTGGTCAACAATTGTGTAAGAAAGTTTACTTTACAAACAACATCAACCAAATCATTTGCTGAAAGCCAAAAGGAATACAACATCAACCAAAATATTGCATAGGAAATCAGATGCTGCAATGCACTTTTGAACATTGTATGTAGCAGTACTCCAAAATATATGCTAACCGAAAAATAATTATAACTTCTCACTGATACAAAACTTGATTATCAAGAAATAGGTTAATATTTTTCAGAAAGGTTCATTGAGGCGAAAAAGTTTATGTATAGCCTAAACATTTTTCGTCAACCCCGATTACTTTTTTTTTTCGGAGACAAAGCGTTGCGTCATCTTTATTGACATTCCTCGTGCTTAAACAAATTTTACCAAAGTTGAAACTCAATCGTTCCAATATAAATCACCATACCACCCTGGTCGAAAAATCAACAAAATGAAACGATATAAAATTATATTTCTTACTACATAACTGTTTATAGACTGTGATTATTGTGATTGAAATAAATTAACCCTCTAACAGGCCCATTTTTTTCGCAAAATTAAAAACTCATACCTAGTAATTCTAGTGCGATGAACTCGAGTTTGAGGTCATATATCCAAAAGGGTTAATGATTTTGCTTTCGTGGCTGAAACCCCCACCCCGCCTCTAGCCGGACTTGCCTGTTAACTGCCCAATCCGTATTCAGGCGGGGTATGATATTTGGCCAATAATTCTATCATCTTCTTCATAATTTCTAATCCTTAACAATTATTTGACTTACCAGCAATTTTATTTTTTACTACAGTAATCCTTTTTATCACTTTTTTTACTTACCAAAAACGCTTCTGTCAAAACTAATTTTTTTTTTACAAATTGCACGCAATTTTTCAACGAGAATAATTTTAGAGGGACCCTGCCACCACTTAAAACTATGGAATCAAGGTTACGACATAGATAAAATATTTGTCGAAGATTATGTGTCAGTAATTATAGATGAAAAGTAGAGGTATGCAGGTTATATCTGTTGAACCTAACCCCGCCAAAATGCGGTCCTGCCGTTTAGAGAGTTAATCATTAATTGGAAAGAAATTGGGGAAAAAATAATAATTTTTGGCTACAGTTTAAATATTTTTGACCAATAAAAATTAATCACTTCCCAGCTAACCAAAAGGACGGACAAAAAAATCATTTCGAAACTATAAAAGGCACATTTCTCTCAGAGATAAACGCTTTTTGGAGCCCAAAATGAGCAAAAAGTCGGGCACACAAAAGTATCTTAGAAAATAATTCGAAATGACTCCGAATCCGTTGAATTTGTGGTGTTTTATGACTATTTTCTGAAGCTTTTCGGAGTCTTTTTCAGTCAAATTTTCTCCTCCATTTCGATGGTTTTTTAGTCATATTGACTTTTCTTGACTCTTTTATGAAATTTTATATAAATTTTGAAGATTCACATCCGTGTCTTGCTAATCAGAAGAAAGTACTATTTTTTAATGGTTTAATTTTTATAATTTTGAAAATAAAATGCTACAAGTTCTTTAATAAAAAACAAATTTTATGTATGATATCTGTATAAGTATACATTATGCATTTCGAACTTTTCAAATCACTTCATACTATCAAAAAATATATATTAGGGTAAAAATTTGTGACGTGAGCCTCCTAAAATTTATTTGAAGGTCATCTATTTTAATAAAATTGGATGGTAAGGATCACAACGATTAAAAAAAAAAGTATTTCAAAATTTTTGGAAATTCGAATTATTTTCTAAGTTATAGCTATAAACATACGAGTATTTTCGAAGATCCAAAGTTTTAGGTTAATTTCTCACAATTGACCAGTCCGAGTTTGCTGATTTTTGATATAAATTTACTCTACAACATTCAATTCTTTTCCCAAGGCTACGTGATTCTTACTAAAAAGCACTCCAAAAAATCTCAAATTAGAGACCCCTTTGGGATCATTATTTCGGAGTGCTCCGCATTTGTCTAGCTGGGTTTCTAACCTATAAAAATTGTGATTAAAATAGGCAGTCTTGGATT
The DNA here is from genome assembly GCA_949987695.1 of Merzomyia westermanni. Classification (NCBI taxonomy): domain Eukaryota; kingdom Metazoa; phylum Arthropoda; class Insecta; order Diptera; family Tephritidae; genus Merzomyia; species Merzomyia westermanni. The sequence goes on along the minus strand of OX465288.1, from coordinate 160,255,029 downwards.
ACGACAAACTTCGGTCAACTACTTAGCAGATCATTAGAGCAGGAATTTGAGATGCCTCTTGGTTCCTATGTGTCATCATCCTTGCAGCTTCTCCAATCCCTTCGAAAGAGTGCCGTTAAATCTGCGGCAGTTCAGGGCAAATTTATGAATTAAAATATGTTTTACAAACGCTAACAGTTATTTGCTGACTGAAATGTCTGCCTTCTTCCATAACTCTTATCATGCGACCTTTTCAATAAGTTGCAAGTTATCTGGGAGCTCTGTAGTGTCTATATTTATGCAGTCAGTGCTGGTTGTTCACTAACAAGTTGTTGATGTCTCAATTTTTGTACGCTAAGTGAACCAAGCCAAGACAAACCGACCAAGACGACAACGGCTATAATAAGTATTGCTCAAATCCTGAGCATTTCGTTAGCCACAATGAGGATGATCTTGTATATGTAATATGGATTGAATGAAGAACAAATGAATGAACAAAGAGTTTAATGCCTTGCTCCCCATATGCCAATGTATGTAGCCCAAGTAGGTATGTATGTATATGAACGTCAAACTCATGTAACATCGAACCAATGAGACGTTTCCAGAAATCTTGTACTATAAATTACACTAGCGCCGCGGCAAAGGGTCTTGATAGCCCAGTGGGAAATATATTGAGAAGTTCATCACGGTAGTAGATAAGAAAATGTTTTTGGGGGTTAACTTGTTTCTGGTAAATATGAGCGAACATTGCACCTGATTGCTTTTTCTTATACTTGCAAATGTATCATCTATTTTGGAAGCGTACAGTTTCTATTAATATGAGCCAATGAAACGTGGGAATCAATGTACCTAATAGCTCTTTGGTGCAGCCAATTTACCAATGAAGGGGGAACTCTATGACTAAACTCTTAGGCGTTTCAGATTAGGTGAAATTCCTCAACGTCTGGAATATCCAAGGGACTACTTATATAGTTTTAACTTAACGGATGAGTTGAAATATTACTGCACCTAAAAAGCCCACGCGGTAAGTTGTGAAGTTACATCTTAACTTCTTAACTGGGTGAACAATGCCAACAACAATAATTTCATTATTTGTGCGAATCATGAGAACGAACCATCAACTTGTGTTCTGATATAATTGTTGCAATAAATGTTTGATGCCTGCAGCATCATCAACAATTCAATGCTTACAATAACCAATATTATGAATAATTCAGGGAATAAAGAAATAAACCACTTCAAAGTGCTGTAAAATGGATAAGAATATGTTGCCTCCAGTTGCAGACATAACTAAGCTGTGAGTGAGAGGAAAGCCAGTAATGAGCAACATTCTTCTTGGTGCTTTCAGTTATAATAACATATAAAAAGGAAAACTTGTTGCGAATGGGGGATTTGTGAATGATATTATAGAAGCTATGCATTATTAGATTAGGGTTGTACTTAGAAAATCTCAAATTAAGCATTTTTTCAGGCTCATTTCTTCAATCGATATTACCATAGTCAACGATATCACATATGAGTTTTTGTTCCAATTGGAGGCGGTCAAGGCGTATCGCATAGGGGTAAATTTTCAAGTTTCGTTTAACCATCCCCAATCGCCACCAAAACTCATTTGTGCTATCTTTGATCAAAGTATTACCGATGGAAGAAATGAGCATCGAAGGTAACCTAAATGTACTGTAAAATACATATTTGCGACACTCCTTAGCCGTCTCCCAGCGCTACCAAAATAAATACCTCATATTTCCGACTATACAAGTATCGACTTTAATATTTTCTCCATACATTTAAGGAACACCCTAATTTAGGTATATTTTAAATACAAGTACAGTGTTGTTCAAAAAAATATCAGCAAACTCAAATCAAAATCGTAGTACATATATAGCTTAAGCTAAAGGTCTAGTCAAACTTACAAAGCCAGCTTGTTCAAAATTTTGTATACACCCTCAAAATTGGACCTAGGGGCCACAATCCCCATAAAATTATATAGAAGAGAAAAGAAAAAATTTTTAGGTAAACTTAAGTGTTTCGCTTACTTTATACATTTCTCCGATATTTGTGTGTGTATTCTCTTCAATGCCATGAAAAACCTTACCCCTTTGGTCCCCAAGTCTGTATTACAAATTCCTGGAATGAAGATTTTGTCTACTTGAATATGCCTACAGGATATCGACGGCTGAGTGGAAGATCACCCTATTTAAAAATATTTTTCATTTTAGATTATATTTGAAGAGCACGATTTTTTTCAATAAGACACTATCTCAGAATGAGGGTCAATACATTTTCAGCTGAGTTAGGGCGTTGTTGAAAAAAAGTCTGAGGTGGAATGTTTTTAAAAAATATATTGTAATATGTTGATATTCCACTCAACAGTCGATATGTTAATCCAGCAAGAGTTTTGTTGAATTTTTTACAACTTAGACATATCTTCCGATTAGTGATCAGTGATCATTCATCAAACATGTTTCGAAATTGGGAATAGTTGTTCTTTGGCTCCGATGAGTTAACTGAGAACATTTAGTTATTACACTTTTTATTGAAGCCATGGAAACACAAAATTGTAGCAGAGTATTGTAAGCAGAGTTAGGCAGGGTTCGGATTCAGGGATGGGATGGTTTATGCTCATATTTCGGGACTTTTTCGAATAGCTTCGGAACACTTTCGGGTTTAGTTTCATGACCTTTTTCAGGACCATTTCGCCAATTATTCAGGATAATTGCGGAATCATTACAGGATTATTTCGGAATTCTGCTTCGGGACTTTTTCGCGATTTTTCGAAAATTAAGTGTAGATTCCACCGCTACCGGCCTATAAAACTGAAAAAAAATTCCTGCGAATGGACGATTCCTCTACAGCAAAAACAACAATAAGCTTTGTATTTAAAAATTAAATGAAAAAATGCTGTGAAATATTTTTACCCAGCTGCCAGTTAACCTTATAACCCATTTATACTGATCTAAATTGCGTGATTTCAGAAAATTATTGCAAAGTTCTATTAACCATGATTATTTCAGAACGATGGATTTTTGTTATCTAAACTTCTAGTTCTATTCACTTATATCACAACAATTTGTCTTTCTGATTTCCAGTTCTAGTTTCAACCACTAGCGTTATACATACAGACATATGTATTTGATTATGAAAAAAGTGTTTTCGAGAAACTTATGCCTTTCTGAGACTTTATTATTTGCTAGTTTTAAATACATTTTTTAGATTGTGAAGCGGTACATTGGACTCGAAAGTAGGGTCACCTTAGATGTTCTGGAAATTCAAATCATATTTTGTGGCCCTGATTAGGACTGATATACCACGCACTAAGCTAAGCTTCTAATCACAAACTCACCGATACACTAAAAAGCCTGTAATCTCCTTGAATATCGTCGAAATATGAAAATGAAATAACCGCTGAGATCGCTACTCTTAACCAAATTTCACCTATGTCTTTCCAAAGTGCTAGATTATTTAAAAGGCTAGGCTCACTGTGAATTAAGCAAACCGAAATATATTTGGACATGGAGTTTATTGCTTTTATTTTCACAACACTGTATTTGTACGTATGTGAGTATGTAGTATGAAATTGTTGTTGCAATTCAATGAAGTGTGCAAAATGTGAACCCACAAATCTACACTTCAATTTTGCTAACAAATTGCCTTTGTGCACGATTCAACAAATCATATATGTAGATAGGAACAACAACAAGAGCAGCTTATAAAACAACAGCAATTGGCTGACACACAACTTCAAACAATAACAAATCGTGCCTCCACAACAACATTGGCAATAGCAACTCTATTGTACCCATCATAGCACCACCAACAACATTGTCGTCATTGCCTTGACTGGCTTATCAAAATGCAATTAAATTTTAATTAATAAAATGATGCAAATTGCATGTTTCAACACATCTGCATGTGTGTGTGCGTGTGTGAATGTATTGCGATTAAGCGCTTGTGTTTGTGTGACTATCAGCTCGATGAAATATTATTTAAATAATAAAGTTATATATTATAAATGTGTACCTACAAATAAACACACATTCAGCCATGCAGAAAATGCGATTAGTCAGGGATGGGACATTGATTAGTGCCATCGACAGCACTGGTGACGAACACGGTGGCATCACTGGCATAGGGCAATGATAGGCAACCGCAGCCAGCTTCCAGTTTTTGGATAGACACATTTTTGATTGGACGATTCACTACCAGGGAAAGAACATCAAATTCAATTTTACCATTTTGTCTTTTCTTTGTCAAAGTTTTGTCGTAAAACTTAACAAATTTATTATACGTTTATCGAAATAAAAATGTGTTTCATTTTATCAAGTCGCCATTTTAAACAAATGGCAGAGCTGCCGTCATAACAATTAGTCTTAGCAAAACATGGAACTACTATTACAAATCAATAGGTGCTAGACTACAGGCTTTTTAAACAGTGCTTGTTTTTGTCTCTGTTGTTGTTGTTGTTGTAACGACTAAAACACTCCTCGGAGGTTTCGGGGAGTGTTGTCGAAATAAAACTCCTAGTCCGGATATAAAACCGGTACGCTCCGGTACTCCCTAGAGGTACTGCACGACTGTCGTGGTGGCTATTTGGTATGACCAGTGGAACCTTCTATGTCATGTCATCCCTACTTCCGTAAGGAAGGGGAAAATAGGTAATGAGAGGTGAGAGGCATCATATCCTTAGATCAACCATCGAGTTGCACATCATTACCTTTGTGCATATTAGTCGCGGCCGCCGTGGTGTAGTGGTAGTGTTGCTGGCCTACCACACCGAAGGTCCAAGGTCCGAGCCCTGGTACAGGTAACATCGAAAGTGGTTTGAAAAGGTTTTTTCGAAACGAGTAGTGATTTGCAAACTCTCCGATTGTATTTCTGCCATGGAAGGTGTCCCAGCAAAAATTCATCTGCTTTGCAGATGCCGTTCGGAATCGGCAAAACAACGCCAATTCATAGGAAAAATTATAAGCAGCACACCCCAAATTGGTAGAGAGCTCGGCCTTTATCTCCCTAGGAGGTATATATTGCGCCAATTATTCATTTTTTTTATTAGTCGTCTCTTACGACCGGTATGGCTACCTCGAGCATATTCTAAACCCTAACCCGCAGGGTTCTGTTTTTTTCTCTCAGGGCCCCCGGCTGAACTGATATGGGGAGAAAATAAAAGAAAAGAAAAGGAAAGAAAAGAAAGGAAAAGAAAAGAAAATAAAAAGAAAGGAAAGAAAAAAGACAGAAAATTAAATAATATGAAAGAAAAGGAGGTTAAAGGAAAGCAGGTAAGTAAAGTTAAAATAAATTCAAATAAACTAAGATATGCCATTTTATTAAAATTCATATCAATATGGAATAACAGAACATAATAAAAACACGACGTAACATAACATGACATTAAAAACATAAACTGTGCCTTACTTACTTACTTAAATGTCTCTTAACTGTTTCTTCGTTCTGCCACGTGATCGCAAACCGATAAGAACACCTTGTGGACATCTTCATTCATTCGCACGACATGCCTAGTCAGCGAAGCTGCTGTGTTCTAATTCTCTGCACTATGTCTGTGTAGGACTCTTAGAGCTCATAAAAAAATCTTCCTCGGTACTAGTTGTCGTCACCGTGATAAAGTCCATAAATCCTTAAAAAAAAACTTTTTTCTAGAATACTGCCTCATCAGATGTTGTTAGTGTCTACGCTTCTGCACCATACAGCAGGACGGATATGTTAAGCGACTTAAAGCGTGTTATTTTTCTTTGTCGAAAGCAGACTTTACTTCTCAATTTCCTCCTCAGTACAAAAAGGTATTTTCCCTGTCCAGTTAATTATTAAACTTTTCATTCATTAAAATAATAAAATGTTGGATACATTTAAGAATAACATCATTTGTAGTTACATAGAACAAGAAATTAAAATTTTAGCTTACCCTTTGTAATTAAAAAGCATGAGCTTTAAACTAGTAAATATAAGTACATTTCAACACATTACACTCTACGAGCATTTGGATTACTCGAGACTACTCTCTAGGCACACAACTTGATACAGTGATGTACATATGTACTTATATAGTATACATTGTATAAACATTTGTACGTATGTACTTAGTAGTATATAACCGTAATCAGACGGTCAGCAATAAAACCATTCAAATAAACAATTTTTCTATTAAGTTTATTTCTGTAGGGTCAATATTCTTTTGTTGATGGGGTTATTTTGGAGCTTTTCGGCCGTTGTGTTAGAAGCAAAAAACGCTGTTTTCCCTTTTTTCTCCTATATGTTCCGCTGCTATTTTGCACCTTTCTCAGGGAGTCTGGTTTATTGGACAAAACACATAAAACAATAATGACATTCACGAACTAAAATTTCCAAAAACTCACATAAATTACATCAAACAATTTAAAATTTTTCACAACAAATAAAAACTGTGACAACACTTAACATTTATAGCATTAATGGATAGCGACTGCGTAAGCACAATTAATGTTGTCCACATCTTCTTTATAATCGAGAGCTTTCTTAATTCTTTGTTGTCTTCGAAGTCCTTGCAGTGTTAGTCTTGGCTTTATCTTTCTTTCTACATTTAATATTCTTAAAATCTCAAAGTTAGCTGTGTGTTTGTTAAGTGTTGGAAGAGAGCTGTAGAACTTTTTTTTTCATATTTAAAACTGCTTAATTGCACAAAAATAAGTATTAAATGTGATTCGCTCGCAATATATACTCATAGAACGCTCCCTTCCCCCCAAACTATTTTGAATTGTTTGCCAAGCGCAATAAACGGCTTTATTGGGTTATCGCGAAAATAATATGAAAATGTTTGCGTAAGAGTATTTTTACTTTTCACTGAAAGCTCCTTTCACACATCCGTGCTTCCAGTGTATTATCAGATAATTACCCTGACTTAGTACAAGTATAGAAATATTACCGAATACATATATTGTGTGTTGATCAAATTTTACAAAATAAAGAAAATAACGTGAGTGCTTCCAGGAAGTTCGCAAAAATATATTTGCCAACTATGAAATTTAATGGAAATTTCACCGCTATATTACTAGACGTCTAACTTAAAATTTAAGATATCTCCTATTTCGATAACTCGACTGGTTTCCAAATTATCGCCTGAAATGTGGACCAGGATGACCCAAAATACGTTAGTACAATATACAGGGTGGCTAATGAAAGCCGCTACCAAAAAAAATTAAATAACTTTTTTTCTATTTAATGAATCTGGTTAATTTTTTTTTTATTTTGCAGATTGACTTTTACATTTAACAAAAATGGATAACTGGGACACTGAAACAAGAATTTGGATTGTCCGCCGCTATCACGCACTGGAGTCCGTAGTTTCGGTTCAAAGAGAGTATAGGCGCACGTTTGGCGGCAATCCTCCGAGCAGATGGACCATAATAAGACTTGTAAACAATTTTGCCGAGCATGGGACAGTCAACAGAAGACCTTACCATCGAAACCCTTCAGTTCGAATGGAGGAAACCATCGCTGCTGTAGCTGCTGCCATACAAAACAATCCACGTGTTTCGACAAGAAGCTTATCTGCTCAAATGGGTGTAAGCAGACAGTCATTACAGTCAATTATGCACAAATATTTGGACTTATTCCCATATAAAATTCAAATGCCCAACAAACTGAACGCTGCAGACTTGCCGATTCGCTTGGAATTTTGCCAGAAGATGCTTCAAATGGTGGAAGAGGATGGAAACATGTTGAACTGTCTTTTTATGTCTGACGAGGCCCATTTCGATTTAAACGGCAACATAAACAAACAAAATTGTCGAATATGGAGTGCTTCCAACCCACAGATACTCCATGAGACGGAATTGCATCCACTTCGTGTCACAGTGTGGTGTGCAGTTTCATCACGCTGCATTGTCGGGTCCTACTTCTTCGAAGAAAACGGTCACACCGTTACGGTTACTAGAGACCGTTACTTGAGCATGTTGAGAGAGTTTTTCTATCCAGAATTACGCCGAATGAGAATTTCTTTCAACTCTGTGTGGTTTCAGCACGACGGTGCAGCTCCTCATATAGCCCAACCTGTTATGACAGAATTGCGACGAAAATTTCCCAATAAGCTGATATCCAGAAACTCCCCATTCCGTTGGCCACCCAGGTCGCCTGACCTTACTGCACCTTACTTTTTCTTGTGGGGTTATTGCAAACAGGAAGTCTTCAAAGCAAAACCAACAAATTTGAATGAACTAAGGCAATCCATTCGAGAAACAATTGCGGCTATTCCTGTCTCAACTCTCCAAGCAGTAATGAACAACTTTTTGGTAAGATGCCGCACATGCATCGACGAGCAGGGGGGCATTTAAATTCCATTATTTTTAAAACTAATTAAGCTATATTTAATCAAATTTAATGGGCTTTAACATGAATAAAAGAAAAATGAATTCCATACACTGAAAAAAAAAATTATTTGAGTTTCTTAATGTAGCAAAATTCATCAGCCACCCTGTAGGTGATAAGAAGAGCTGAAATAAGTTTCATATGTCAACTGGTTTCGGAGATATAATGTTTAAAATCGGACTCAGTCTATTATTAGCTCTGTGGCGCAGCGAAGCATGGCCGGGTCTTCTAGTTCTGAATAAGGTGGCTCATTTCGAATTAACGTACTGTGTATTAATCCTATTAGACAAGTATATAAGCTGGATTTATATTGGAACGAATTTTCGTCATCCCTTGTCAATTTTGGTTTTGTAACAAACCCGTTTCGGCGAACCGCCTACTTCAGTGCTTGATTTCAATTTTGCGCTTTGTGAGATATTTATTGATGTTTCAAGAAAATGAAAAAAGTCTAATAAAAATAATTAATAACTTCAAAACTTCTAGTAAGTCGTCGCAATCTGCTTGACCTTAGACAAAAACAAGAGAGGAGAGTGCCATCTTCTGCCAAAGCTTTACAAATTTCTTAAATAAGAATCAAAAGTTTCACTATTTGATCATTATTTAAAAGAAATAGAAACTTGTTAATTCTAAGATATAAAGCCCGAACCCCGTTTACATATCGACGGCAAATAAGATTTTCCGTACTGCATATCTCTGAAAGTATTTATGGTAGAATATTGAAAATTTATAAGGAGCTAAATGAGAGAGAAGTGGGCTTAGCACATAACATAGAAATAACGTTTTTCGTACTGCATATCTCTGAAAGTATTTATGGTAGAATATTGAAAATTAATAAGGACCTAAATGAGAGAGAAGTGGGCTTAGCACATAACATAGAAATAACGTTTTTCGTGCTGCATATCTCTGGAATTATTCGTGGCAGAATACTGAAAACTGGTACAGAGTTATATAAGGTTAATCTCTACTACCTCAAGAAAAAATCTCGGTAGGGGGAAAAGGAGGCGTGACGCTGTTTAATATAATCGGAGCAATCGACTGTATGGGGGCTACACTTTGTATTGGTCAGATCTTGTTGATTAATATATTACCAAAATTCAGCCAGATAACTGTAAAATGTAGCTACATCGACTCAGCTCATCGTCCTGATCATGTCGGCATACTTATTGGTGGGTTTATCTCTTCTTCCTTTCATACTTACAAACAACGGGCTTAAGTTATAATACTGTTTTATGGTCATGCAATTTATAATAACTGATTTAAAACCCAATCAAAAAGGTGAAAAAATAACTGTTAAAAGTCACTTTTATTCTAAAAGTTAAAAATAACTGTTAAAAATTATTTTTACTAGAAAAATCCAAAATAACGGGTAAAAATTATATTTATTATAAAAGTTAAAAATAACGGTTAAAAATTACTATTAATTTTTTACCTTTGTTATACGATCCCTGATTTAGACTTTTAATAAAAAATGCGGCGAGATAGACTACACCAAAAACTTCTGTCCTTTGGCAGTATAATATATGGAATGAAACGAATTAATGATGGCTGCCAAGAGGTAGTGCCAAGGTAATGGCGCTACCAGATGTCTACTTCTCCTTTGATATTAACAAGAAATAATAACAAGAAATAATTTTTTGGCCCCCTTTTTTGAGCTTTGAAGTTTCCTAAGACATTTCAAAGGGAAACTTAAGTCAAGTGAAACTACGTGGACGTGCTAGATGGCGAGTCACAAGCTCCACTGTATCTCCAAAACTAATTCAATTTCGAAAAATCCGCGTAAGGGTCTAAAAGTTGCAAATATGAAAACGAAAATCTACTTTTTCTAACTTCAACCAGAATACGCCGCAATAGTTAGTTATACTAAGTATATAATTTAAAACAAGCTGCAATTTAAGCACCCTATACTAAGTATAATGTCGTGACTAGCAGCAACATATTAATAAATACAAATTTTATATTGTGACCAATTCGATGGCTCGTCGATTATTCCACCAATTCGAGGATTCGTCGATTATTCCTCCTGTTTTCGATCGCCGTAATGTCAAATAAAAACACGCCAAGATTGGTTACAAATAGCTAGTTGTATTTACTAGTAACAACCGCAATGTAAACTCACGTGCTAGGTAATTCCACAGTAAATTCACTGTACAAAATTGGAAAATGAGCTGATCGTCATGACCTGCTTCCTGACTGTCTTTTATAGTCCGACAGGGTGCGACCTTACTCACCTAGACCTTTCTAGATTGTTCGTGCTTCGTGCTCTGAAAGGGTCGGCGTTATGTATTACCATCTCCTCTTTGCCTCATATTTGTAACACCACTGCCATCTCGCTTCTTCCTGCATACACGCTATCTCTGTTGTGTTAGTTAGTGGTGGGAGTGCAATTGAGTTAGGGATGGTGAGTACCTGATAACATTCGCTACAATATATTTTGTTCTTTAAAGATAATTAGAATCAAGAAATATGAAGTTGTGCTATGTCAAAAATAAAAATTTATACTGAAATGCTTACTTTAAATTTGTGAAAGTGCTAAATAATCTAGAGTACTTCTGAAAAACCGGGTAACAAACAGTTGTGTCAGAAATTTTCTGTGGTTTCAGCCATCAGGATTTATTAAATTTTTCTCAACAAAACATACGTTGGTATGGGTATTTATTCAAAGCATCGTGTAGGTTCAAATATCGTTCCATAAAGTAGCTTTATCTACCGCTTGAAATTATAAAAGTCAGAATAGCAAACCAGCCTAATTGAGATGTCGCATAGTTAGTATAACTTTATTAAGTAAATTTATTCATTATTTTTGTTATTTATACAATGTCATTTGACTTCAATAACGATAGTGAATTTTATTGACAGCGGCTGCCGGATCGCCTTTGAATGATAATTGCTATGTCTCCTCATTAATCTCATCTTGCATATTCATTGTTTGTCTGCCGCTGATCTTCGACTTTGGCAAATGAGCAGTTAATCAGGGTAAAAGATTGAAAAAGTATGTTTGTTATCAGTTGAATTAAATCACAATTAATTTAATTACAAATGGCAATCACGCCAACGACGGCTGCTGCAACACCACTCCGCTACGAATTTATTCGCATTCAACTTAAATGCTTATCAGCTCGCATTATTTGCTCCGGCGCCTCATGCAACAATAACAATAATATTTATAGACTAAATTTTTGTATTTGTTTACATATATAATTAAATTTATTTATTATATAAGTGCTCTAAACTAGAAACGATTTGCTTTTCTAATCATTATCATCCGTATAAGTATCGCGTACAATTTGTCACTTAGTATAGTCTACAGACCTATACAATGTATAATACGATACATGTATGTACATGTGACCGAAACTTCCAGAGGCAGAATAAAAGCTGTTGGAACAAGATTTATTGTAACGTGGAACGCATTCTGATGGATGATAATTAAAAACTATACGAACAATCGGCCACCTTCATAATGCAAAGAAGGTTATATCAAGGAAAGTCTGCCAAAGGCTGAAGAACCTCGTTAATAAACGAGTTGGATCTTATCAGTGTGGCCTTAAATCTGGTAAGTGTAGTACCGACCAGATGTCCGCATTACCTGCGAAACTACACGCAGCATAGCCTATGGGTTAGGCAGCTGCGCTGGCAATCAGAGTGAGTAGGGTTCGATTCTCCACAAGATCCTTTGAAATAGCAAAACTATACGAATTAGTCTGACGAGAAATCGTGGCTGTATTCGAAGTAGTACTATAACTATAGCCTGTATATGTTTGTTGCTTTCAATTTATCCTCTAATCAAAAATAATAATAATTAACTAAGAATTATTATCAACTGGTCTTGAGCTCGTTAAACTTACAAAAATATGTAAAAATGAACAGACCACAAAACCAACAACAATAAAGGCTACGCCCCACCATGTGGTTTCTTCAACTTTATCCCAAGCCGCAGAGCTAGTTGATATATTGGTCTTAACGCCGGCGTCATAAGCTTCACCTTCTCAAACTGGAGGCAAGAACAATAGTCTAGTGGTAAAGAAGTACTACAAGGCGAAGTACTTACTGTTCGCGAAGAAGAAGTTAGGGCATTTGCGTACGGACAGGCATATCTCCCTGAGGTTAACAACCAATAAGGGCTTTGTCCACCTAGGAACTAGCCTTAAACCCTAAAGAAATGTCAGCCGAAGAATTCAAGGTAGTATCAGACTTACCAACAGATGTTATTTTGGACTTAATAGATGTTTAAGAAGTAATGTCCTTTCTCGAAGTACAAAAGTTAGCCGTGCATCCTTTCACTGAATAAGACTTGACGGATCAAACAGGATTATACTTATATTGTCAGTCCTTTGTCAAATATGAATCCGATACGTTTCGGTACAAGCACCTTACGGTACAACCCCGACTGCCATTCTAGCGATTTCGCTAACCCCGGAATCTGAGTCGATATGATTTTAGTCGCCTCTTACGACAGGCACACCTGCATCGGGGTATTTTATGAGCTGTGCGAGCTTTGTGCAGTGTTAGATTTAGTTTGGAGGATAGAAATTCAGATTCTGAGCGGGCGGCGCCAAGTTATACCTACGAATGAAGATCCTCCCGCTCAGAAACCGTTTCTGCCGAAAATCAGTGTTTTTTTAGCAAGCGCTGATTGGAAAGGTAGAAAACTCGCGGTCCCTTACTGTTGATAATTCATAGATAGCAAAATAGAGTAAAATCTCCAGCTTTGGTAAGTTCGGCCAAAACGGCTTAGGCCGGCATATCGCGTAAGTGTTATCGCAATTACATAGATAAACTTTTGAGTGTGGGTAAAACATGCTACCTTCAAGTTTACTTAAGTGCTCCTACTCATTTGAAAGATTAAAAAAATTAGTGAGATATCCTACAAAAAAAATTTAGGTAGGGTAAGAACATAAGGTTGCCACCTAATCTACTATATTCATTCCTTTGTGTATCCACTTTATCAGCAAAACGACTTTTCCATTCGGATTAACTTTTTAATGAAGTTATGAAGGTAGATTTCAAAGTCTTTTACTTTGGGTTTTGCTACTATGGACGTTTTTACAGTGCTGCCACCCAACTCTCTTTTTTTTAATTTTTTAAAATTAATTGAGATATGCCAAAACAAATCTCAAACGAGTTCAGAAAAAATATTTATAGGTATTGTTAGCACCTAGCCTTGCCACCTAATCCTATTATATCTATTTTTTTTTTCATAACCGCTATTTCTTCAAACACGTTAAGCGATAAGTATCTAGAGCAATATAAATTATACGTCAACCTCGAAAAATATCGAGCAAGGCTGTTTAGCCCTGATACTTCATCAATGAAGTAAGTAAACTTACAAGCCCTTAATAGGCATGCCAAAATATCTAAAATTAAAAAAAAAACTTCAGATCTTCATTCGTTTGTTAAGTTGTATATTGAGATTTTTAAAATTATTTCTTACAAACTCATACCTCTATAACTTTCAATTGCCTAAAATGTCCACCTGACAGCTTGACGCCACTGATACCGTTATGGTCTTGATCATTTGTATTATTGTAAGTATGTATAACTGTAAGATAAACAATTTAAATGCATGACAATTGAAAATTAATAACAAAGTATACATTAATTGTACAACAATCAAAGGGCGCCTAAATCAACATGATGCGTATAATCACCGGCAATTAGTTGATGATGCCCCCTACTGGCGTGTGCTTGTTCTCATTTCAATATTATCTGTTGCTTTGTTTTTGTGCATAATGAGTTAATTTCTTATTGCAATCGAACGAGCGACAAGCCGGCGGTCTTGTCGCCTTTTTTCATAAGATTTCTCCAAATGTCACACTGATTGCTACGATTATTAATAATAACATGAACTGCAACAACAACAACAACAAAAACAAATTTTAAAATTATGCACCGCCACTAGGGACGTGCCAATGACTGCTGCGGTGGAGTAGGCGCCTGTTCGCCATCAATTTGAAAGGTTCTAAAAGCTACCGGTGAAGCTGTCGATTATTAATTGGGTTGTATATTTTCGACAACAACGCGCACTGTAACGGCAGGTGGCGCCTAATGATTTTGTTGAAGTTTGACTCAAAATTGTTATTGCTTGCAGAATTTATTGTTGAACACTGTTTCCAGGTTTTTTTCTGCTCGGTGTTAGCAGCGCGCTCATCGCAGGTGCAGTAATTGCCACCACATCTCATCGCACCAGCGCATTATTGGGCTTGTCGTTCCCTTCCACGTGTTGTGCCATTATGAAACAACATCCTGGCGTTAATAAACAACAAAAACAAAAGCAAAGAAAATAAGAACACTGAACTTACAACAAATACATATAAATTTAACTAGATATATTAACCAGGATACTTAAATACGAAAACTCGAAGCGATGTACATAAGTTCGGCTAAATACGAATGCTATATACCCTGCGGTGATTAGATAGCATATTTCTGCCGAGAAGTTGTAAGGAAATGACTACATATCAGTTGCGCGAATTATTTAAAAAAATTACAAGTAACAATTTTGTAGAGCACATTTTTCCACATTTGGTCTCTTAGAAAAGGTCGCTTTGGCACTTCCTTTTGAAAAGTAGACATAAAAAGATATTTCAGGGTAAATAGATGGTTAAAATGTTTCCGAAAATTATTCACCTTGCAAGCAAAGTCTTTGTGAAGAGGAGGTGAAAAAATAAAGAGAATAAGAAGAAAATGTCACGCCTTGAAATATGCAACAATTTTGTATGCTTTCTTAGGTAGACTTCGAATTGTATACAAATAAATGCGCCTTAAAGTATGCCCTGTTATTTTTTTAATCAAAATTCGTTGACGGACCTATTGGAGAGGTTAGTTTTCTTGTTCAAAAGTCTCGTGTGGATAGTGAAATTTCTTTGCTTTCAAGGAATTCTGTCATAGTTCGTGGTAGGGCCGCTTTGCACACATTTTCGCAGCAACTTAATAAAATGCGCAGAGTTTTTGTCTTCATCAAAGTAGATTAAGAAATAAGACCTTGGAGCAAAAATCATTATACTATTACTTATTGCTGAGTGAAGGCTATCAAATATCTACATAATAAATGTGTGAAAGTTGTGGACACTGGCGTTCTATTTTTAAGTAACTTCTCGTAAAGCTGGACAATTTAATCATAGAAGAACGAAGCAAATTTGGAGATATAACTTTTTATATATCGAATATCTTTTTTACGTGATACACCTATATAAAGACTTCCCAATAAACAATGAAGTAAGCTAGTTCATTAAACAATATTTTCCAAATGTTGAAATCAATGCTTTCGAAACGAGTTTGTAACTATAAAATTTCATAAACGTTTAAATATGTTTTCACAAGTGTATGGTATCTTTGGGGAAGTAACTTGTGTTGAAGTTTCTATAAGGTGAATAGTTTGGCAGTTTTTAAAAATAATTTTTTAAAACTGTAGTGATTTCTTTAATTTTCGGAAATAAGTTATTTTACTAAAACTGCATATTTATGTACAGCTGTGTTCACAAGGATAGTTGCGAAATTTTAAAGTTTAGGAATGTTAATTAAACTTTAACAAATGGATATCAAAAACCTGCAACTTTTTTGGCGGAGTTTCTACAAAACTTTACAGTATGCAGTTTTGTAGACCAATCAATTGCAGTACAATAATGTGTAAGTTAGAAATTGTTTAAAAATTTTCCTGAATTTTCAGAACTTTGAACAGCCTGTCCAAAAACTTTATAGAAATTCAGGGAAATTGTTGAGCGAGTTCTGATGTGCAAAAGTTTTCCAGAAACAGATTTTGATGCCCATTTTTTAATGCTTAATTAACTTTCCTGAATTTTCTGTAAGGCCCTATGCCAATCGGTTCAAAATTGTAAATTTTGACAGAGCGAAAGAAAATTCTGACATTTATCGCGATGAGTATGAACGTTAGAATTTAGCCCATGGGGCTAGGTAAAATTTTAACAACTACGAATATGAACACATACGAGTATATGCATTCGGTATTGCCAATCATATTATTTCAAATGAATTTATATGCCAACACGTTATTAAACGATAAATAATAATTTAACGCAAAAAATACGAAATATGTATAATGGCAGAAAAAATACCTACATTTAAAATTTATTCACAGACTATTTGCTTTCGCACGTGATTTTTTCAGATGTCAGAAATTACAACTGTCAAAATTTACCATTTCATTTGGCACAGCGAAATGGAAAATAATTTTACACCATAGAAAATTTATACACCTCATTTTTCCTCTGAGCAAAATGTTTCCGATTAGTACACGGCCTAAATTTTGAAATTTCATTTCACATTTCTGTTATAGAGTTCGCTAAATTTTAAATAAAAATTATTGGAAACACAGTTTCTTTTTATTCTGTCGATAGATAACTAATTACATTTCACTACGATATTGTGAGCTCAACTGTATGTCTTAGTATTATACTTTCAAGTGAATTAACTTAATTAATTGATTAAGTGTTTGCTAAAAATTTAGTTACTTAATTTATTATAACTTTATTATACTTAAATTTAAAAAAATAATAATAAATTGAATTGAAACAAATATAAAATACATACAAAAATAATTATGATAGTTCATTTAATAAATAAAAGTTGAAGAAATTGTCGGGATTCGAACCAGCAAGTCTTGGAGCAAAATGCCTAGTACATATTCATTAGGCTACTAGGCTATTTTCACCGTGGTTGCCTTAGTTGGAGTTTCATCAATCAGTTTTCAACAAACCCTTACTGTACGTTGAACAAAACTTTAATTAAAAATTGTTTTCCTAACCTCATTTGCAATTGTTTAAAAAGGGATCACTTTTGTTGATTCGACAATTTTTTGCAAACGTTTCACAACGATTATAGTAAACGTTTTTTGAACGAAAAGCTTGCTTAAGTAAGTTTATCGTAAGCCTGTAGCAAACGTATTTTGCTTATTGGGTTAATTTGGTGTATACATTTAAACTAAGACAGTCATTAGATTATTTTGGCGGGTAGGTATCACGCCCACTTTTATAAGAAAGGAACACAGGCAAACATAATAGGCAATTTCTCTGCGAAAAGTAACTTTATATCAATTATATTTCACTTCCACAGTGTTTTTGTAGAAATAAATTCCAAAAATATATATGTTTAGTAATGGGCGTAACCCCGCCCCTTATATATTCAATTATTGCAATGCTGATTTTAAGTAACATCGCAAGTATTCTCACTCACACTTCACTTCACACTCTGCAAACAACAAAAACATACGGCACAAGTTCAAAGCACGTGAGCGCGGAGCATAGTTTCGTTCGTGCGTGATCACTTACTAGCGCATTGCGTATAATTCTCAAACTGTTTATGTTTACTCATATTTAAGAACAATTATTTGCGATTCAATAATTATCGAAAGCGCAATTTGGTAAGAGACCGGTAAGTCCCGCAAAATATTGTGTACATGAGATTTTTAAGCAAAGCTCGACACGAAACTTGTGGATTTTGTGGAAGTGGGCATGGTGCCGCCCAGTTTCCAGCATAAAAACTCTGATATTTTTGAAGGCAACAACTGGTAATTTTATCGAGATATTTCATCGAAAGTTGGTAAGCTGCTTTTCATTGGTATGAAACAAATCGGATAACAAAAAAATCAAAACACTTTTTTCAAGAAGTTAATACCCACTGCTAAATGGCACTTGTAAAAGTTTTCAGTTTTTTTCTTCATTTTAAAGTAAAACGATAGAGTGATGTATATAATAATAGATCAGTTTTAGGTACATATATAATTCTAGGTTTCACATTAATTTAGACTTTTTTATGCTAAGGTTTTTCCTGTAATTCCGATCTGTGGTCATAAACCTTGGAAGCTATTGAGTTGTTGGTATGGGTATGATTTATTATAGCTTGTTTATTTCTATGAAGCAAACGGTCTTTGACATGTGTTCAATGGCCTAACAAATACATCTGTAATGAGTTCGTGACTGGCAAACTTTTCAGATGAATAATTCTCATCGTCTTTAGTGTTACCAAGAATAGTCCTTTAAGGACAACACATGTAAATATATTACCACATATAAACAAGCGCCCCTTACAGGTCTACTTTTTTTTGTTGTACAAGGTGGCGCAAAAGTAAGCTTCCGATGTTCAGCATATCGGTTGTGGCACGTGCAGTGTGTGCTATTGCACCGTCTTGTTGGAACCACATGTTTTCCAATCCCAATTCATCAAGTTTCGGCAAAAAGAACTCGTTGATCATTGCTCTGTAGCGCTCACCATTCACAGTAACCGTTTGGCCCCGACAGATTACTGGTCAAATAAATAGTCAGCAATATTCCGCGTTCTGGAGCAGTGTAGCGTAACATTGTTTATTAACGTGTATTTCGCATGTGTTTACTACACAAATGTCAAAACAGAACTGACTTTAGGGGCCAATCGCAAAATTTATAGCATTCTCTGATAGGAGGACTACTTTTGCGCCACCCTGTACAACTTCACTCCACTTGACAAGATCACTTCAATCTTAAAGGCCAGATTCCTCTTCTCTTGCCAGCTTAAAAATTAGTACAACTGCTGTGAAGACAGTTGGCAAGGCCAGGTCTCCGATCTGCTCCTTCACCTTGAATACGTGAATATGCTGTTACTATCTATCGTTTGGCAAACAAAGTTGAAAAACCATCACATTTATGTACTGTTACAGCTCGGTATACAAGAGTCGATCGAGCGCAGCCTGAAACTTAAGCTCACTCGTGTAGCACTGGTCATCCCGGAGCAAGAGAGCTTACATACAACTCCCCCCTGCCGCGCATTCGGAAAGCAATTAAGCGTTTGTTCTGCTTAATGGATGCAGCGCCGCCTTTGCTGATTGAGCACATTTGTTTTCAGTGTTTTCCCTTTCGTACCGCGCTGCAAGCATCCTCAGCCCCAACCCCAGCCGGCAGCCAACGCTCAACCGCTGGGAGGCTGGCAATGCGATCAGAACCGCTTTGTGTAAATGTTTACATTTATATTTTACCACACATACGTATCTTGCATATATACATACATATTACATTTATATTAAATTTGTTTATATATTCATATACGCCGCCACTCATTCAAAGACCGTTAACAGCCCAATCAAATATAGAGTCATCTCAGGCTCAACGGGGCGTCAACGCCCCCAACCGCGAACGCAGTACATTTTCGATTTACAAATATAACTTTAGCCCCGTTGACATGATATGTATGTTTGTAAGTTGCTCGCTTGTTGGCGCGGGCTATGAAAATATTGACGAAGGCCTGTGGTGCTTTTGGTTTTTCTATGAGCTTTTCTATATGTATGTAGTGGGTACCATGCTAAATTCTGTTGGACGTCGATTGGATAGAGCAAGTGTATATGGCTGCGGCATTCTTTATGAGCCATGTCAATTAAGGCTATGATCACCCGACACAAGTGTTGATGACGCGTTGGCAGGCTAAATGTGGTATAAAAAGGTTATTTTGCTACCCGATACTTGGCAGTACTTCCGTTTGGAGTTGAGTTAAGCAAGTAAAATCGATTTCGAAAGGGCTTCTAATTTCATAAGGGTTTTAATTTGAATAAAGAAAAGCAATACGGTGTGGGCACCATAACTGAAGCACCAGATTGAAGTTACAAAACAATCATTCATTGTCGCTTAGAACATACTCAATTGTGGCACTTGCTTAACAAAGCACGTTAGTCATCGCTTCTTCAATTGAAAATACCAAGAGAAGCAAAGTATTCCGCAAATTTTTTTCCAACTCAGCGGGGTCCTCTAATTTCTCTGCGCCTAAAGATCGCCAACGTGTCCGTTGAGCTTTAATCCGCTTTGCAATTTGCATATATGTAATCTCTTTTAGAACCTCTTTTCCGAATACGCCCAGTTCATGCGTATCTTATTTGGACATAGCCTATGATTCCGAGCCATACATTAGGCCAGCCCACAAATACTTTGACACTTGATGTTGCACTTTCACCGGCTCTGAATTGTGCACCAAGTTTCAAGTCTCTTGTCGAACGGAATGATACTTAAATTCGATCCCAAGATAAAAATTTTTTTTGACAATCTCACACACAACCGCTAACGTTACCAAAGTAGAGCGGCACAAAGTAATATGTAATAGCTGCTCTAAAATCGACAAAGAGATGGTGAGTGTCGGTACCCAAATTATTGGTCTTATAAATGACTTACGTATCGCAAAGATTTACCAAGTCTAAAGCAACACAAATAACATCCACACTCGATAGTACTTAAATAATATATTAAAGAAACCGATTTCGCGTTAGTTGGTGCGATTTTGCGGGATTGGCTTTCTTGTGGATTGGGCAGGGCACACTTAAGTTGTAAGATTTGATGCACGATTTTGACAAACTCATCAATAACGTTTTTGAACAATGCTTTCCCGACGGCGGCATATTTTTCGATAGTCACTGATCGGGCTGTTGGGCTCATCATCACCGTTGTTGTTGTAATTACAGCATGCAGGTCATGTATATGGTATTTTGGCACTGACTCTGTATAAGTGAGAGTTTAAACTGCTCAATATCCAGACCAATACCCTCCATAACTAAGGCGCGGTCTGTACGCCAGTTACCAGGTCGCCAATATTTCCCTTATATTAATTCACTAAGAAATCCAGATAATGTTTTCAGTTAATTTTTTTATTTCAAGACCGGGTTTTGTTGTTTTCGTTAAAGGGTTATTTTTAGAATTTTATTTGAAGGTTATATTATAAATCAGCGGCTGAGTGGAGGATCACCCTATTTTCAAATATTTTTGAAAACCGCCCTACTTCAAATTTTTTTACAAAAATGTCTTATTTAAGAATTTGGTTGAAGAAAACTCTTTCTCTAAATTATTTTCAATAACGTCCGGACTCGCAGTTTGGTACAAACCCTTCCTATCTCAGCAACAAATGTTCAGGTAGGGCGTTTTTGAAACTCATTTTGAGATAGGGTCTTCTTCAAATAAATTCTGAGATAGAGTGTTTTTAAGAAATGTGTTGAAATAGGGTGATCTTCCACGCAGCCGCCGAAGTACAAAATGTTAGAAAAACTAGAAATAAATACTATAGCTGTATGGTTGGTTAGTTGCAGTTGCGAGTCCCATATAACTCCAATTAGCGCTAATTTGTTTTATACCACATACCATAGCTATTCGGATAGATAAATATCGGAAGCTGCTAAACTACACCTTTCCTCGAAATTCTCGCGGCGCTTGTCAATCACTAGGCCACATAAGGCGTATTTTCATTTCATCCCCTGATGTCTCCGTCCTAGGAAAATTCATTAAATAATTTACAGACCAATATACTTTATAATAATCATTTTCATGTAACTCCAATTTTGGAGCTCTATTAATCTTCCAATATTTTAGAGCATTGCTTCAGAAGCACTGATTTTCCGCTTGATGTCCATCTAAACACATACATATTTACATACTCTTACACACGGAAGCTTGCACTTAGTTAGCTTTCCACGTACAAACTCTTACCAATGAAATCTGAACAGGTGTTTTCAGATTCGTACTTATTAAAAATTGAGAATACCAGGAATTTAACAAATTTCCTCAAACTTCAATTATACGAATTATACCAAGAAGTTCACTGTAATTGAAAATCAAACAGTTCATTTTTCAGACCAAATCAATTATATTGAAGGAAGCGATTTTCGTGGTATTGAAATTCAAATTTATTTTTGTATTACAGGTAAATACAAGGTGGCGCAAAAATAAGCTTCCGATGTTCAGCATATCGGTTGTGGCACGTGCAGTGTGTGCTGTTGCATCGTCTTGTTGGAACCACATGTTTTCCAATCCCAATTCATCAAGTTGCGGCAAAAAGAACTCGTTGATCATTGCTCTGTAGCGCTCACCATTCACAGTAACCGTTTGGCCCCGACCGATTATTGGTCAAATAAATAGTCAGCAATATTCCGCGTTCTGGAGCAGTGTAGCGTAACATTGTTTATTAACGTGTATTTCGCATGTGTTTACTACACAAATGTCAAAACAGAACTGACTTTAGGGGCCAATCGCAAAATGTATAGCATTTTCTGATAGGAGGATTACTTTTGCGCAGTAACCGTTTTTCACCGACCGATTATTGGTCAAATAAATAGTCAGCAATATTCCGCGTTCTCGAGCAGTGTAGCGTAACATTGTTTATTAACGTGTATTTCGCATGTGTTTACTACACAAATGTCAAAACAGAACTGCCTTTAGGGGCCAATCGCAAAATTTATAGCATTTTCTGATAGGAGGATTACTTTTGCGCCACCCTGTAGCTTATGCATTGTTCCAACATTTTCGCATATGCATTTACGCAACAATACATACATGGTAGCCGTAGAGCCGTCGGTCAGCCTTTCACTGCACCATCTTTCACTCTACGCACCTGAGCACAGTATGTTCCGAGTATGCTACGGTTTTGGTGTGTGACTTCATTCACCAAACAAATGCCAATTTATGGCTAAAAGTGCAAAAAAGCATGAAATCGTAAAACATACTTTGAGAAGAAAATGTAATAGAAACATACAGACACACATACTTATGCTTCTGATCATTGACAACGTTCATGTGCGTTGCATTGTGTGACTTCAGGGGAATCGTTTTCCACACTTCTTCTTCTCTCAGTGCTTTTATGAAAATTATTAATTAAATGCAAACAACATGAATTACCAAGAATAAATTGAGGTAATTAGGTTGTAAAAATAGTGTAATATTTTCACCTCGTAACTCATGAAAGTGTTGGATAGCTGTGCAGCCAAATGGCTATTTGTGGTTGGCCAATAGTAAAACGCTAGATTTTGTGTTGACGATCGTATTGGTGAGTCCACAACCACCTGAGCTCGGAAACAGTGAGAACGACTAAGACCGAAAAACTACAAACGCACACATTCATTTCTTAATACTTCAGACAGTTGGTCGACTAGCTTAATAGTTTTGCTAACAAGTTGGTCAAGTTTGTATTGCACAGTGGGCTGAGGTCTTAAGGATGAGTCAGATTTTTTTTCAGCGTCATCGGGCAACTGCGCACCTGGTGAAGATAAAGATAATCTTTATTTTAGGGTGACTGTTTAAGAGACATTAGCTGTAATTATTTCTTTCGTTTATTTCATTTGCATTGCCTACTATTGTAATTCGCAACCAGCTTATAAAATATTCCAAAGATATAGTTTCTGTTTTGGAATCCCAAATCGGAGTTTATCACAGCGAAAACGAGGAGGCCAACCCCGCGCTTATACCTCAGAGCCACAAGTTCTCCACCTTAATTAATACATAAAAGGTGTAACATGGGATCTGCACCCCCCGT
The DNA here is from genome assembly GCA_949987695.1 of Merzomyia westermanni. Lineage (NCBI taxonomy): Eukaryota > Metazoa > Arthropoda > Insecta > Diptera > Tephritidae > Merzomyia > Merzomyia westermanni. Next base: position 160,231,431 of record OX465288.1, on the reverse strand, counting down.
TCTTGGTAGAACAAATAATTTATAAAACGTTTGCGCAAGACAGTCGTCTAGGCCTGAGCCAAACCAAATAAGATAATAAAAAAATTAATTTAATTAAGCTACTAGCCCTCCATAACGTCAAAGCTTAGACATTGACTCGAGCATAAATATCTAAGCAATCAAGTATCAGGTGTACCAATACCGGGCTTCTTTGCATAAAGGAATAAACACAAACTGATTCCTGAACGGAAGAACACTTCGAACTATCAAACTCCAGAAAAGGTTCACTTTCTAAGATAAGAAAACTTTTTGATTCAACACTACATCTTTTAGTGGAAGGTGTCACAAAAATGCTAAGAAGATAGGCCAAAAAATCGACTTTCCTTGTTTTTGATTGGGTCGCGGAAACCCGAATTCGTGGTGATAAATAGAGTATATTGACCAAATATGAGTTTTCATGCTTCTATGAAAATGGTTATATCTTATCACTAAAAGATCGTTCAGAGAATTTCTTCCTCAACAAATTAAAATTCACAGCTCAGTTATGTTTGGAACGGCTGTAGCGGACCTTGAAAAAACGCGACCCTACCCACATTTTAACCATAGTTGACCCGTTCTGATATTTTATAAGGACTATTCTCCTTACTACGCCAGATACCGCACCATAAGTACACAAAGTTAGGTTGGATATCTAACACGTGGGAAAACCGAACAGAGCACGTTTGCCCTACTTTTGGTAAATTCAGAGACGCCTTAGATACCTTCTGCCGGGCCATCTATTCTACAATGCCTACTGTCTCATTGAGAGATCTGCTGCATTAAGTTATACCAGACCCCCAGGCCTGCAGATGCCACAGATAATGATAAACGAAAAGGTTGATTGCTACAATTTCCGCTTGGAATATGCCACAATGGACGGGAAGTCGGAAAAGAATTTCTAGCCCCAGGGCAGATGAAGAATATGAAATTTACAAATTTACCAAAGTTCACAGGAAAATTTTCTAAGTTCGATATATGGCCACTTGTTCCCCATTGTTCGGTAATAACCGGTATATTTTTATTGATGTATGTGTACAGAGTCTAACTATCGTTTTGCTAGCTGTAACCACAATCAAACCCAAAAAACTTTATGCAAATGATTAATTTTCCATGGAATTTTCAAGTCAATTAAATTTTTTACATTTTTCGTTTGAAGTTTTCATAGAGCGCGTTATGCTTATATACAAACATAAATACACCTACATAACCATATGCGCACAGTTCCCACAGTAAAAATTGCAACGCCTGCGCGGAAGTAGCTTTACTTCCAATTTTTGAGATGCTGGAGGGAAGGAATTATATTCCAAAATTATAAAAGGTTTCCAGGCAGAGGGAAGTTTTGTAGGCTTCACAACTATCTGTTAGCCTTCTTAAAGTCCATGTTGGCTTTTGGTCTTAATTATTATAACCCCGAACTCTCTATATTTTTAGGCCTCAAGTTGTAAATATTTTATGAAATACCTTTTATAAAGTGTAATTTTTTTCTCACACACTGCTTTTCCCATGAACACCACTGTACAAACAAGTTTGTGGGCGTATAAAAGCGATCAACGTCTACAAAGGGATTTGCTCTGCTCAAAAACCCATATAAACTTTCTCATTTACTTTTTATTGGCATTTCTTCCCATAATAAGATTAAATGCAATTATCAAAATGAATTTTAATAGCCCTCACTGTTATTCGTTACCTGCAATTATGGCTGTGAAATTATTTTCACTTCAATCAGCAGAAATTATTGTGAAAACTAAAAGTAAGAAATTATTAAAAATTCAGCGCAATTACCCTACTTAGACATTTTAATGAGTTCAAGAAAGGTCGAAAGGTGGCTGCTGGCAGTGAATGTGGTAACGATTGCCATTTAACGTGGCTAAAAACCACAAAACAAATGAGCACATAAATGGCTACACAAACCCACACTCGCTCGCACACAGCTATAAACCTTTTAATAAAAAGCAATAAAAGCGGGACAGTAAGTGGAAAGAATTTTTGTTTTCATAAATTCATTAACTTGTAGCAATTTTTATTTGAAAATTCGTGGAAAAATTAATAAAAACAATAAAAAGTTATCAACATTAAATTGAAGCCAAAAGCCAACCGCGCCTGTATTCAGTCAGACATGTGCGTAGTTTAAACGTAAAAAGTAACTCGGGGATGTGTATCATTAACATATCATGACAACCCACAAGTTGCATTTAGTATCAAAATGAAGAAATGAAAGGATCGTAATAGCTCTTTCCCACGGGCATCAGATCGACGTATGAAGAATTGTACTCAAAGTACTTCAGACCAAATATTATTGTTCTAAAGCCTTTAGATATAAAGATATCTAATAAATTTAAACGAGCTATACTTCTATACTTAAAACATTCAATTCAACCAGAAATATCTTACCAATTAAAAAAAAAGTGTGTCCGTTGGCAGAGTGCAAATTCGAATGCTCCCTATCATCGACTACGAGCTCAGGACTAGGTGCTTTCTTGAAGAAAAATCGAACAAGAAATCGTTAATGATATCCGTAAACGATTTGTTAACACATGGTCATTGGTTGAAATTGTTCTATAATTATGATAGTTTGAAAAGCGAAATTTAGGAAACCTACGACACATAAATATATTAAGAGAAAAATTCAATAAAATTAAAAAGCGAAAACTTTAATGGCGCCTGAACTATTTCTGGTCGTAGGTTCACACATAAAACCGTAATTCTGAAACTCACATTCTGTGTGAATTCGGCAATATTCCTAGAAAAATCAAAAACATCAGACTTCAATGACTAGAGTGAAAGCACATGCATCAGCTAAAGCCTACTTCAAATATTAACAGCTGACCTCGCTTAATATTCGTTACGAATTAATTTCAACACGATTAGTATATTTAAAGTGTACTCCTATTTTCACTATGATTTTTCACTTTTTTCAACCCCGTCCTTTTCTGACAAATAAGAGTTCCTGTCAGTATTTTTCTATATCCGTGAGGCAGATGGATTTTAATTGAGACTTGATCCTGGGCCTTCGTTATGCGCCCACCTGGTTACAACTGAATATATTTCGTTTTTATAATTTAAAGCACAAATGCAAAACTGCTTAAGCTACGTTTGTGTCAAAAACTTTCATAGGTTCCTGCCATTAAGATCTAATTATTTATTCTCAAGAATAGTCTATCTTGATGGGAACTTTTTCCACAAAGTCATTATTCGTCTTTAAATTAAGCCATTTCTAGTTGAAAAACAGCCAAACTGAGATATCACTTACGCGGTTTTGCATTTGTGCGTTATAAAAGTGAATCGTAGTTGGTTCGTTACGCTCAAACTTGAAAAACACCGCACCAAACAGAATACTACCCTTTGGAGAGTTGGTTTGTCATTAATACGCGCTAGTTTAGGTAAAAAAGGAAAAAATATTAAGGGAGCGTGGCACCCCACATACAAACTAGATTTTTCAAGCAGATTATATCTAAAAGGGTTCAAGGTAGGGGCATGAAAATTGGTATAGAGATATACGATATCAATACCATACTCACGGAAACCAAATTGAAGGTATCGGAAAAGGAGGCGTGGCATTTCCTATACAAACCGAACTATTCTTAATTCATGTTTCTAAAGATATCTGTCGCAGAATATCAAAGCTTTTTAGGAATTATACGAAATCAAAACATTACCTCATTTTTTCTTGACTATTGATCAATACTGACACTTTGTCAAAAACAACGAATCGGGGGTTTAATCTGTATACTCGTATATATGATTGCAATTGGGAGCAACCGCTAATCTTTGATTAAAAATATACGGGTGTAATCGTGAATTTTTGAAACGAACTCAATAAAAAAATTTATTTTCGGCAGAACGAAGTTTGTCGGGCCAGCTAGTAACAATATAAATAAAGCGTGCCAAGTGAATCGCCTTTGATTTTGGTATATTATTAATGGAATTACTTTCTTTTTCAAATAATTTTTTCACTTTCGTCTATAGAACAAAAACGAATTTCAGATCCCGAAAATCCCTGTATTGTAGAAATTAATAAGATTGCTATCGTTAATAAATTCAGAATAAGCCAAAGAAATGAATCGGAATAGTCCAGTTAATCGACATTTGTGCTTCATATGTAATTTCAGTAATGCTGGAAGAACCAAAAAGTGCAAAACACTTTGCTATTATTATAGAAAGTGAAGGGAAAGGCAAAGGCGTTTCCATTGAAAGAAAGCTTTCACACAACATCTCAAAGAATTATAACACGTCCAAGAAGAATTAACCAAACTCAATTTGACTTCGGAGACTCGTAGTGAACTAAAGAAAATCTAAAAGTGCATAAGTAAGTCTGAGCATATCGTCACATCTTCGATTTAATCAATGCAAGAAGCATTATTCTTCAGGCCACAGACGCACAGTGGCGCCTCTGCCGTTAAAGCATGGCAAAAACCAAAAAAATCATGAAAGCGTTAGATAAATCTAATACATGTTTCTAATAAGAGATCAATAATATACAATTGTTTTTTCACAAAAAATTATAGTTTACCAGGTAGTGCCGTTGACCAATTTTCAACATTGGGAAAAATTTGAAATTTTTCTCCTTTTTCGTTGTATTTAAAATGGTTTTGTGAGTAAATAAGGCGGACGGTTGTCGTTTTCTTGTATAGCAATTAAAGATAATTTAATTTAGGATTGAAACAAAAAAAAAATGTTTTTTTGTTGTTAAAAGTTGGCGGATATACCTGTTTTTCGAAATTCCTATTTTTGGGCCCTTTTTAAAACTTTGATGGAAAAAAAAAAATTTTTAAATATGTGCTCCGTCAAATTAGCAGCAGTTATTTGTTAAATATTCATTTACCCAAATTCATAAAGTCTACCTGCGTTCAGCTGCAACTTCACTTTTTACATCAAATAAAGTTAAACAACCTTTGGCATAAATACGCGCCTGAGCAGGTATATATAATTCTGAACGGCGGTAAGGTTAACAACATTCATTATTTTAGTTACGAATTGTATACTTGAAATTCATTTTAATAATTTGTGTAGGTATATAAAGCTATCCATCATACAATGCATATTATCATTCGTCTTTTGGAGATTAAGGAACTTAGTATTCTGTTTACTTAAATAAAGTGAATAGTATTTTTAAATATAGTTCACAGTTAAATATTTAGTCAGATACACTCGAAGCCAATTCTAATATGTATCTAGAAAACTCGAAACTATTTGCGGTGTTTAAATCTACAAAGTAAAGACGGGACTGCGTTGAGGCTATTATGAGGAAATTAGCGAGTGAAACAAGCATTAAAGAGAAGGAAGGGCTGGAAGAAAAAATTGGTTTACAATACATTATGATAGAAAGAAAATGGAAGGACGTCTATCGTAACAATTCAAAATTTCTAAGTAAGCATGAAAATTGTCTAGCTGACAAAACTTTTTTGGACGAAGAAACAAAGCACGTCAACCAATCCAACTAGAGGGAGACCAACAAAACCCATAGAAGAGTGTTCTACCTACACAAGGAAAAGGAAGCTGGCTGATATAACAAAAGCTATAGCCACGAATCATCTTTCAGAAGCACTGGCTATTAAATATAAAAAAGACGAAGAAAACGTGAGGTCTCAAATAACAGAAGCAGTTGCGGTAGCAAGTCCAGTGCAACTGATGAGGATCAAAAACAGCATTCCCATACCACCAAACGCGCTACCTAGGAAATACACTCCCGAAGAAGCTTTGCGGCTGTTTATACAAGGTGGCGCAAAAGTAAGCTTCCGATGTTCAGCATATCGGTTGTGGCACGTGCAGTGTGTGCTGTTGCACCGTCTTGTTGGAACCACATGTTTTCCAATCCCAATTCATCAAGTTGCGGCAAAAAGAACTCGTTGATCATTGCTCTGTAGCGCTCACCATTCACAGTAATAGTTTGGCCCCGACCGATTATTGGTCAAAAAAATAGTCAGCAATATTCCGCGTTCTGGAGCAGTGTAGCGTAACATTGTTTATTAACGTGTATTTCGCATGTGTTTACTACACAAATGTCACAACAGAACTGACTTTAGGGGCCAATCGCAAAATTTATAGCATTTTCTGATAGGAGGATTACTTTTTCGCCACCCTGTAGATCTCGGTTAGTGAAGAAAATATATATTATATTGCGTAAGTCATTATTGCAAGGTAATTCCGATATTTTACCTGGATACAAAAAAATTACTCAAGCCAAGAAATATGCAGTTCCTCTAAGTCCCAAAATAACCGAAGTATCAGCTGAAATTGAGCTACAAAATCTAATGGATCATACGTCTACACGACTCCTTCAAAGTTTTACTGAAGAAAAGTTGAAATCACTGCCAAAGGAGCTAGGTATGATAACTAAGTGGGGCTGTGATGGATCATCAGGACAAAGCGCATATAAACAAAGAATAAATGTGGACGATGAAACAATTACAGGTAGTTATATGTTTATGGCTTCTATTGTTTCATTACGACTAAAATATGAAGCTTCAGAATATTGGAAAAATCGACGTCCGTCATCAACTATATTGGGCCGCCCGATATTATTTAAATACGAGAAGGAGTCTTCGGAACTCATAAAAGCTACAGTGAGTGATATAAAAAATCAAATTGCCAAATTAGAACCAACAATAATTGAAATTGAAAAGGGGTATGTCATTACAATAAAATTTTCTTCTAACAATGGTCGATGGAAAAGTTGTAAACTTAATAACAAATACGACATCTACAATGAAATGTCCAATTTGTGAGAAGAGCCAAAAGGACTTTGAAAATCTTGATGATTCAACAACTGACGAACTAAACTATGAGTATGGAATATCTCCTTTGCATGCTAGGATAAGATGCATGGAATTTGGTTTGAAGCTGGCTTATACACTACCACAACAAGGAGAAGTTTTCGACGACAATACAACGTGTAAGGGAAAACAAAACAGGTGAAAAAAAATAATTCAGGATGCATTCTATAAAGATATTGGCCTTAGAGTTGACTGTCCAAAGTATGGATACGGAAATACAAATGATGGTAACTCCTCAAGAAGATTTTTTGAAAACGATGAAGTGACTGCTCGCATAACAGGAGTTGATAGAGATATTGTGAAAAGATTGGGAGTAATTTTAAATATTTTAAACTGCCATGAACCAGTTAATGGACCCAAATTTGGAGAATATGCATCTAAAACTACAGAGTTGCTGCATCAAAAGTATCCTGAGAAGAAACTTACATCCACGGTACATAAAATTTTAGCACATGGAAAAGATTTAATAGAGTACCAGTGCTTACCATTAGGAGAATTGTCGGAAGAAGCTCAAGAATCTAAGAACAAGGACTACCAAAGATATAGATGTATGAACACCTGCAAAGTATCACGAGCTAACAAAACGAAGACCTTTTCAACATATTAGCTAACTCTTCTGATCCAGTCATGTCATCTATGAGGTATGTAAGAACACAAAAAGATCTTACAGATGCGTATAGCTCAGAAATGGTTGCTTTGTTAGATATATGTTCCAGTGACGATGATAAAATAAGTTTCTCACTCCTTATCACAACAATGAAAAAGAGATTTACAACTCAATTTTGTTACTTTATTGAAAAATAAGATATCTATGTACAAGTTAATTTTTTATTTCAAAAAAAAGAATTAATTAATTTAGTAATTTATAAATACATACTTACATTTTAAAGCTTAGGCATTTTGCCTTCAAACGAGTATTAAATTTTTATAGAAATCAATATGGCTTGTAAGTTAAAAAAAAAACATGTAAAATTTTACGATGAATTTTGAAGCACCTTGTTATTGTGGCATCAAAAACGGACATTTGAGTTTTATAAGAGTATTGCCATTTAAAAGAAACAATACGTCTATCGATTTTGGTAGTTATTGATTACGTGACTACTTAGATACAACTTTTTGTCATAAGTGGGCAGTGCCACGCTGTCTTATCAAAATCATTAGTTTATCTTATTTAATGATTAAAAACGTCATTATAGGACAAATCTCATTTTATTTTTTTTATTTTTTATTAAAAACATTTTCAAGTATTCATGAAACGAGCTCAAGGCCAAGAATAATAATTTTTCACTTTTGGAATTTTTATGAAAATTATTATTGTTTTTATTTATTAATAATCATTTTTAATTAATTATTAAAAGTTTTTGGATTGAATAGAGTAGGAAAAACGTTTAGAGACAACTGCCATAGCTTTTCTTATAGATCCATTTCGGAAGCTGCTAGACTTCACTCATCAGAGAAATTTTGGCACGCATTGCTAACCATTAAGCTAACAATACGCTGGTTTTGATGTCATCTAAACTCCTAGTTCTATTCTTCTTTTTACCATATGCATGAACCACTTCCGCCATTTAACAGTTAGTAGTGTGATCATGATGGATTTTTGACAGATCTGTTTTATCATCAGAACTGCCTTTCCGTGTGCTCTCGGTTTTTGTTATTGCGTTTTTTTATACCAACAATTTTTTTTTTTGTTTTTGCATTTTTCTAAAAATTTTCCACTTTAATGAATTTTTTAGAAGCACCCTGTATCTGTGACATTCTGGGCTTTCACACAATAAAACCTGAAATAATTAGCTTTCATTTGCATTTTAAGTTTTTAAAATATCTTCATTGGTTCAAAAGTTATGATTTTTGCAAAGAAAAAACTCAAAAGGCGCCACTGTGAGACGTCCCTAATGATTCACTGATTGCAAGAATTTCTCGTCGATTTGACGCTCAGAAGAAACTGAATCTAAATTTTTTTTTACGGCAACCATCGACGTTTGTGAAGGAACACCTATGAGTTTTGTGAAGGAACACCAATTTGATGTTTCTCGAGATTTGGGAGAGGACCTGATTCATTTGAAATACATTCACTAAGCTAATTTCGAAAACGACCCTCCAACTCTTTTGTGATTATTTTGCACAATACCTGTCACGGTAGCTGGCGCTGAAGGTTTCTTTAGCGTTCTTGCCAGGATAAAGAATTTTCCGCGTTCGTGCTCTAAAAAAGATTGTGTTTCTGGGCTAGCTACAGTTTTTATCGAAGCGATTGAATACATGCATAACATTTTAATAAAAGAAAATTATAGATTCGTATCCCAAATGTACTCACTGACCAAAACAACTTCATGTACGGCCCGCAAATGTCGACCCCCGGGAAGAATTTGTCCCAGTAGATGCCTGATGAAGTAAAACAGATTTCGGTTTCTCCCGTACAATGTTGATGTCAACACTTATGCGGTTTTGCACTCATAGAAATGATATGAAAACTAAAAAGATACATATGTGCATATATTAATGTGTTCGTTGCATATGATTCTCCATTTGATTGCGGGGATTTCTTGGAATTTGCACACATAGTGCTAAAATTAAACACCAAATTAAAATGTAATGAAATTGTCGCACGGATAAGCCAGTGGCACTCTGAACTATTCCATGTGAATAAAAGCAGATATATGTACATCGACATGGATATGAGCCGAAGAGGGATATGCAAGGTGGGCTAACATCTTAAGAACAAAATTGCTTCTACGCATTGCTATTAATGCAATAAAAACAAAAAGCAACAACAAAAAATGTATGTACCACCTGCCCGTCTAACGTAGAATCCAACAACGAACAATCGCATATTGGCTGCTACTGAACAATTTCAAGGAATTGAGCATATCAAGCACGTCGGCACGCTCCGTTTCGATTCACAATTAATTTTGCCAGATGAGAACAACACAAAGCAAACACCACAACAACAACAATCCTCCTATGAAGAGAGATAAAACCATATCGTAACCACAAATAAATTTAAGGAAAATCTTAAGAAGTACTAGAAGTAGAAAGCAGTAGGGCCGATTGTTTTGTTATTGTAGACTGCCAAATGCATTTTCACACAATTTGCAAACAACCAAATAAGAAAAAGTCACACAAATGTTTATTCATGCAATGGAAAAGGATAACACCGCGAAAGCATTTATCTGCTGTTTGGTATCACTAGTGGCAGCGGCGCGACGCAGATCCCAGTCGACCCCATTCACAGACGCTATGGCTACAATGGCATGGCTGGCTGTGTTGGCATGAGGATGGGACTTGTGGTGGCGTTGGCGGCTACTGTCGCTGAATGACTGCAAGTGGTTACAAGACAATTCAATTTACATTCTATGTGGATAAACATATACATACATACTTACAGTTGTGTTCAAAATAATAGTACTGAAATTTAATTTAACATCGTTCTACGAAATAAGAAGAAGCTGTGTTTTAAATAATTTTCATTTAAAATATCGCGAATTCTATAACTAGAAACGAAATTTCAAAGTTTGCACAAAGATCAGGAAAGTTAATTATACATCGAAATTTCAATATTTTTGAGAAGAGTTTTTAGAAAAAAAAATTTGTTTGAACTCCCAACCCCCGCCTGCGCACGGGCCTGGGTTAGTAGTTTAATATCCACTCCCCCAGAGACTGGAAAAGTTAGAGAAGCACGTACTCTAGTAGAGAATGGGAATTCTCCTTTGGAAGCCTAGATGTCGGATCTCTTCATGAACCTCAAATGCCGAGTGAAATGTCACAAGTACTGCTGCATATGGTAATCGGGGTGCTACAACTACAACCAACCATCTCAGCACGCTACCTCTTTCTTCTGTGAAGAACATATGGTCGAAGAATACATTGGTGATTGGATTATAAAGGCTATGCTATGACGTACCGTGGACGGGTGGACCTTAGTGAACGCTAGTAGTCTAGTATTTCTGGCATCGACCGCTGGACATAAGGATCTAGTGACCTGGCAGGAGGTATTATCAGCCTACCGTTTACATAGCTGACCCGAAGCCCACCTGTTCACAAGTAGACTGCAGGTATCGAGCGGAATTCCCAGAGCCCCACTGTCAGCCACGTTCGGTTCACGAGTGCCCGCTCAGAGCCAGATTATTGTTATCTCGAAATAGGTACAAGGTGGCGCAAAAGTAAGCTTCCGATGCTCAGCATATTGGTTGTGGCACGTGCAGTGTGTGCTGTTGCACCGTCTTGTTGGAACCACATGTTTTCCAATCCGAATTCATCAAGTTGCGGCAAAAAGAACTCGTTGATCATTGCTCTGTAGTGCTCACCATTCACAGTAACCGTTTGGCCCCGACTGATTATTGGTCAAATAAATAGTCAGCAATATTCCGCGTTCTGGAGCAGTGTAGCGTAACATTGTTTATTAGCGTGTATTTCGCATATGTTTACTACACAAATGTCAAAACAGAACTGACTTTAGGGGCCAATCGCAAAATTTATAGCATTTTCTGATAGGAGGATTACTTTTGCGCCACCTTGTATAAGCAACTATAAGCGATGCCAAGTAGTGACTGTCCGAGATAATGTTAAACTCTCTTACTGTAAGAGCGCTGGACAGTATCCTATTCACCGCATCCTTAGTGACGAAAGTGGTGTAAGGGCACAACACCACAGCTTTAATTAAGGATTAAATAATCCCATTTTAAAGACCGAATTTAAGATGCACCCGGAAAATATTTAAAAAATGTTAGCTTAAGGAAGGGAGTTAAGTGGATCCATCTCCACTCAATATAGTAAAAAATCACTTGAATAAATTTGACTTTAAGGGACTCACTTTGAGAGTCTGCCGTGAAAGAGACAATTCTAGACCTCAAAGTAAAAAACCCGCTGGCGGTATAATACTCTCCAGTTTCTCTTAATATAATGAAACTTTAGATTCCTAGTCAGGAGAACGCTATTATTCCGAGGCTAAGCTGTTGTAAACAGACCTGTTAAATTTGATTAGTAATAAGTAATTAATTATTTTGGGGCCATTTTTAATTAGTAATGATTATTTTAATTGTTTTTCAAGAAAAGTCAATTAGTAATTGATTACAATCAAAATCAAAAACATCAAGGAATAAAAAAAAATCAGAATAAATCAATGATTGCTTTTGAATGTTTTTGATTATTTCTGATTTCTTATTTTTGATTTTTTTCACTATTGTTGATGTGTATATTTATGTGCTTCTACAACAATTCTGAAAAAATTATCAAAACAACATTTTTTGATTTTTTAATAATCGTAAAAAATCATAATTTATTTTTGATTATTTTTTTAATAATTTGGAAAATAATCATTAAAACCTTAATCAGGCATTAAATAAATTCTCAAGAAAAAATTATTAATCGAACCATCATTACGATTAGTAATCAATATTTCCACGAAGGTATAATTTTAAACCGTATGGACGATGATCTTGTCATGAAGACCACAATTTACCAGTTGCAGCCCCCAGATACTTCCTTCGATTGACCTTCAGGAACGCCTTCAAGACAATGACATCTATAACTCCTACAGGAACACGAATCCGTAAACCGGGAACATTCTACGATTTCTTAAGCGTGATTCTTATTCTTCTCGACACTGGGAAAGAAAAAGAGGGAAACTCAGATGGATGGACCACGGGGAGACCGATTTTCGAGCCCGTGGTGTTTTCAACTGGCGGTAGTTACTTAAATTGCTCCAAAAAAAAGTGGAATAACTTCAGAACCCATTTGATGGGTATGTTTAATTGACTCCAAGTGTATGAAGTACATTGTGCCTACATCACACACACACACACACACACATACATTCAAAGGCACATAACTGGTGGCTGCAAGTGCAAATGCGCGAAAATTAAGTGGCATCCACACGCTCAACAAACGCAACGAATAACTAATTACATTCGCAATTATTTCATGTTTTGGCCAATTTAGTGGGACAAATTTATCTGAGCGGTGTCATCTATTTAGAATTGTTGTTGACGGTGGGCGTCGCACAGACGATGGACGTGAAGGCGATACACACTACGTACGTACACATGTGGAGACAGCAGGCACGCAGTCACAGGGCTAACACATCAGGCGAAACGTCACAATGAAAGACAACGATTGTTGAGTGAAACAGTGAAATCATTTTAGTAGACAACAACAAAAAACTCCAACTACATTTATACACGGACAACAACAACAGCAGCAACAAGCGCATTGAAGACTAGATAGTTGACGGTCGCCAGGCAGCCTGGGTAGGCCACCGGCCGCCAGCAGTCAGCCGCCAGCCGCCATTCAGTTCAACGATTAAGATTTTCTAATTAGATGCGACTGCAAAGGCGAATGCGCCAAACCAGCAAAATTACAGAAAAATGTGCACAAATTGCATCTGATATACGAAAGCTCTAAAGGAAAAATTATTAAAAATTGTTTTAGAATACAAAGGCTAATGAAATAGATTGGATTAGGCAGGATTGTTTGCTGCCATGAATCCATCTACCAGAACAGGAGTCACGTAAGACATTTCGGGGCGATTAAAGAGATCTAAACGTCGAGGTGACACAGTTTTAGACAAAACGTGAGAGCTTTGAAGTTAGTATAAGAACAACAAGATGTTGAATCAAATGTACCGACTTGGCACTCGTACCAAGTATGACTACTCGGGAACATAAAAATATCGAAACAAGATGATTCAATACTGAGTTGATTTGACTTTCTGTTTTTTCCGACAGGGTGGATATTAGATGTACAAGGTGGCGCAAAAGTAATCCTCCTATCAGAAAATGCTATAAATTTTGCGATTGGCCCCTAAAGTCAGTTCTGTTTTGACATTTGTGTAGTAAACACATGCGAAATACACGTTAATAAACAATGTTACGCTACACTGCTCCAGAACGCGGAATATTGCTGACTATTTATTTGACCAATAATGGTGAGCGCAACAGAGCAATGATCAACGAGTTCTTTTTGCCGAAACTTGATGAATTGGGATTGGAAAACATGTGGTTCCAACAAGACGGTGCAACAGCACACACTGCACGTGCCACAACCGATATGCTGAACATCGGAAGCTTACTTTTGCGCCACCTTTTATATTGGAACGGTTTTTCGTCATCCCTTGTCAGTTTTTGTTTTGTTACAAGCCGGTTTCGGCGATCC